>CM046002.1:39595119-40024798 GCA_025175895.1 Wurfbainia villosa | reverse complement strand
GCTAAACATTCAATTATGGGTCCTAGTCTTAGGGATAACAAAATGTCCACTAATGGCTATGGCATTTAGATGGTCATTTAAAGTATCAACATAGCAATAATAGACCAATCATGGGGAAGGCTTATGTTTAATTCATAGACATATTGCCCAAAGATCATGGTTGGATATTTCATATTTTTCAAAACAATTTCTTAATCTAAAATCTATGTATTCATGTTTTAGAACAATTCAAAGCAAGACTAGGTGTTAAAATGGATACTAACATGCTCAAAAACTAGTGGTTTTTCAAGTGTTTGGATTTTTGGCAAATCTCAGAAAATATAATGATTTTTCATGAAAAACTATTTTTCCTTGATAGATATACTTAATAGAAATATGCTCCTCAAATTTCATGATTTTTTGAATTTTCTGTAATTTTTAATGCATTTCTGAAATTCATCCAGAAAATCAGAAATTCGGATTCCTTTGTGCGATCAACGCCATCGATAGCGATCCGATAGGCTATAAACAAAAATGCGGTAACCTGATTTCATCAGTTTTTGACTGATCTTAATATATGTTTCTCTTTATACTTGATGCCATGAGTTTATAACTTAGTATTAATCTTTTTGATGGTGTCAAATGGGGAGAAATGATTATGTTTAAATGTTTAAGTTAATTATTTTAGGGGGAGAAATGTATGTTTAAGTAAAGGGGAATATATTTTGGGGGAGAAATGATTATGCTTATGATAGGGGGAGAAAATTTGTATAGAGAGTTTCATGGATTAAGGGGGAGTTGCGTGTTGTTATATCATGTTTATCTTTACATGCTTTCTTACCTTAAAATTTATATCAAATGTTTTTACCTAACTTAAACGGATTGCCACACATCAAAAAGGGGGAGATTGTTAGGGCAATCTCTTGCCGTAATATGGTTTTGATTGTGTGGCAAAGGGTTTAAGTTAGTGTGTTATGATGATTTGATATGTGCATTGAAGTCGTGCAGGACTTAGTAATTCGCACATGGAGCCTTGGCGGGTTCACCCTCACAACCTCGGTCCTTGAGTCGGTGAAGGATGACTTTGCGGAAGCCGTGCGCTTGGAGCATCCGAGGGACCGCCAGACGAGATGACTTGAAGTGAAGCCAAGGAAGCAGACTTCGGAGGCAAGAGACGCGAAGGAGCATTGCAGAGCCGTGCGCCTGATGCTGCCGAGGGACGTGGCCGTGAACGAAGAGAGCTTCGGCGAGGGACTTCGAGTGAGGTGAGAGAATGAGTGAAATGTAAGTAGCTCATTAGGTGAACTTGGCCGAATGGCTGGGTGTCGGAGACTTGACCGCAAGGGTTAAGGTTTACCCGACCGCCGGAAGCTCAAACTTATGTTAAGTTTGAGTTTTACACGCACCGATCATTGCCAAGTCATGACGCTCTGAGTCGAGTGAGTTGAGTATCCGATCGATGGGTTTAAGCCAGTGATCATTGCCATGGAATGGCGATGGCCCGCGGAAGGATATCGCGAAGAACCGCTCGTAGCCGTAGGCCGATTACGGGGTCGTGATCGTGGTGAGGTCCAGCGATGGCCAAGAGTTCCATTGGACTACAAGTCGGGATCCGACGTGTTCGAGGCCGTTGTGTGATCGGCAATGCCGCCAAGGGAGGCGATCATTGGTAGCGCCAACGGAAGAAATCAGCCCTCTCTATAAAAAGAGAGGGTGTAAGCCTTTGAGAGGCTAATGCTTATGCTCCAAGTGATCTTCCTAGTGCCCCACAAGCTCTAAACTCTTCTTACTCGTTTTTACTCCATTCTATTTGTAAGAAGAGCGATCTTGATTGTAAAGGTTACCTCCACCTAGCTTGGTGCAAAGGAGAGACCAATATTGGATTGGCTTTGAAGGAGTGATTCACCTCGGACGAATCAGGATCGTGGATTAGCGGCATAGCCGTGAACCACGTTATATTCTTTGTTAGCGTTTGTATTTTCATTTATTGCTTGTCTTAGTTTATTGCTTCCGCTTGCGCTAACGTTTTTGTAGACGAGCAAAATACGACGTCCATCGTAAAGGGCTATTCACCCCCCTCTAGCCGGCCAATCGATTCCCAACAAAGACAAACCAATAGCAAATCACACTACAACCATTCCGATGGTTTGTCCAAAGCCATCTCTGTTGTGAGCCTTTACTTATACTTTACAAAAAGCCGATAACATGATCTCCCGTGTGACACCACACACCATGTTATCTACAATGTAATGTATTAGACAATATGCATAACCATAAAAATATGCAAACAATGATCATGTGATTCTTATTTCAAAATAAAGATGTTCATACAAAAAGTAGACTTTTGATACATCCTACAATCTCCCACTTATACTAAAAGACTATGTTGTTCTCAAACTGTCATACATTTGATCCACATTCCTTCCACATGCCTATCAAAAGCTCTGGTCGGAAGGGCCTTAGTGAAAGGATCTGCTAGGTTATCCTCCGATGCAATCTTGGCCACAGCAACTTCTCCTCTCTTTACAATTTCTCGTATCAGGTGGTACTTGCGCTCTATGTGTTTACTTGCCTTATGGGCTCGTGCTTCCTTCGAGTTTGCAACTGCACCACTATTATCACAATAAATTGTGATAGTTCTGGGCAAACCAGGAATCACATCAAAGTCCATCAGGATGTTCCTGAGCCACACAGCTTCTTTGGCCGCCTCAGAGGCTGCCACATACTCAGCTTCCATGGTGGAGTCCGCCACGCATTTCTGCTTGACACTCCTCCATACAATGGCTCCACCTCCCAAAGTAAACACAAAATCTGAGGTAGACTTCTTTGTTATCCCTATCATATTGGAAGTCGGAATCGGTAACCCAGGAGTAATTGGTCCTGCCCTAAAACCAAAGATATAATCCCTAGTCCTTCTCATGTACTTCAATATATGCTTTACCGCATTCCAATGTCCCTATCCTGGATTACTCTGATATCTGCTGACCATGCCCACGACAAAGAAAATATTTGGTCTCGTACAGAGCATCACATACATGAGGCTTCCTACCGCCGAATCATAAGGAACCGCCTTCATCTCCTCTATCTCCTCAGATGATCTAGGACACATCTCCTTAGATAAAGGAACTCCATGCCTGAAAGGTAGAAAACCCTTCTTGGAGTTCTGCATGCTAAAACGATCCATAATCGTGTCTATGTATGAAGCTTGGGATAAGCACAACATCCTTTTCCTGCGATCTCTTATAACCTTGATCTCAAGGATGTGTCCCACCTCTCCCAAGTCCTTCATATCAAACTGTTTGGACAACCATACCCTTACGTCCGATAACACCTTGATATTGTTGGGAGAATCGATTGGCCGGCTAGAGGGTGTGAATAGCCCTCGTTCGTTGGATGTCGTATTTTGCTCGTCTACAAAACATTAGCGCAAGCGGAATATGCAAATACAAAATATAAAGACAAAGCAAATAGAAATAACAATACAACCAATGTAAACACCGAGATGTAATGTGGTTCACGGCTACGCCGCTAATCCACAGTCCGATTCGTCCACGGTGAATCACTCCGCAATCTATCCACTAGATCTCTCCTTTGCACAAAGCTAGGTGGAGGTAACCTCTTTACAATCTCTCTTCTTACAATAGAATGGAATTAAAGCAAGTAAGAAGAGTAGGGAATCGTGTATGGCACTTTGGGAGAAGTTTAGAGCTCAAGCATTAGCCTCCCAAAGCCCCATCCTCTTCCTTTTTATAGAGGAAGAGGGTTTCTTCCTGTTGACACAGGAGCAATGATCATGCCCTCGATCACCGACCGATCCTCGTAGAGCTCAATAATGGCCGCTTTCCACGTTGGATTCCATCCAACGACATTGGCATCAATCGACTGATATTACCATCAGTCGACTGGTGCTCGATCAGTCGAGTCCTCAACGAGCTCGACTCTATTCTCAGGCCCGCACAGCGGTACCGATCGACCGTCGTCCCTTGGCGGTGCCGATCGATCAAACCCATCGATCGACTTCCCATGTCGGCGGTCATGATCAACTTGATTCGGTGACTTAAACTCGATCGAACCATCGACTCGACACTTGGCCAAATAGCCAAGTTTCACCTAAGAGCTACCCCTTCCCGGGTTACATTCGCTCACTCTCATCCCTCGGAGTCCCTCGCCTTCGAAGTTCTCTTCGTTCGCGGCCACGTCCCTCGGCAGCATCAGGCGCATGGCTCTACAATGCTCCTTCGCGTCTCTTGCCTCGAAGTCTACTTCCTCCGGCTTCACTCCAAGCTCCTCGTCCGGCAGTCCCTCGGATGCTCCAAGCGCACGGCTTCCGCAAAGCTATCCTTCACCGACTCAAGGACCGAGTCATGATTTGTGAAACTCGCCAAGGCTCCATGTGCGAATTACTAAGCCCTGCATGACTTCAACGCACATATCAAATCAACATAACAAACTAACTTAAACCCTTTGCCACACACATCAAAACCTTATCATGGCAAGAGATTTCCCTAACAATCTCCCCCTTTTTGATGTGTGGCAATCCGTTTAAGTTAGGTAAAAACATTTGATATAAATTTCTAAGGTAAGAAAGCATGTAAACATAAACATGATATAGCAACATGCAACTCCCCCTTAATCCATGAAACTCTCTCTACAAATTTCTCTCTCTACAAATTTCTTCCCCTATCATAATTAACTTAAACATAATTATTTCTCCCCCTTTGACACCATCAAAAAGATTAAGACTAAGTTATAAACTCATGGCATCAACTATAATAGAAGTAAAATACCCAAAATTAGTCTAAAACCTGAATTCGGCCTTAACTAGTCTGATTTTCAGGCCACCGATCATTCGGACTACCAATGACCGCACGTGAATTTCAGAACTTTCTGATTTTCGGACCGAATTTCAGAAATGCATTAAAAATTCCAGAAAATTCGAAAAATCATGAAATTTGGGGAACATATTTCTTGTAAGATTCTTTATCAGTGAAAAATAGGTCTTCATGAAAAATCATTATATTTTCACGTATTTGCCAAAAATCCAAAAGGTTTAAAAACTACTAGGTTTTTGATCATGTAAGTATCAAGTTTAATACCTAGTTTTGGTTCCAATTGTTTCAAAACATGAATACATAGATTTTAGATTAAGAAATTATTTTGAAAATATATGAAATATCCAACCATGATCTTTGGGCAATATGTATATGAATTAAACATAAGCCTTCCCCATGATTGGTCTATTATTGCTATTTTGATACTTCAAATGATCATCTAAATGTCATAGGCATTAGTGGACATTTGTATCATCCTAATATCTCACCCATGCAAAGTTTTCAATCAAAGTAGCCTATTGTGAGTGTAAGATGCATTCTAGAGGGTATTTATATATACTTAACCATTATATTCATGCAATTCTATCAAGGTTAAGTATCATCCTAACAATCCTCATGATCATAAAGGCATATATCAATTAATTCTACATTATGATCATGAACCTAAAGTATTCATCAATTAATAATCATGCATTAGGTATTATATTATGATAATAAGCAAAGTATCACCTAAAGCATGAATTAACCCTATTGCTCATGATTATGTGCCAAATATCAAAATCATAAATCATGATTGCAAACATACATAGCAATTACATTAATCATCATGATTTAAGCATTATTAACTATTTATAGGCACGTTATCATCACCTAACACTATTTAAAAATGTTGTCCCGCCATCCTAAGTCAACCAAAATATGATATAGGTCAATTGCATATGGTTGACTTCCCTAGGGTTATCCTAACCCTTAAGGATGGATTTTGGAACCCAAAATAAGTTCTTGCCTATGGGGTTCACTAGATACTCTTTAGGAATCCATTTCCTAGCTATTACTTTCTTCTTATCTTGTCCCCTAGCAATTAGGCATTTGTAGGCCTTTTCATTTTTCTTTTCTTTATAACCTATGCCCTTTTTGTTGAAGATAGCTCTTTGGCTCCCTATGATCATGTTCAAGGTGTTGGAGCCTATAGTGAATTTTTCTAGGGCTTTTGTCAAGTAATCTACCTTTTCCCTTAGAGCCCTATTTTCATCCATACATGCATCACTAACATTAAATGGCATATAGTTATCATGTGAGCATGCATCATTTAAGCTAGAAGAGATATTATCATCATTTAAGCATGCTTTTTCTAGTTTATTTTCTAAGTCCTTAATTTGATCTAGCATGATTTTGTTCTTCTTCTTAGCTCTAAATAAATCCCTAGTTAAGCTAGAAACCATGGAAACTATTTTCTTAGGAGTTAGATTCGTTACCATAGTTTCCATGTCCTCTTCTTCTTCTTCGGATGAGGAGGATGTAGAGGCTCCCCCTTCACTTGAGCTCTCTCCACTTGAGCTTGATTCTTCATTTTCGGTAGAGGAGCAATCCAAGTCGTCGAAGGCCATTAATGCAAGGTTGGAATTGACTTGTTCCTCTTCTTCGGATGAGGATGAGGAGGAAGGATCATCCCATGTCTTGGCTTTGAATGCTTTGGCCTTCCCCTTTTCCTTTGCCTTCTTCTCCTCTTTCTTCTTGCTCCCCTTTTTCTTCTTCTTTTCTTCCTTTCTTCTTTGCTCTTGTTTAGGAGAGGACAATTGTCCCTTATGTGTCCCTCTCCTTGATAATTGTAGCATATGACCTTCCCCCTTTGTCTTCTATTCCTATCATTAGACTTATTAAATCTAAAACCTTTTAATGCACGCCTTACCCTCCTTACCATATACGCTTCTTCCATGCTATCCATGGAGGAGGAGGAAGAGACTTCATCATCGGAGGAGGAGGGAATCTCTATCTTCTTCTTCCCCTTGTTTGCCATCAATGCTACTCCCCTTGAAGGTTGGATTCTAGGCTCTTCTTGTATGCCTTCAAGCCTTGTTTCATGAAGCTCCATGGTTGAGAAGAATTCCTCCAAGGTGCTTACTTCTAAGTTCTTGGAGATATAAAATGAGTCCACCATGGAGCTCCATCTTGAGGACCGGGGAAAGGTATCTATGGCCTTCATTACCATATCCCGGTTGGAGAGCTTTTCTCCTACACTTGTTAGCCCAATTAATATTTCTTTAAACCTAGAATGTAATGATGTTACCTTTTCTCCCTTTTCCAATTTGATATTTGATAGTTGGGAGCGGAGGAGGTCTCTCCTTGCAAGTTTAGCTTTCGAAGTGCCTTCATGAAGTTCAACCAATCTCTCCCACATCTCCTTGGCACTTGAGCATTCCCCAATTCGGTTGATCTCTTGTTGGGGGAGCACATTGAAGAGATGGTGCTTGGCTTTTGAGTTTGCAAGGTGCTCTTCCCTTTGCTTTTTGGTCCACCTAGATTTCTCTATTGGCTTCCCTTCTTCATCCCTAGGCAAAACGAAATCGGATTCCATTGTAATGATGATATCAAAATCCGTTTCAAAAAATACCTCCATTCGCTTCTTCCACCAAGCGAATTCTCCTTCAAACTTCGGTGGATGGATGTTGGAGCCGACCATTTTGATGTAGAGCTTGTTGCGACAGTTAGTCCGGTGACAAGCAACCTTGCTCTGATACCACTTGTTGGGAGAATCGATTGGCCGGCTAGAGGGGGGTGAATAGCTCTCGTTCGTTGGATGTCGTATTTTGCTCGTCTACAAAACATTAGCGCAAGCGGAATATGCAAATACAAAAGATAAAGACAAAGCAAATAGAAATAACAATACAACCAATGTAAACACCGAGATGTAACGTGGTTCACGGCTACGCCGCTAATCCACGGTCCGATTCGTCCACAGGGAATCACTCCGCAATCTATCCACTAGATCTCTCCTTTGCACAAAGCTAGATGGAGGTAACCTCTTTACAATCTCTCTTCTTACAATAGAATGGAATTAAAGCAAGTAAGAAGAGTAGGGAATCGTGTATGGCACTTTGGGAGAAGTTTAGAGCTCAAGCAATAGCCTCCCAAAGCCCCATCCTCTTCCTTTTTATAAAGGAAGAGGGTTTCTTCCCGTTGACACAGGAGCAGTCGACTGATGCCCTCGATCAGTCGACTGATCCTGTAGCCGTTGCCCAATAACGACCACTTTCCATGTTGGATTCCATCCAACGGAATCACCGACCGATATTACCATCACCGACGGCGGTGCTCGATCAGTCGAGTCCTCAACGAGGTCGACTCCATTCTCGCGCCCATGCACGCTGCCATCACCGATCGTCGCCCTCGGTACGATCGATTGATCAACCACGATCGCCATGCCAAATGATCGATCAACTTGATTCACCGACAAACCACCGATCGAACCATCGACTCAGAGAAGTCGACTGCCATGTCATAGCAGTCGACTGGTGTCGGGAAAACTCATTCGACACTTGGCCAAATGGCCAAGTTTCACCTAAGAGCTACCCCTTCCCGGGTTACATTCGCTCACTCTCATCCCTCGGAGTCCCTCGCCTTCGAAGTTCTCTTCGTTCACGGCCACGTCCCTCGGCAGCATCAGGCGCACGACTCTGTAATGCTCCTTCACGTCTCTTTCCTCGAAGTCTACTTCCTCCGGCTTCACTCCAAGCTCCTCGTCCGGTGGTCCCTCGGATGCTCCAAGCGCACGACTTCTGCAAAGCTATCCTTCACCGACTCAAGGACTGAGTCATGAGTTTTGAAACTCGCCAAGGCTCCATGTGCGAATTACTAAGCCCTGCATGACTTCAACGCACATATCAAATCAACATAACAAACTAACTTAAACCCTTTGCCACACACATCAAAACCTTATCATGGAAAGAGATTGCCCTAACAGATATTGTTGCTAATCAACAAAATGTCATCTACGTATAGTACAAGAAATACCAGTACGTTTCCGTCACTTCTCTTGTATACACAAGACTCATCCGGACTTTGAATAAATCCATAAGACTGGATTACCTCATCAAAGCGGATGTTCCAAGATCTCGAAGCTTGCTTCAATCCATAAATGAACCGATTAAGCTTACATACAAGATGCTCTTTGCCTTTAGCAATGAATCCCTCTGGTTACTTCATATAGATGTTTTCCTCAAGACTTCCATTAAGGAAAGCTGTCTTGACATCCATCTGTCACACCTCATAATCCATATGAGCTGCAATGCATAAGAGAATCCGGATAGACTTAAGCATGGCTACCAGCGAAAAGGTCTCCTCATACCCTCTTTCTGAGTATACCCCTTCGCAACAAACCTCGCTTTGAAAGTCTCAACCTTCCTATCTATTCCAATCTTTCTCTTGTAGATCCACTTGCATCCAATGGTTTTTACACCATCGGGTGGTTCTACTAGCTACCAGACCGGATTTGAATCCATAGATTCAATCTCAGCATTCATTGCACTTTGCCAATATACTTCATCTTTATCTTGGATTGCCTCGTCATATGTCCAGGGATCAGGTTCATGTTTGCCAGGGACCAAATCAGAAGATTCTCCCAAAAATATGAATCTATCAGGTTGTCTCACAACCCTCCCACTACGACGAGGTATCACCTGTAAATCCTCTGTGACACACGGTGCAGTGACATGTGGTATATCCTCTTGTACCGGTGGTACTAAAGAAGTGACTTCCCCTTTTAATTCTTCCAGAAAAATTTTACTCTTGGGCTTGTGGCTCATCATATAGTCTTCCTTTAGAAGTCTGGTGTTTGTGCTAACGATCACCCTTTGATCTCTAGAACTATAAAACAAACCACCTTTCGTTTCTCTAGGATAGTCAACGAACATGCGTACTTCTGTACGAGGTTCCAACTTACTAGCATCTACCTTCAACACATGTCCTGGACTCTCCCATATTGGAATATGTCTTAGACTAGACTTTCGCCCAGTCCACAACTCTGTGGGAGTAAAAGGCACTGATTTAGATGGAACCAAGTTCAGAATGTACACCGTCATATCTTGAGCATATCCCCAGAACGAATCTGGTAACTCAGAATAACTCATCATCGATCTAACCATCTCCATAAGAGTCCTATTCCTTCGCTCTGCTACACCATTCTGCTGGGGTGTGCCAAGTGCAGTCAATTGGGATTGAATCCAAGTCTCTGATAAGTAGTTCCTAAACTCTCCCAAGAGGTACTCACCACCACGATCAGATCGTAGTGTCTTGATACTTTTACCTTGACGTTCCTCCACATCAGCCTTGAATTCTTTGAACTTGTCAAAGCATTCAGACTTGCGGCGCATCAGGTAAATGTATCCATATCTTGAGTAATCATCTATAAAAGAGACAAAATACTCAAAACCACCTCTAGCCTGGATAGACATAGAACCACACAAATCAGAATGAACCAATTATAACACATCTTTGGCTCTATACCCCTTGGCCTTAAAAGGCCTCTTGGTCATCTTATCCTCCAAGCAAGATTCGCAGGTTGGGAGATCCTCCACCACTAATGAACCCAAAGGTCCATCAGCTATCAACCTTTGAATTCTGCTTAGGTCAATGTGTCCAAGCCTAAGATGCCAAAGATATGTTTGGTTCATCTTCGAAGGTTCTTTTCTCTTATTGGAATTAGAAGATTAGTTATTAATTTTAATATGCATCGTGGAAGCTTTTGGTTCAAGTGTGTACAAATTTCCTATCAATGTACCCGAACAGATAATGTCCCTATCCCTTTTTATAACAACTCTGTCATTAAAAGAAATAGAATATCCATCCATAAACAATTTAAACTGAAATTAAACTCTTTCTAAATAAGGGTACATAAAGGCAATTCTTAAGAACAAACACTTTATTCTTCTCAAAAGATAAATGAATGTCTCCCACTGCAACTGCCGCCACCTTCGTGGCATCGCCAAATTACACGGTAATCTCCCCTTCAGCCAGTCATCTCGTTTCCTGGAACCCCTAAAAAGTATTGTAGACATGATCAGTGGCTCCCGTATCTACACACCAGGTGCCTATAGATAACACCGCTAAACATGTTTCAATGACTAGACAAAAAGATATACCTTTGTTCTGCTTGGGTTGGGGCAGCCCTTCTTCCAGTGTCCAGTCTGCTTACAAGTGAAGCACTTGCCTTTCAGCTTCTTCACTCCTCCCTGAGTACCTCCCACCGCCTTCGCCCCAGTTTGTTTCTTCTTCTTCTTTCCTTTTGGCTTAGAAGTAGAAACCTTTTGGGTCACCATGGCATGTGCACAGCACTCTGACGAAATAGCCCTCTCTGGCCACCGGAGTTCACGGAAGTTCAGCTAACGAATACAACCTCTTGTTCTTGTTGTAGTTCAGGTAGAACTACTCAAAACTCCTAGGTAGAGACTGGAGTATGATATCGACCTAGGTTTCCCCATTGATCTCAGCTCCAAGGACCTCCAGCTCATTCAAATGAGCCATCATCTTGAGAACATGATCCCTTACGGGTGTTCCCTCGATCATGGTGGTCGTCATCAAGTTTCTCATGGCTTCTTGCCTAGCAGCCCGATTCTGGTGTCCGAAAAGCTATTTGAGATTGAGCATCATGTCATAAGCAGTGGGCATGGCTTGACGCTGATGTTGCAGTACATTTGACATAGATGCCAAAATGTAACACTGCGCCATCTCATTGGCCTTGATCCACTTTTTATAACTCTCTCTCTCCTTTTCCCCAGAATCATCTACAGGCTTAGGAGGGCACTCTTCGAGGAGTACATATTTGTATTCCTCGAAGACAATGTTTAGATTCCTCTTCCAATCAACATAGTTGGGTCCGAAGTTTATTCTCTTTCGATTCACAAAGAAGCGGGTTGAAAGTGATTTTGAAAGAAAACCTAAGAATCACATAGATCAAAATATTAGATTTCAAAAAATTATTGATTCGTCAAACAATAAAATTTTAAAATCAACCAATACCTCAAAACATTTGTAAGAGGAGGTTTTACCCATTAATTTTACTATCTTGTCAACCTAACTTTTTGACAAGTAAAATTAATAGTTGGTTCCTATTTGGCCCTACAAATAAAAGCAGTGACTCCGATGGGGAGGATACTTATATTTGTATCTAAGTGTTCACCATTACTCGGTACCAAGGTAATTATCTCGGGTAATGTGCCTTCCGATGGGGAAGTGCACACGCTCCTTAATAATTCCCTATAACCATATTTGACCTTGTGATCTGCAAACAAACTCATTCGATGGGGAGGAAGGCACTCAGAGCTGATGCGCAAGTTTGTTTGCATCACTTGTCAAATCGTAATGGAGGCCGTGGGAATTTAAAAAAAAAATCCCTCTCCCACTTAGTAATTTGAAATTGAGGAATTTTCCTAACCTATGACATGCATATCAAACAAAAAGCAATAAATATGAAAAATAAATTATTTTCCAACTATTATGGCTTTTGTCTTCAATATGTCTCCCATCGTATCGCCATCTCGTCCGCTCCTCCTACGCCATGTACGAGCCATCCGGAGATCCTAGCTGAGACTAAAACCTATTTTAATTTACATCCATCGATACTATACTCTACGAGGGAGTGTACATGAAATCTAGATCAAAAGTAAAATAAAATAAAGAGTGGCTAAACAATGTCGTATCTGATTTACAAAAAATCAAATACTAGCCTCGTCAACCCCGAGGATTCAACAAAATAAACATTTACACACATACAAACACATACGCACATATGGCCATAATAGTCGGATCTTATGCCTGCAACCAAAGAGTTAACCTACGCATATCCTACCATTATCTGGCACATATAATATATGAAAAGTGCATAAAAATTAACCAAATCCTAAACACACAAAACCGGAAACCTTGGCTCTGATACCAATTGTATGGTTTTGCTTATCGAGTCTGTGAGGGGAAACTTCGCTTCCCACTTCACCTCGGTTGCTTGTTTATGGCGATCCCTTTGATGTCCTCGGATTAAAAAAATTTAATCCTAGACAAAAGGGATTGCCCAAACAACCAAGTCATCGTTGTGCTATTCATTTAGAGAGGTCATTTGAACAAACTCGTTGTTCAAGTGACCAACCTCTATTCTACGAGTAGCCGCGGAATAGACGATGTCCGGATCATCGGTTTTTATGTTTATGTTCGGGATCCAAGTATTATTTAGCCACAAACAGAATATTACATGCTCATAATTGAAAAACAAAAACAAACATGTTACAAAAGAGAATGAAGAATAGGTATACCTCTCGATCTTCTAATGTATGACCTTCCTCCTTTCGGACGTCGTGTGGGCGACGATCTACCAAAAGTTGAAGCTCCTAGATCGCAAATCTTCCTTCCTTGCTCTTCCAAAGCAAGAGGAAGAATAGAAACAAGGCTCTTCTCCTTCCTATAGACAACCAACAAGCAACAAGAAGAATGCTTGCCGCCGGCCAACAAGGAGAAGGAGATGATGATGGAAACCGACCAAGGCACCAAGGGAAACCCCTAAGTCTTGTTTCCACCACTCAAGGAGAAGATAAGAGAGTCTTTGGCCGCCGGCCAATGGCTGGAAAAGGGCTGGAAAAGTTGCTGGACGCCGGCCACTTTGAAGGAAGAAGAAGAAATGAAAAACTTTTTTATTTGGTGCCGCCCAAGCCTCCAAAACCCTAAGCCTCCAAACCCTAATCCTATCTCAATTAGGACTCCTCTCTTGCCGCCCACCCCTTGCCGTCCCTAGGGCAACGGCGCGGTGGTAAGGCACGAAGTTCCCCTCTGTGCATCCAGGGGTCGATTCTGCCTTAGCAGCGCGGGTTGCACGAGTGGTGGTGCACGATGCTCCCTCGTCCCAGCGTGGTCGACCTTCCTGGGCAGCACGGGTCCTAACGTGTCGAACCACCCATCATCCTGATTTACCCTCGTCAGCCGTAGGGAAACTTCCATGGGGCCGGGGCGGCTGGCCATCAGGACTAGTAGGGAAGAGAAATCGTACCTGATACCTGATGTAAAAAAAAAAGGGATAAGCCATGATTTAATCTCCTCCATTGGTTCTAGGGATTTAATCTCAACCGTCGGATCTAGAGATTTAATCTCAACCGTATGATCTTAGAGATTTAATCTCTACCTTTGGATCTAGAGTTTTGTTTCTATCCATTGGATCTAAGATTAATGAGGTGTTAATAGGCTACATTAGGGACCATGAGGAGGAGTTGGATCTTGGCCACCCATGGACCAAGCCCACATAAAGTCCGATCCATTAATGATAATCCAATCCACTAAAGGATTATCATTGATCTACCTCACCAACCCCCATAAGTTAATATGGGCTCCATATATTATTTGTACATTTTCTCCCCGTGTTTAAGATCTCGAATGTCCGTCGATTAATTATTTTACTGGCCATTAATTAACTAACATCTAACTCCATGAGTAGTACCACTCAACCTTTTCATCATGCCGGACCAAGTACACCTGTAGGGTTTACTTGATGAACCTTATGAGCTCCTCAAGGGGACATCATCATCCTAATATATAGGACACGGTTTTCTCCTATAATCAACGGCACACCATATAAATAATATCATCTCCCAACTTACCGAGCCTATCGATTTAATCTATAAATATCGCCCATTGGTAAATCAAAGAGATGAATACTAAGTATATGTGCCCGTTATTATATCGGGATTAAGAGTAAGTACAATATAATATCTGAGGTCCGATTCGATTATGTAGTCAGCAATAAATCGAATCACCTCTAAGTCGGTCCTGCTCAATACACTCAAAGTGCACTAGTGTGATTTTATGGTCAAGACAAACCAATACCAAATCACACTACAACCATTCTGATGGTTTGTCCAAAATCATCTTGGTTGTGATCCTTTACTTATACTTTACAAGGAGCCGATAACATGATCTCCCGTGTGACACCACACACCATGTTATCTACAATGTAATGTATTAGACAATATGCATAACCATAAAAATATGCAAACAATGATCATGTGATTCTTATTTCAAAATAAAGATGTTCATACAAAAAGTAGACTTTTCAGTATACATCCCTACACATCCCATGTGGCCTTATGTACCTTAGCCTTCCCCTTTTCTTTGGCCTTCTTTTCATCCTCCTTCTTCTTGCTCCCCTTCTTTTCTTCTTTCTTCCTCCTTTCTTCTTTGCTCTTGTTCAAGAGAGGACAATCATCTCTTATATGTCCCACTCCTTGGCAATTGTAGAATATTATCTTCCTCCTCGGTCTTCTTCTCCTATCATTAGATTTGTTAAATTTAAAATTTTTCAATGCATGCCTTACCTTCCTTACCATGTAGGCTTCTTCCGTGCTATCCATGGAGGAGGAGGAGGAGGAGTCTTCATCTGATGATGAAGGTGGTGTCTCTTTCTTCTTCTTCCCCTTGCTTGCTACTAGTGTCACTCCCCTTGATGGCTTGATGCTTGGTTCTTCAATTATTCCCTCAAGCATTGTTTCATGTAACTCCATGGTGGAGAAGAATTCTTCTAGGGTGCTCATATCTAGATTCTTCAAAATGTAGAAGGAGTCCACCAAGGAGCTCCATTTTGAGGACCGAGGAAAGGCATCTATAGCCTTCATGATCATATCCCGGTTGGAGAGCTTTTCACCTACACTAGACAATCCATTAATTATTTCTTTGAATCTAGAATGTAGTGATAATACCTTCTCTCCTTTATCGAGTTTGATGTTGTTGAGTTGGGAGCAGAGAAAGTCTCTTCTTGCAAGCTTCACCTCGGAAGTGCCTTCATGAAGTTCTACTAATCTTTACCACATCTCTTTGGCGCTTGCACACTCTCCAATCCGGTTTATCTCTTGTTGGGGGAGCACATTGAAGAGGTGGTGTTTGGCTTTTGAGTTTGAAAGGTGCTCCTCTTTTTGCTTCTTTGTCCACCTTGATTTTTCTATTTGCTCCCCCTCTTCATCCCTATAAACTTTGAAATTGTTTTTCATAGTGAGCATTATATCAAAATCGGTCTCGAAGAATACCTCCATTCACTTTTTCCACCAAGCGAATTCTCCTTCAAACTTCGGAGGATGAATGTTTGAGTCAACCATCTCTTGATTGTGCTTGTTGCGGTGGTTAGTCCGGTGACAAACAACTTGGCTCTGATACCACTTGTTGGAACGTTGGTGGCCGGCTAGAGGGGGTGAATAGCCCTCTTTCGCGTATGGTGTAATTCACTCATTGAATTGTCTACGAATTATGGTTAGCGCAAGCGGAAAAATAAAGCTAAAGAAAAAACAAAGAAACAAGAAATACAAATGCTAACAAGAGTGTGTAACATGGTACACGGCCTTACCGCTAATCCACAGACCGATTCGTTCCAGGTGAATCACGCCTAAAACATCACTATTCTCTCTTTGGCACCAAGCAAGGTGGAGGTAACCTTTTCTTACAAGATCACTCTTCTTACAATAGAATTTAGATAAAAGCAAGTAAGAAGAGTAGGAAAGCATTTTGGTCACTTGGGTGTTGATTGGAGTTAAAGCATTAGGCTCCCCAAGTGTCCAAATGACCCTTCTTATAGGGAAGAGCTCATTCTTCCCTTTGGGCGTCTGGTAGTCAACTGATGCCTCGATCGACTCCTCGTAGCCATTGCCCTATAATGACTTCTTCCACGTTGAATTTCATCCAACGGCTCCCACATCAGTCGACTGATCTTCCCATCAGTCAACTGATGGAGCTAATAATCGAGTGTCAAGCAAGCGACTATCAACTATTCTATGCCCAAACCTCGTGACTAGCTGATCGCTACCATCGAGTTGACTGATGTTTTTGCCAGTTGACTTCCAACCCTTGGCAGTCGATTGCGAGGACACAAACCGGACTCAAACACCAGTCGAGTCAACAATCTACTTAGAGCAGTCGACTACCATGATATGGAAGTCGACTGATGTTGGGAAACCCCATCTGACACTTAGCCAATTGGCTAAGTTTCACCTAAGCACTACCCGTCCCATGTTACATTCGCTCACTCTCATCTTTCCTTGGAGTCCCTCTCCTTTGAAGTTCTCTTAGTCTGGCCATGTCCCTCGGATACGCCAAGCACATGGCTTTGCAACGCCATCCTTCATGTCTCACCCTGAAGTCGACTTCCTCTGGCTTCACTCCAATGCTCCTCGTCCGGCGGTCCCTCGGATGCACCAAGCACACGGCTTTCGCAATGCATCTTTCACCGACTCAAAGACTGAGTCATGAGAGGTGAAACTTGCTAATGCTCAATGTGCGAATTACTAAGTCCTGCATGACTTCAATGCACAAATCAAATCCATATCAATCCTAACTTAAACCCTTTGCCACACACATCCAAACCACATCACATGGGTTGATTGCCCTAACACGGAATCTTGGCAAGTAAAGGGTCTCTGGGTAGAGTCTTTACTTGGCGTGTTTCAGTCTTAGAGTTGACTTAAACAATGGGTCATAAGGACAATAATGAGTTGACACCTCAACTATTGCCCTTACTACATTCATCGGTTGAAATTTTTGCTGACAACAAGGAACAGTCGAGCCAGCACCTCGACCGACACTTTGTCTGAGGCAGTCAAGCCGGCGCCTCGACTAGGCTCTAGTAGAAGTTGGCAGATGCATGGCTGACTCAACTAGTACTTCGGCTAGTGTAGTCGAGGTGGTGCCTCGACAGGTCGTCGACAACTGTGGACAAAAGTGAGTGAGCTTTGACTGATCGTCGACAGCTACAGATAGAAGAGATGGAGCTTTGATTGGCGCCTCGACAGCACAAGACGAAGTTTCAACATTTAACCTAAGCAGTCGAGTTGGTGCCTCGACTGGAATTCAAAAACAATGCTCAGACGCAAGGTGTGCTTACCTGCCGCCTCGACTAGTGGGATTCAGAGTCTCGATTTCGACGAGAAATCTTCTCTGTTTAAATGTGTGGATGAGCTCAAATGGTAAGAATTCAAATTCCAACGAAGAAAGGTGGTTCTTGCTGAGGAAATGGGCTTCCAGGCTTACATGGTCAGTCAAGAGAAAGAGTTGGACGGGCATAGACCTATAAGGCTCACAAATTAAAGCACTTGTCGGACGAATCTCTCTGCGCTCAAACACTGCGATACTGCTACGACTCATCTTCATCCTTGGGTTTTCTACTTCCGTTACAAGAGAGGAATTTTTTCTCTACATTTTCAGCTTCCGTCACCCCTATGCTCTTTTGGTGCAATCAGCCCAGGTTGACTTGAGTTTGACTCGAGCAGTATTTTGATGATAGACAAAACTTATGACATGGGATTGTCATAGGAAAGTCCAACATAGAGCTGGCATGGAAAATCGAAGCATGGGGCTTGGTGTGGGAAAGTCCAACATGGAGTTGGCATGGAAAATCCAAGCATAGAGCTTGGCGTTGAAAAGTCCAAAGCATTACGAAGTCGTGCGCTTGGTGCTTGGTGAGAAATGCATTGAGAAGTCGTGCGCTTGGTGCATGTGGGAAGTCTTGAGAACTTGGCAGGTTCACTAGGCTCGGGGTCTTTGAGTCGGTGAAGGATGGCATTGCGAAGTCGTGCGCTTGATGCATCTGAGGGACCGTCGGACGGGGAGTGAATGGAGTATGGCCCAAGGGAAGCATACTTCAAGGTCAAGAGACGAGAATGATGGCGTTGCAAAGTCGTGCGCTTGGCGCATCCGAGAGACGTAGGCCGAGGGAAGAGAGCTTCGGTGGAGAACTCCATAAGGGATGACGTGGACTTGGCCAAGTGGCTAAGACTGAGTGTCGGAAGCTCAAACAACTTGGGTTTGAGGTTTTACCCGACATCAGTCGACTGACATAGGTGTTAATCGACTTCTCTGAGTCGACTAGTGTTCGAACGAGAGTCTGTTGATTAGTCGATCGCTAAGGGATGATAAATCGATTGTTGACACCATCGGTCGACTGATGAGGGAGATCAGTCGACTGATCACACTGTGCACGGGCACATAAGCTAGTCGATCTCGCCAGCACTCGACTGATGGGTACCATTAGTCAACTGATGTGTGATCCGTTGGAACTTAACCAATGTGGATCTAGCCATTGTGAGACAATGGCTACAAGACCAGTCGACTGATGGTCACGATCAGTCAACTGATGGTCTCAAAATCATCTTGATGCAGGTTATAAATGGAGCTCAAGAGGGAGGATTTCATAAAGACTTTTGTGAAGCTATTGGAGGGGAATTGTCGTTGCATTCTAGACCTTGAAGAGCCATCTAAAGCAAGCAACGAGAAAGTGATCAAAGCAATTGTGTAAAAGTTCTCTTTTGTATTGTCTTTGTATTTCTTCTTGTATTTCATTTTACTTGTTGTAATAGCTTGTACGAGGTTTCTCCACCTCCGACGTGTTGTCGAGAAGGAGTGGTTTAGTTAGTGTCATGCGCATAACTAGAGCTCGGTGAGCTCGCTTGTGGAGTAGGAACCATTCGATTCTGAACCACGTATATCTTGTGTATTGTTGTGTGCTTGCATTGTTGTTATCATTATTATTGTTATTTTCATTGAGCTAATGACAATCGTAGATGAGCACGCAAGAAGAACGATCGTATTCCACCATACGACGATCGAGGGCTATTCACCCCCCTCTACCCGGCCACCATTGACCCTACAAGTGGTATCTGAGCCAAGGAGCTTGTCGAGGACTAACTGCCGACACAAGCACTACAAGATAGCCGGCTACAACATCCATCCACCGAAATTCAATGAAGACTTTTCTTGGTGAAAGAAAAAGATGGAGGTATATCTCGAAACTGACTTTGATTTTATGATTGTAGAAAACGGTTTTGAGATGCCTAGGGATAAAGACAACAAGCAATTTGAGAAGTCAAGGTGGACCCAAGACCAAATCAAGGACTTCGAGACAAATCTCAAGGTAATCGAATTACTTAGTGATTTAATTCCTAACAACATTTGGTCTAGGTTGGGTAATTTTAGGGATGCAAAGAAATTATGAGAGAAGATAATGAAATTCCAAGAAAATTTCCAACCAAAGACAAGTAGAGGAGAAAGCCGAGGGAGAATCTCCATCCACATTTGATGATGTTGATGATTTGGTGGAGACCTCCACCTCTAGCATTGAGGGGGAGGAGAGGCAATCTTCCACTCCGGAGCAAGATCAAAACGAGGCATCTACCTCCGAAAGAAGTGACCAAGAGTCCCCCACTTCCCTAGGTAACTCAAGCATAATGATTTTAAATAAAGATCACATAATATGTTTTGAGTGGGAGAAAGGGCATTACAAGAGTAAATGCCCTAGATTGGCTAAGGAGAAGGTTCAACACGCACCAAAAGTCAAAAATGTCGGAGTCTCCACAATTAAGAGAAAAGAGCACATTGTGTGCTTCAAATGCAACCAAAGGGCACTATCAAGCCAATGCCCTTGGGGAGGAAGCAAGGGCAAGAAGGTGTATCTCATGTAGGGGAGCTTCTAAAGCTAACCCAAAGGTAAATTTAGTTAATGCACCTTCAATTCCTAGAATTAAAAAGCATGATAAGAATTATTTTAGTTCTCTTGCAATTATAAATGAAAAGCATGCTAGTAAAAATAATAAGGTTTATTGTTTAGGTGCCAAGCATGTTCATATATCTAAGGACAAACCTAGGACCAATAACACTAGACCAATCCTACCTAGGGAGTCAATTAGGAGAATAGAAGAGAACTTGGGCATTAACCCCAAGAAATTTAGACATATGCCTAAAAGGAAAAACAATTCCCAAAAACCAAATGAAAATTCAAAATTCAAAAAATTGGAGTTAGAGAACCAAGTCTTGTGGTCAAGACTTGAGAGAATGGAGAAAACCCTTAGAATTATAGAAAGTTCAATTCAAGGGTCAAATACCCAAAAGTCAAGACCTAGGGTTCAAGAACGGTCTAAGGGCAAGGATGGTTTGGGTCACAAACCTAAGCCCAAGAAGACTTATCATAATGTTCCATTTAATTATGGAACAATTTCTAGATCTAGAAAAGCCAAGGCTAATAGGAAAGCTATCCCTCAGACTAGCCATGGTGTTTGCTTAGTGGCAACTTAAGAAAAACCAAGAAAGCCACTAAGAAGGTCAAAGGGGGAGTTACCTCTAGGTTTGACTTAGGAAAGACCACAAAGACTATGGCTTCAAAGCCTAAAAGAGTCATTAGGAAGGTATCTAGGGAAGTTATCCCTAGTGAATACCTTATTAACACAAGGAGCTCCAATAGGTATTGGGTTCTTAGGAGCGTGATCGATTCACACTAGATGGATTAGGGTGTGTCAACCCTAAGTGGATGGGTAGTTAACCTAGCCATGATGAGTTGACACATTAGGATGTGCCAATGTGCTTGAGAAGTTGAAAAATGTTTAAATTGGCACAAATAGGTCTTAGAGGTATTGGTGTGCCATTTTTAGTTTATGGTACACTTGGGAGATAATGACATTAAGGCAAAAATGGACTTAACCCTGGAAATGGCAATTTGGATTCAATACTTAGGTATTCTATACCTTAGCATATTTTACTTGCCATGATTTATTTGTCTTGCCATGTCATGACATTATTTTTATTTTTATCTCTAAAAATGTCATGATCATGTCCTAGACTTATCTTTATATGTCATGTATGCTAAAATTTCATTCACATGCCATGACATCATGATTTTGGCACATGTTTAGTTATATCATATATATGCCATAATCATATCATGCATAAAATAAAATGAAATTAAGGACTATGGCATGATTTGATGGAAATCAAATAATATTGCCTAGAAATATGCATGAGACCATTAAAGAACAAAAACTCACATCTCACTAGATTAATTGCCTTGTATGTGTTTTACACATCTAGATAGAAGTGAGATGTTTAGGGAAAATGAATTAAAGGTTTCACAAACATTTTGAAAACTTTTTGATAAACCTTGGTGAAGTCTATCTTTTGATAGCTATCACCATTGAATGGGATGATACAAAGAGGACTCAATATTGAAGCTTTTCTTAACTTTTGGACTTTGTATCAATCTCGCTATTTTGTGGGTAAAATAATTTTCAAATATTTTTCATTCATAATGATTGTGATAAGTAATATACATACCAATTTTCAAGATTTTTCAACATATGTATATTTACTTATGAATTTTGGAATTTCATTTCTGAAATTCAAAAATTGTATTCAGTAGCTTATCGATCGCCATGGCATACAAATAATCGATGTGGGAAGGAGTCGACTGGTAGTTGAGAGAGTCGACTAGCACAGGCTGATTTTGGGTAAACCTTGGTGGTTAGGCCCATGTTCAGCTGTGTTTTGGTCCCCTAACTACTCCTAACCGTAGGACATGCTTGGGAGAGCATTAGAAAGGGTAGAAATCCATTGGACATGGATTAGGAGAAGTGTTTAGGGAGAGTATCAATTTTAAGGTAGATGAGAGTTCATTGTTGCACTTTGCCTTAATTTTGATTGGTTAAATGTTCCTATTGGCTTAGGGACTCTCCAAGGACATTGTTGGTGCAATGGTCAAAGGGGAGCAAGCCTCTAGGGGGAGGTGTCCATCATGGGAAGATGGATGTGTATTTCCTCATGGGAGGAAAATTGGGTTGCCTCTCTTAAGTGATATGGGATCACTAGAAAGATTGTAGGCATGTGTTCCTCCAAGGGAGAGATTGTAAGATCTCATTGGGATATGAGACATTCATACCCTTAGGGAGGACCTTTTTGATGTAATGTCAAAAAGGGGGAGAAATTACCAAGTTACCAATTAGGGTTCGTTGGAATTCTCATTGGGATGTGAGAATTGCCAATATGGGAGAATTGGTAGACTTGAGATGGTAGTTTTGTCAATCATCAAAAATGGAGAGATTGTTGGTGCAATCGACCCAGGTTGACTCGAGTTTGACTCGAGCAGTATTTTGATGATAGACAAAACTTATGACATGGGATTGTCATAGGAAAGTCCAACATGGAGTTGGCATGGAAAATCCAAGCATGGGGATTGGTGTGGGAAAGTCCAACATGGAGTTGGCATGGAAAATCCATGCATGGAGCATGATGTTGAAAAGTCCAAAGCATTGCGAAGCCATGCGCTTGATGCTTGGTGAGAAATACATTGCGAAGTCGTGCGCTTGGTGCATGTGGGAAGTCTTGAGAACTTGGCAAGTTCACTAGGCTCGGGGTCTTTGAGTCGGTGAAGGATGGAATTGCAAAGTCGTGCGCTTAATGCATCCGAGGGACCGCCGGATGGGGAGCGAATGGAGTGAGGCCCAAGGGAAGCATACTTCGAGGGCAAGAGACGAGAAGGATGGTGTTGCGAAGCCTGCGCTTGGAGCATCCAAGAGACGTAGGCCGAGGGAAGAGAGCTTCGGTGGGGAACTCCATAAGGGATGAGGTGGACTTGGCCATGTGGCTAAGACTGAGTGTTGGAGGCTCAAACAACTTGGGTTTAAGGTTTTACCCGACATCAGTCGACTTGCATAGGTGCCAGTCGACTGCTCTGAGTCGACTAGGGTTCGATTGGTGTTCGACTGAATAGGGTTTGGCTGATCAGTCGATCCGCTAGGGATGACACGATCGATGATGGGAGATCGATCAATCGATCGCACTATGCACGGAAGTTAGTCGAGCTCGCCAAAGACTCGATGAGTACCTGATCGATGGGTACAACCAATGATCGATGTGTGATCTGTTGGAACTTAACCAACGTGGATCGTGCTGTTGTGAGACAATGGCTTAGGACAAGTCGATCGATGGTCACGATCGATCGTGATGGCGCAAATCATCTTGATGCAGTTATAAATGGAGCTCAAGAGGAGGATTTCGTAAAGACTTTGTGAAGCTATTGGAGGGGAATTGTTATTGCATTCCAGACCTTCAAGAACCATATAAAGCAAGCAACAAGAAAGTGATCAAAGCAATTGTGTAAAAGTTCTCTTTTGTATTGTCTTTGTATTTCATATTACTTGTTGTAATAGCTTGTACGAGGTTTCTCCACCTCCGATGTGTTGTCGAGAAGGAGTGGTTTAGTTAGTGTCGTGCGTATAATTAGAGCTCGGTGAGCTTGCCCGTGGAGTAGGAACCATTTGGTTCCGAACCACATATATCTTGTGTATTGTTGTGTGCTTGCATTGTTGTTATCATTATTATTGTTATTTTCGCTTCGCTAACGACAATCATAGACGAGCACGCAAGAAGAATGATCGTATTCCACCATACGACGATCGAGGGCTATTCACCCCCCTCTAGCCGACCACCATCGACCCTACATGCTCAACCTGATCTTTCTGCATTGCTACCATGACAAGAATCTGGGCACCTTCTAGAACACACAACGAATAGTGCATCCATCTTCTACCTCCATTACTGGTAGTGGTGCTTCTGTGTCCATTGCAATCGTCCAAGATTTCTATTCCATGCCTCATCCTCACCTTCCCCGGGTTACAGCTGTGGACGATTTGAACACTATGACAAAGGCAGTAAAATTTATTATCTTTGTAAAAGCTTTTTCATTATTGCTTATTCTTATTGCATAAGATTTCTATAAACTGTAAATCTTTAAGAGGTTTCTCCACCCTCGAAGCTTAGCTTTGAATAGGAGAAAGATAGTGGTAGGCCTTGGACTAGCAGCTCTAGGAGAGAGCTGTGAACCAAGTAAAATCGACTGCGTTATTTGGTTGCTTTATACTTGTTCCTGTGCATTTTTCTTTCGGTGATATTTTATGCATCTGTTCAGATTTGTCAGATTTCCTTTGACTAAATTTAGTTAAGTAATGTTTTCTGTGTCACTGCTCGTATTTTATAGAACATTAATATTTCGCTACATTTATTTTTAATTTGGGTTACTCTTGCATACACGATCCTTTCAGTGGTATCAGAGCTAGGGCTCTAATTTCCTGATTTAACCACCCTAGAGTCATAACCATGCAAGAGGGTTACAGTACAAACCGACCTCCATTTTTCGATGGAGCAAATTTCCAATATTGGAAAAGTCGGATGGAGTATTATCTCATGACTGAGATAGAAATGTGGTTCAACATCACGGAGGGCTTCACTACTCTTGTAGATGATGATGGTAAAGTCTTAGGATCTGCTCTTTGGACAATTGAGCAAAAGTGTAAGGCACAAGCTAATGCTAAAGCTCTTTGTGACATTACTACAGTAAAGGAACAACTTAATAAAGTTGGTCCTTTCAGCAGTATGCAAGACCTGTGGAATAAGCTGCTTGAGCTGCACGAGGGTACCAAAGACTCTCGTATAGCCAAGGGAGACTTGTTTCTAAGCCAACTCCAGAATTTCACTATGAAGGACACTGAGATTGTCAGTGAGCTTCATGGGAGATTCAAGGAGTTGTTGAATAGTCTCCACTCTATTGGAGAGAGTGTTGAGAATCGAGATTTAATCAGATATGTACTCAAATCATTTCCCAGAAATGTCCTATGGTCATCCATGGTGGATGCCTATAAGGTATCAAGGGACTTATCAACTGTTGAAATAGATGAATTGTTTTGTGAAATGGAATTACATGAACAGGCTAATAAAGGTCAAAATGATAAGGGTATGGCTTTTCTTGCAGATGATCAAAGCAAGGAGGGAAAGAAAAAGGAGAAGGAGTTGTCTTCATCCTCAGGCACGAAATCAGATGGAGATGATGAGTCCTCCTCCAGTGAGATGGCCAAATTTGTGAGGAATATGATGAGGAGAAGGAGATTCAGCAAAAAGAAAGGTAAGCAAGTTGATAATGGAATTGATAAATCTAATGTAGTGTGTTATGAATGCAGCGAGAAAGGACACTTCAGAAATGAATGTCCTTGTCTCAAGAAGAAGGAAGAAAAGAGGATAAGACGAAAGGCATTGAGAGCCACATGGGATGAGTCTTCATCCGGATCATCGGAAGAAGACAAAGAAGACAAGGATGGATGACACACTGCTCTGATGGCGCTCAAGGACTCCAGAACAGATTCAAACTCGGAGGCAGTATTATCATCGACGGATGATGATCAGGTAAATTCGGAACTTAGAGATTGTTATAAAACCATTGCGTATTTAACTGACATGCTAGATAAATCTAAATGTAGAATAAAAACCTTAAAATTTGAATTAGAACATTTTAAAAATCTTAAGGAGCATGTGGTAGAATCTAGTGATGATACCTCCAAATTTGATAAAATTAAGGATGAAAATAGAATTTTGAAAGCACAGGTGAATGATCTCAAGTGCACTCTTGAGAAGTTCAGCTCTAGCTCTCAAACGTTGAATATGATGCTATAATCTCAGCAAGCTGTTTACAACAAAGCTAGAATAGGTTATAGACCTAAGCACCAAGAACATAACTTTATTTCTTTAGTTACTAGAATTCCTGGTAGGAAGAAAACAACTAAGGCATGGATTCCTAGGAAATATATTTTGGAAGCTAATGGACCCAATATATGGGTTCCAAAATCTTTTATCTTTTGTGTCTAGTAGGCATCAGTTAAGGGGGAGTGTCCATCAATCTAGTTTGTAGACAATGGATGCTCCAAACACATGACTGGCAACATATCACTATTTTCCATGCTGGAAAATAAAAGTAGAGGTGCCATTTCGTTTGGCAATAGTGGCAAATTAAAAGTTGTAGGAATAGGAGATATTTATGTTTCAGAGTTTTTTATGATTAGGAATGTTTTGTTAGTCAAGAATATGTCATTTAACTTGTTAAGTGTGAGTCAGTTGTGTGATACTGGATATAGGGTTAAGTTTAATTCAACTCAATGTCTAGTAAAGCACAACAGCTCAGATATTACCATGTTAGTAGGAATTCGAAAGGAAAACATATATCAAGTGTATTTTGAAAATACTACTCATCTATCTGCCAAGTGTCTTGTATCTAGAATAGATGAATCCTGGCTATGACACAGATGGCTCGCACACATCAATTTGAAGAACATAAGAAAACTAGCTGGAAAAGAGTTGGTCAAGGGGATGCCAATGCTAAAGTTTCAAAAAGACAGGTTATGTGATGCCTATCAAAAAGGTAAGCAAAAGAGGGCATCACACATTGAATCTGATGATGAAAAGTCTAAGTCACAAGGGTCATTACTTGAAGATGTATCAAACGACCAAATACTTGAAACATCTCAAGCACCAAGATTCAATAGGACAAGCGTCAGTCATCCCCATGATCAGATTATTGGGGAACTTCAATAAGGGGTGAAGACCAGATCATCCTTTAGGAATGAAGGGGTTGAAGTTGCACTAATCTCAGAATTTGAACCCAAAGTAGTAGAAGAAGATTTGTTTGATCTTGATTGGATTTTAGCAATGCAAGATGAACTAGGGCAATTCAAAAGAACCAAGTATGGGACTTAGTTCCTAGACCGGAAGAAGTCTCCATAATTGGTACAAAATGGGTGTTTAGAAACAAAATGAATCATAAGGGAGAAATCATAAGAAACAAAGCAAGGTTAGTTGCCAAAGGCTATAACCAAATTGAAGGATTAGATTATGAAGAGACGTATGCCCCAGTAGCACATTTAGAGTCCATAAGGCTTATGCTAGCATTCATTGCATATAAAGGCTTCAAACTATATCAAATGGATGTGAAGTCTGCCTTCTTAAATGGGGTAATTAAGGAAGAAGTGTACGTTTAACAACCACCGGGGTTTGAAAGTATAAACTTTCCAGACCATGTGTTTAAATTGAAAAAAGCCCCTTATGGGCTAAAGCAAGCACCTCGTGCTTGGTACGAAAGGCTGTCCACATTTCTATTAGAGAAAGGGTAAAAGAGAGGTCAGATAAATCCTACACTATTTCTTAGAAGAGATGGTGAAAATATTTTTGTAGCCCAGGTTTATGTCGATGACATAATCTGTGGCTCAAACAATAAGGACTATCTGAACGAGTTTATAGGGCACATGGAGAGCGAGTTTGAGATGAGTCTTATGAGAGAACTCACATTCTTCCTCGGACTTGATATAAAATAGACAAAGGAAGGTATATATGTCCATCAGTCTAGGTATGCCATGAATCTGCTGAAGAAATTCAATATGCATAATTCAAAGGAGATATCCACTCATATGACACAAAGCACAAATCTAGGAAATGATTATGGAGGAAAATTAGTGGATCTAAAATATTATAGGAGCATGATTGGTAGTTTAATGTATCTCACAATGAGTCACCTGATATTTTATATATTGTGGGGGTATGTGCTAGATATCAATCATGTGCCAAAGAGTCTCACCTAAGTGTTGTAAAAAGGATAATGAGATATCTTAAAGGCACTATTAAGGTTGGGTTATGGTATCCTCGTAATGAATCATTTGATTTAGTTGGCTATACTGACTCTGACTATGTTGGTTGCAAGTTAGATAGAGAGAGCACAAGTGGAGGATGTCAGTTCTTAGGTTCTTCGCTAGTGAGTTGGTCGAGTCAAAAGCAACTTTGTGTTGCTCTCTCCACCACTGAGGCTGAGTATATCGCCATGGGGGAGAGTGTATTACAACTGTTGTGGATGACTCACACGCTGGAGGACTATGGTTTGTCATACAAAAATGTACAAGTGTTGTGTGATAACATGAGCACTATCAATTTGACAAAGAACCCTATCCACCACTCTAGAACGAAACATATTGAAGTGAGACATCACTTCATTAGAGATCATATAGCTAGGGGAGATATTGCACTCAATTATGTTGAGTCCAAGTCAAATCTAGCAGATATCTTCACTAAACCCCTTCCAGAAAAAGAATTTAGCCACCTAAGAAGGGAATTAGGCATGTGTGTCACTGAGTAAAGAATTAGAATCTCTCCATGATCATAAGGACTAATTCACCATAACAAGAACAAATTATGGAAATCAAGGGAACCTTGGGAAGCATCTCACACAAACTATAAGGTGAACAAAACTGTTTTTGTATTTCTAGTTGGTGGGGGTAAGATGTTTAGACATAACCAACTTACCCAAAATGTTCATTGCATCCCTTGGGGAAGTTGGTTATCGAGACAGTGATCATTAATTTGACCAATTATGGGGAAGACCTTTGCATAATTCATGTGCATTTGGTCCGAAGATCATAATTGGACATTCCAACCAAGTAAAATTGGTTGGATCACTTAAGACAAATGCAAATCTAATATTAGTGTCTTAAATCACTTTAAAAAAATACTATCCTCACTGTGGTCAATCACATATTGGTGTATGGATCACCTTTGAAGCTAGTGATACAACTGGAATGAGGCTCAAGAAAGGCTCAATTTTGATTTTTCATCATATCAATCCATGGAATTATTAGGTTGTGTAATTTTCACAGATTTTTCTGTGGAAGAACATGACTTTCAAATTTTGTATGCAAAATTTCAAGATTTTTTGAAATCTCTAGAATTAGATAGGAATTTCTGAAATTTGTCTGAAAATTGAGCAAATCAATTATCGAGAACCAATCAAGCGGCGCCTCGCTTATAGCTTAAGACACGAGTTTGTTTGCTCACCGAGAGTTCGACCACACTTCTAGTCGAGGCATTGACTCGACCGCACCCTCGGTTGCAGCCACCAACGAACAGAATCGAGGCGTGCTAGACCAGCGCCTCGACATTTTGAAAAAGGCACAGAATCGAGGTGCACTCGACCAATGCCTCGATTGAACAAATAAACGAAGGCTCAGAATCGAGGTATACGCGACCCATGCCTCGACTGCTTTATCAGTCAAGGCGTTTAACTTATCGCCTCGACTGATGAAAACAGATTTATATAAGGAAATCCTTCTCCGCGTTCGACTCTCATCGTGAGCTTTCCTCTGCTTCCGTCGCTTTCGCCGTCGCCGCTAAGACTCCGATAAACTTCCGACTCCTACCACACCAACCCTACTTCTCTAGGACCCAAGCCAAGCTAGGGTAAGTCCTTATGCATCTATCTCCATCTCTAGGTTAGCATACTAACCCTAACTCCGCCGACATTGATAGCTAGGGTTTGTCGGATCCTTTCTCCTCGCCGGAAAAGTCCGTTTTTGACAGAAGGGGCTCCAACCTAAGGTCTCATCAGCTCGAAATTACTTGGACAAGGAGCAATGGCACCCAAGTATAACCCTTCTTCTTCCTTCACTTTACTTTCACGATTATTATTCAACGATTGATTACTAATTAGTATTTATCTGTATCATTCATCATACCATATCATATCACATTCATTCTATAATTTTTGCATATAATTTTTGCATATTTTTACAAAAACAAAAACAATCTGACATTAGTAGGAGGGAAACATCAAGGGAAAATCCCTCTACGGATCCTCGATCCCCCTCCAAATTACATCAGCATACATACAGGACCTATAAATTCCAAAAGATGCCTACACGCTCTTTAGATAAAGATTTTTTCAACGAGTTTGCTCCAGCAGTAATGGGTGTAATTGATTATTATCAGCTCAGTAAGCTAGTCTACTGCGATCACGATATTATTGTAGACTTAGTTTCTGAGTTTTAAAATAATCTACAACCTACTAGAGTTCGACTCATCTACAGGAGTAGAGTAGAAAGATCAAACATATCATTCACTCCCGATATCCTTAGAGCATTTATAGGTTGTAGATAGTTAGCATCAACCTTAGAATTCTATTCAAGCATCCAAGAACCTATTGATGGGATCTCTCTCAATGACATTCATGAATAATTTTTTAGGAGACCAAGACAACCTGGTGTCAACCTAGCTCTAGCCCTGGCATTAGTTGCCCCCGACAATGTCCTATATAAGGTCATTGTAGGTTGCATTCTTCCGATAGTCACGAGGGGGCAAGCTAAGGTGCAACCACATCATTTACTAGCTCTTCATTTCCTCAAGAATCATCTATACTTCAATATTGCATTAAATATGTTTCTCTGCATTGTCCATTTTATGGTCCCAGTCCAAAAGAAAATTTACATGCCTTTTGGACATATCATTACATCTTGGTTAGAGGGAATAGGCATAAACACTACCAGGTGCAAGGTCGTGCAGATGACAGATTTTGATTTCATCAAATGGAGAAACTTTGCCTTGACCAGCATGGTTCAAGGAAGAGAGACTGTGTGATGGGCTGATGGATGCCAAGCTAGTGAGAAATGGGATATGGGGGCACAAGATGAAGAAGAAGAAGAAGAAGAACGTCTAGCTCTAGCTGACGAGCCCTATGAGTTCGTATCCGAGCAGCTTGATAGCCTACGTCGTGATTATGCTGAGTTCACAGAGACCATGGACACATGGCTCTTGGATCTAGAGATTTCCATAGATACGTATTTCTCGGAAGTCACAAACCGACAAACGTAAATTCTGGATTAATAGGATGAAATGATTAGACTCCTACGCTCCTTAACAACTGACTCGTCGGGCCCCTCATCACCAGCTTTTTAGTTTTGATAGTCCTTTGATAGGAATTGTAGTAAAACTAAATTTGAAAAATTCTGGAAGTATTCGTATACTTAGATACTTGGTTGTAAAAATACACTTGTTTGTATTCAAGATGGGTAGTTGTTTTTGTAACAATGCATATGATTGTAGTTTCATTTGTTTTTTTATTGATTATTGTGATTGTGATATAAGGTTTCTTGTTTACATGTATTGTAACAGGTTTCATAAACCCATGTTTAGGGAAAACTCTACCAAAATTTTCTCTGGAAGTCATTACATATTGCTTTCATTACGTGTTACTGATATGCATTATTGGTATGGATAACTGAGAGTAAGGATTCAAGGGGAGGATACTTTAATCCTTGTTGGGTTATTGTATTCCTCATACTCTCAGTACCCCTATGATCCCTTTTAGGTGTTTGCCAAAGGGGGAGGAGAATATGTTTATAGTTTAGGTTTTTCATTCCCTATTTTATCAATTTCTTATTTTATTCTTGTTTTATCATGCTTAATGCTCATTCATTCTATTACTTCTACTTGATTCACATGCTTAATGCTCATTTATTCTGTTACTGCTACTTGATTTGGTTTGATTGTAACTTAAACCTAAAAAGGGTAACCTAAAACTTAAACGGGTTATCAAACATCAAAAAGAGGGAGACTATTGGAGTTGATGCTCTAAACTATGTTTTAGTGTTTGACAAGCGTTTAAGTAAACAAAGGTTTAATTATCTAGGCAAGTGAGAAATCCAAGGGTGGACCTTGGTGAAAAGTCCAAGATGGTTAATTCCTTGGCGACTGGAAAAATCCAAGGGTGGACGTTGGTGAAAAGTCCAAGATAGGCAATTCCTTGGCAGATGAGAAATCCAAGGGTGTACCTTGGTGAAAAGTCCAAGATGGGTAATTCCTTGGCAGATGAGAAATCCAAGGGTGTACCTTAGTGAAAAGTCCAAAAAGGGAAATTCCTTGATAGGTAGAAATTCCTTGCGAAAGCGACAAGGTGAAAAGTCCAAGAATGGTCGGAGGCCGGAGTATTGGCAAGTAAAGGGTCTCTGGGTAGAGTCTTTACTAGGCGTGTTTCAGTCTTAGAGTTGACTGAAACAATGGGTCATAAGGACAATAATGAGTTGACACCTCAACTATTGCCCTTACTGCATTCATCGGTTCAAAAATTTGCCAACAACCAGGAACAGTCGAGCCAGCACCTCGACCGACACTTTGTCTGAGGCAATCGAGGCGGCTCCTCAACCGCCTCGCGGCTAAGATGCTGGGTGACTCGACCAAGACTTTGCAATGAGGTGGCACCTCGGTCGTCATCGATACCGGGATAGAAGTGAGTGAGCCGATTAGCGCCTCGACCGTCGTCGACTGACGGCGAGGAGCTTCGACGCGCCTCGAGCAAGAGGAAGTCTCGACATTTAACCTGAGAAGTCAAGCTAGCTCCTCGACTAGAATTCGGAAACAATGCTCAGACTCAAGGCGCGCTCCACTGCCGCCTTGGCTGGTGGGATTAAGAGTCACGATTTCAACGAGAAATCTTCTCGGTTTTGATGCGTGGATGAGCTCAAATGCTAAGAATTCAAATTCCAACAAGTGAGCAGGGTTCTCGCTGAGGAAATGGGCTTCCAGGCTTACATGGTCAGTCAAGAGAAAGAGTTGGATGGGCAGAGACCTATAAGGCTCACACATCAAAGTGCTAACCAAACGAATCTCTCTATGCTCAAACACCTGATATCATTGACTCATCTTCATCCTTGGGTTTTCTTCTTCCATTACAAGAGAGGAATTTTTCTCTCAGGCTTTACTTCCATCACCCTGTGCTCAACTGATCTTTCACTACGCTACCATGACAAGAATCTGGGCCACTTCCTGAACACACAACGAATAGAGCATCCATCTTCTACCTCCATTACTACAAGTGGTTCTTCTGCATCCATTGCAATCATCCAAGATTTTTGTTCCATGCCTCATCCTTGCCTTCCCAGGGTTACAGCTACAGACTATTTGATCACGACGATGAAGGCAGTAAAATTTATTATCTCTGTAAAAGCTTCTTCATTATTGCTTATTCTTATTGCATAAGATTTCTGTAAACTGTAAAGTTTTAAGAGGTTTCTCCACCCTCGAAGGTTAGCTTCAAAAAGGAGAAAGATAGTAGCTCTTGGACTAGCAACTCTAGAGAGAGTCTGAACCAAGTAAAATTGACTGAGTCATTTGATTGCTTTATACTTTTTCCTGTGCATTTTTCTTTCGATGTAATTTTATACATCTGTTCGGATTTGTCAGATTTCCTTTGACTAAATTTAGTTAAGTACTATTTTCCATGTCGCTGCTCGTCTTTTATAGATGATTAATATTCTGCTACATTTATTTTTAATTTGGGTTACCCACCCACCCCCTTCTTCATACACCGATCCTTTCACTTAGATGTCAAAAGAAACTAAAGCTGGTAGAAGAATAAAGCAAAATGTAGGTCTCCCCCAGATTGAAATAGCAACTGTACCTCTAGCATGGTTGTCAAGTCTCAAAAAAAAAATAATAATAATAGTAATAGTAATAATAATAATAAAATGATAGAAATAAACGGGCGTATATAGTCAGAATAGGAGGATAAATTATGGGGGTTTATTTATACCCTAAATAAGTGCGATTGAGGGGCATAAATGGAAAAAAAACCCTAATCCTTTATATCCGGCCGAACCTTTTCTTTTTTTTCTCCGTGACTCGCCATCTGGTCGCTGTTCGCCGTGAGCTTCGGGTCGGGCGATCGGCGAGCTGCTTCCGTCGGAGACGACGCAAAGCCACCGGAGCTAAACCGATCCCTCTCCCTCATCATCACGGTATGTAAATCTCTGGTTAGGGCTGGCGAGGGCGAGATTTTTTGCTCGGATTTTGGGATTTAAGCGGCGGGATTGAGTTTGAGATTCGGGTTTTGATCGTATTTAAGCACTGAGTTTTTTTCCAGATTGGGTTCTAGCAGAGCTCGTGGGTGTATTTTCGGGATTTTAGGAATGGACCAAGCTGTGGGAATTGGTTGAGCGTTGCTACCCTTCGGATTAAAGGATTTGAAGAATAAGGGGATCACGGGAAGGGGTTTAGGGATTTCAACTTTTGGGTTGTGATGGAGGTTCTTGATGGGGAGGTGTTCGGACCGTTTGATTTAGGGTTTTCAGTAGGTTACGGATTCATCCAGTTGATATGTAATAACGGATAATATACATGTTGGGGTCATTATGAAATTGGAAATGCTGAGTTATGTATATGAGGTTTAAATATCTAGTTAATAGCCAGATAAATGTTTAATGGATGTAATGAGCAGTTAGTTTGAAAGGAATCAGCATGCTAGGTGGATGTAAATTTGTATGTACATGAGCATTATGTTAGTAGATGTTTCCCGTTATATTTGTTATCAGTTAACATGCTTAGTTAATATTTCATAAGATTTTTCTTAATGCTGTAAATGATATGTAATATGTGATAATTATCATTTACCTGTGTATGAGGTCAGATGCTAAATATATATATATATATATATATATATATATATATATATATATATATATATATATATATATATATATATATATATATATATATATATATGTGGTTTAGCTATCATCTACCTGTATATGAGGTTGGATGTTATATGTACATGTGTGTAACTACCATCTACCTATGTATGAGGTTAGATGCTATATATAGATATATATGTTCACCCATGATGTTCTATGTCATCATTTTTAGCTAATTGTTCATCAAATCTTTCTAGTTCCTCGATGTTATGTGAATAAGTTATACTATCAACTACCTGTGTGTAAGGTTAGATGCTATATGTATATGTGTGTAATTATCATCTACCTGTGTATGAGGTTAGATGCTATATGTATATGGGTGTAATTACCATCTACCTGTGTATGAGGTTAGATGCTATATGTATATGGGTGTAATTACCATCTACCTGTGTATGAGGTTAGATGCTATATGTATATGGGTGTAATTACCATCTACCTGTGTATGAGATTAGATGCTATATATATATAGATATAAATGTTCACCCATGATGTTCCATATTATCCTTCTGTGACGGAGCATGATAGATAATGACAGAAATTCTTTATTTAGCTAACTGTATGTACATGAGCATTAGTGGTGCCTGGACAGGTTGGGCTCCTCGGGTTGAGCTTCGGGGAGGGCCCACCCAAATTGACAGATTGACTGATGACTGATTCCCTTAGTTTCTTTCTAGAGGTACCTCAGGATTGCACAAGAAAATAAGGTATTTGACTGGCTCACCATTATAAATGCATAATGTGAGGTACCATGAGGGTTCATGTTTAGGTACAGTTAGTATAACAGAAAGGCATGATTGGGTTCACAGTATTTGTAAAAATGGCATGTTGCTATAGGTATGGGCTATGTTTCATATTGACGTACAGAAAGTGCAATAGAAATTGTATGTTGAACTTACAGTAGCTTTACACTTACAGTAGATGGACTATATAATTCCTGTTTGGATTTACCTCCCTGCGCTGTGTCCCTATCATTGATCTACTTACTGAGCTGTGGACTCATGATTTCACTTAATATTTTCAGGTAGGGAATAGGGTTCTCAGATTGAGTTAGAAGAAGCAGAGGTGGTGTAACTGAGGAGATGACGATGAGCATGGCACACAATGTCCGGGACTTCTAAGATGCAAGATTTTCTAGCTTGAGCATTTTTGATTTTGATGTTCTATTTCTGCATGTTGAGAGGGTAAAGTGTGTAGTTGAGACTTCTAAGCTGAAAGGAATAAAATAAAGTAGTATGTTCCAATCATGTGTATGACGTGGTAGTTTTGAAGTATGATTGGGGGTTAAATATATATATATATATATATATATATATATATATATATATATATATATATATATACCGGGTTAGGTCTTTTCAGTTGGTATCAGAGCGATCGATTTTAAAGGACAGTGTGTGCATGCAATCTCATCAAGGACTCGGATACATCCATCCCCGCGTTTGTAAGCTTTAAACTTACTTTTCAAGTAGTAGTCTTAATGTAATCATGTTTAGGTTTATGTACAAACTGGAGATAACGATGCAAGTATCGTGTTTTATAAAAGAATGGTGGGCCGAAGAAACAATGGTGAAGTGGGGCAGAGTAGTCGCCGGCCTTAGCTTGCAATTATGCAGGAATAGAGTCGGATTCAGGGAGAACAGATCCAACAGCTGTTGAGAGCCAAGGAGTATGTAAACGCCCACAGTGGTCCCACAGCCATTGTGAACCCAGTTTACAAGCAGTTCAAGGATCTTGGACCGATATAGTTTAAGGGAAGTGCATACCCGATTGTTGCAGAAGGATGGATTCGATCATTGGAGACAATATACGACTTCATGCAGCTTACGGATGCTGACAAGTTGAGGTGCGCCATATTCATGTTGCGAGGCGATGCTCGAATATGGTGGGAGGGTGCACGCTCAGCGGTGGATTTAGCTACAGTTACATGGGTGGAATTCAAGGAGGTATTTTATGGTAAATACTTTACTGCTGACACCAAAACCCAAATGGCTAGGGAATTCTTAGAGCTTCGCAAAGGGACCGAAACGTGGTGAGTATGTCAAGGAATCGAGAGGCGGTATTTTGTACCTATGATTGCAAGCCAACCCGAGAGGAGTAAACATTTTACCGAGGGATTGAGGGCAGCAATTCGCCATGATGTCAGGGTGAGTCGAGTTACCACCTTCAGAGAGGATGTAGATTAGGCTCTGATGGCAAAGAGGGACAGGAATGACATGATAAAGGAAGTACAGACTATGAGATCCAGTTACCAGGGAAGGGAACCTCCTGCGTCAAGTCAGAAGAAGTTTGCACCTGCCCAGTGTCGAGGCAAGCATCCACAGATACAGACGCAGCCACGACAATGACCAGAACCCCGACCAACTGACCATACTGTCTTCAAGGGCGAAAGCAAAATTCAGTGTCCCAAGTGTGAGAAGGCTCATGCAAGTCAGTGTTTGGTGGGTACAGATGTGTGCTACAAGTGCAAGAAGTCTGGGCACTTTGCTATGAACTGCCCTCAGCTCAAAGAGCCAACCAGAGGAAGGGTGTATGCTATGACACAGGAGCAGGTGGATCCGGATTCGGCCATCATCACAGGTAGAATTTCTATTGTCAATCTACCTGCTCATGCCTTAATTGATTCTGGACCTACACACTCTTTCATATCTGTGGCCTACGTTGCAAAACTGGACATTTCATGTGATTGGATGGCTACTGGCTATAGCGTGTCTTTGCCTTCTGGAGAAGAACTGACCAGCAATAGAATAGTGAGGAACTGTCCGATGAGGATGCAAAACTATACAGTGTATGCCGAACTTATTGTGTTAGAAATGGTGGACTTTGATGTAATTCTGGGTATGGATTGGCTGACTCGGTACGAGGCAATTATTGACTGCAAACAAAGGACGGTTAAACTGAAACTACAAAATGATAAATTTGTCATCTTCAATGCAACCTCAACGTTGAGTCTTCCACCTATTATATCAGCATGTAAAGCTCAGAAATTGTTAAGCAAGGGGTGTAACGGAATTTTAGTCAACATAATGGGTAGTTCTGAGACTTATAGACCAAGTCTGGAGGAAGTAGAGGTAGTCTGGGATTTTCCCGATGTATTTCCAGGGGATATTGCAGGATTACCCCCTGTCAGGGAGGTTGAGTTTGGGATAGAACTAATATCGGGAACCACCCCTGTGTATAAAGCACCTTACCACTTGGCACCCACCGAAATGAAGGAACTGAAGGAGCAACTACAAGAACTATTGGATAAGGGTTTCATCTGACCCAGTGTGTCACCATGGGGAGCGCCAGTGTTGTTCGTCTGTAAGAAGGACGGTTCAATGTGGCTGTGTATTGACTACCGGGAGTTGAACCGGGTTACAGTCAAGAACAAGTACCCGTTGCCTAGAATCGATGATCTGTTTGATCAACTACATGGAGCAACTATATTCTCAAAGATTGATTTGAGGTCGGGGTACCACCAACTGAGGGTGAAAGGATAAGATGTTCATAAAACTGTGTTCAGAACTCGATATGGTCATTATGAGTTTCTAGTTATGTCATTTGGGCTTACTAATGCTCCCCCAGTCTTTATGGATTTGATGAGCCGGATCTTCCAGCCATACTTGGATCAGTTTGTGATTGTCTTTATTGATGATATACTAATTTACTCTTAGGGTCATGAAGAGCACCGACAACATCTGACGCTGGTGCTGCAGACTCTGAAGGATAAGCGGTTATACGCTAAGTTTAGCAAATGCGAGTTTTAGTTAGGACAGATAGCATTTTTAGGACATATAGTCTCGGAGAAGGGAATAGAGGTGGATCCAGTCAAAGTGGAGGCAATCCAGAGTTGGGCTACTCCGAGAAATGTTACAGAAATTTGAAGTTTCTTGGGACTAGCGGGGTACTATCGCAGATTCATTCAGAATTTTTCACAGTGCGCTACCACGACCCGTTGACCAAGAAGGGGGTGAGGTATGAATGGACTGCTCAGTGTGAGAAGAGTTTTATGGAGTTAAAGGAAAGGCTAATGATAGCACCTGTGCTTGCAGTTCCAGACACTTTTGGGCAGTTTGTGGTGTACACTAATGCCTCCAAAACCGATCTAGGGGTTGTACTGATGCAGAAGGGGAGGGTCATCGCCTATGCATCACGCCAGTTGAAGGTGCATGAACAGAATTACCCTACACATGACTTGGAACTAGCGCCGTGAAGATTTGGCGACACTATCTTTACGGAGAACGTTGTGAGATCTACACAGATCATAAAAGTTTGAAATATTTCTTTACTCAAAAGGAACTGAATATGCGATAGAGACGATGGTTGGAGTTGGTAAAGGATTATGACTGCAATATTAACTATCACCCGGGTAAGGAAAATGTGGTGGCGGATCTTATTTGAGTGAAGATTCTGATTGACCACCCGGCAAAGATTGATACTCGAAGATTGATATCAGAATTCCAACATATGAGAGTGGAAGTGATAGCACTAGGTGAGCAGGTTAGTTTGGCGGCACTGACGGTTAAATCAAACTTACGGGATCAGATTCGGGCAGAACAAGCATCGGATCAACAGTTAATGGAATGGAAATACAAAGATAAAGCAAAGGGTAGCACCATCTACTCAGTGGTTGATGGGATTGTGTGATACAAGGGCCACATCTGGGTGCCTAAGGGTGGATCCCTGAGGGAGAATCTCATGACGGAAGCTCACACTACCCCGTACTCTATTCACCCCGGCAGCACGAAGATGTATATGGATATGAGGCTATTATATTGGTGGTCGGGCATGAAGAGAGACATAATCAAGATGGTCCATGAGTGCCTTACCTGTCAACAGGTGAAAGCTGAGCACCAGAGGCCCGCTGGATTGCTCGAACCGCTTCCGATACCCGTCTGGAAGTGGGAAAATGTTGCCATGGATTTTGTGGTAGGATTACCGACCTCGACTAAGGGATCAAATGCAGTGTGGGTTATTGTGGATCGATTGACGAAGTCAGCACACTTCCTGCCAGTGAAAACCACTTTCACTATGATACAATATGCAGAGCTGTATATACGGGAAATAGTAAGATTACATGGAATTCCGGATCAGATTGTGTCAGATAGAGATCCAAAATTTACATCTGGATTTTGGAAGAGTTTGCACCGGGGATTGGGTACAAAACTTACTTTCAGCATTGCTTTCCATCTCCAGATCGATGGTCAATCTGAGCAAGTAATTCAGATTTTAGAAGATATGCTACGAGCCTGCATTATAGATTTCAAAGGGAGCTGGGAGTCCAAACTGCCCTTGGTGGAGTTCACCTATAATAATAGTTATCAAGCCACCATCGGTATGGCTCCCTATGAAGCGCTATACGGAAGAAGGTGTAGAACCCCACTGCATTGGGAAGAGGTAGGAGAAAGGGAAGTTCTGGGTCCAGAGATTGTGACACAAACTGTGGAACTAGTGGCGAGGATCTGAGATAGAATGCAGTCAGCACAAAGTCGCCAAAAGAGTTATGTTGATTGTCGAAGGAGGGACTTGGAGTTCACAGTGGGAGACCATGTATTTCTCAAAGTGTCACCTATGAAGGGAGTACTGAGGTTCAGAAGGAAGGGCAAACTCAGTCCGAGGTATATTGGGCCTTTTGAGATTCTAGATCGGATTGGAACACGAGCATACCGAGTCGCTCTACCACCAAACCTGGCAGGAGTTCATAATGTGTTCCACGTATCCATGCTCAGGAGGTACCTTTCCAACCCTGCACATGTGATTGAGCATGAGGCCATACAGTGGACACCAGATCTATCCTACGAGTCAATACCAGAACAAATATTGGATCGTCAAGTGCGGAAGCTAAGAAATAAAGAAATCAGAATGGTGAAGGTTTTATGGGGAAATCAGCAGATAGAGGAAGCTACCTGGGAGACCGAACGGGATATGCGTGACCGTTATCCTGAACTATTTGGTAAGTCGAATTTCGAGGACGAAATTGTTTTTTTTAGGGGGAGAGAGTTGTCAAGTCTAAAAATAATAATAATAATATTAATAGTAATAAAAATAATAAAATGATAGAAATAAACGGGCGTATATAGTCAGAATAGGAGGATAAATTATGGGGGTTTATTTATACCCTAAATAAGCGTGGTTGAGGGGCATAAATGGAAAAAAAACCCTAATCCTTTATATCTGGCCGAACCTTTTCTTTTTTTTCTCTTTCTTTTTCTTTTCTATGACTCGCCATCTGCACGCTTTTTGTTCGCCAGCGTCGGGTGATCGTACTCACGAGACGATGCAAAGCCGCCGGAGCTAAACCGATCCTTCTCCGTCATCATCACGGTAAGTAAATCTCTGGTTAGAGCTGGCGAGGGCGAGATTTTTTTATCGGATTTTGGGATCTAAGCGGCGGGATTTAGTTCGAGATTCGGGTTTTGATCGTGTTTAAGCACTGAGTTTGTTTTCCCAGATTGGGTTCTAGCAGAGCTCGTGGGTGTATTTTCGCGATTTTAGGAATGGACAAAGCTGTGGGAATCGATTGAGCGTTGTAACCCTTCGAATTAGAGGATTTGAAGAATAGGGGGATCACGGGAAGGGGTTTATGGATTTCAACTTTTGGGTTGTGATGGGGGTTCTTGATGGGGAGGTGTTCAGACTGTTTGATTTAGGGTTTTCAATAGGTTAGGGATTCATCCGGTTGATATGTAATAACGGATAATATACATGTGGGGTCATTATGAAATTGGAAATGTTGAGTTATGTATATGAGGTTTAAATATCTAGTTAATAGCCAGATAAATGTTTAATAGATGTAATGAGCAGTTAGTTTGAAAGGAATCAGCATGCTAGGTGGATGTAAATTTGTATGTACATGAGCATTATGTCAGTAGATGTTTCCCGTTATATTTGTTATCAGTTAACATGCTTAGTTAATATTTCATAAGATTTTTCTTAATGTTGTAAATGATATTTAATATGTGATAATTATCATCTACCTGTGTATGAGGTCAGATGCTAAATATATATATATTTGTTGTTTAGCTATCATCTACTTGTGTATGAGGTTGGATGTTATATGTACATGTGTGTAACTACCATCTACCAGTGTATGAGGTTAGATGCTATATATAGATATATATGTTCACCCATGATGTTCTATGTTATCATTTTTAGCTAATTGTTCATCAAATCTTTCTAATGCCTCAATGTTATGTGAATAAGTTATACTATCAACAACCTATGTGTAAGGTTAGATGTTATATGTATATGTGTGTAATTATCATCTACCTGTGCATGAGGATAGATGCTATATGTATATGGGTGTAATTACCATCTACCTGTGCATGAGGTTAGATGCTATATGTATATGGGTGTAATTACCATCTACCTGTGTATGAGGTTAGATGCTATATGTATATGAGTGTAATTACCATCTACCTGTGTATGAGGTTAGATGATATATGTATATGGGTGTAATTACCATCTACCTGTGCATGAGGTTAGATGCTATATGTATATGGGTGTAATTACCATCTACCTGTGCATGAGGTTAGATGCTATATGTATATGGGTGTAATTACCATCTACCTGTGTATGAGGTTAGATGCTATATGTATTTGAGTGTAATTACCATCTACCTGTGTATGAGGTTAGATGATATATGTATATGGGTGTAATTACCATCTACCTGTGTATGAGGTTAGATGCTATATATATATAGATATAAATGTTCACCCATGATGTTCCATGTTATCCTTCTGTGACGGAGCATGATAGATAATGACATAAATTCTTTATTTAGCTAACTGTATGTACATGAGCATTAGTGGTGCCTGGACGGGTTGGGCTCCCGAGCTCGGAGGCCCACCCAAATTGACAGATTGACTGATGACTGATTCCCTTAGTTTCTTTCTAGAGGTACCTCAGGATTGCACAAGAAAATAAGGTATTTGACTGGCTCACCATTATAAATGCATAATGTGAGGTACCATGAGGGTTCATGTTTAGGTACAGTTAGTATAAATGTAAAGGCATGATTGGGTTCATGATTTTGTAAAAATGGCATGTTGCTATAGGTATGGGCTATGTTTCATACTGACGTACAGAAAGTGCAATAGAAATTGTATGTTGAACTTACAGTAGCTTTAAACTTACAGTAGATGGGCTATATGATTCCTATTTGGATTTACCTCCCTGCATTGTGTCCCTATCATTGATCTACTTACTGAACTCATGATTTCACTTAATATTTTCAGGTAGGGAACAAGGTTCTCATATTGAGTTAGAAGAAGTGGAGGTGGTATAAGCGAGGAGATGAGCGATGAGCATGGCACACAATGTCTTGGACTTCTAAGATGCAAGATTTTCTAGTTTGAGCATTTTTATTTTGATGTTCTATTTCGCATGTTGAGAGGGTAAAGTGTGTAGTTGAGACTTCTAAGTCGAAAGGAATAAAATAAAGTAGGATGTTCCAATCATGTGTGTATGGCGTGGTAGTTTTGAAGTATGATTGGGGTTAAATATATATATATACCGGGTTAGGTCTTTTCAATGGTGGTCGAGGTGGGAAGTCTAGCAGTCTCGGCATGTCGTGCTCCTGGGAGAATCGTGTGCTAAGCCGATGGTGCAACATGTACATGTGGTCAATCTAGGAACAAGTGGACACAGCGGCTACTCTGTGCTCATCCTCCCTAGTCCACTGTGATCACGCTTCTCGCATGAAATTTCTTGAACTTGGCCTCCTCCTGAAAATAGTGCTAGGAATGGTTGTAGAACTCCTCGGCCCTGTAGAAGTGGTCCAGTAGTACCTGAAACTCAGTCTGCATGTATGTGATGTGCTACTCCCATCGCTGCCTCTGTGTCTACTACTCCGTGAAGATGTCATCGAGGCATGAATGCAACTCTGAAAAGTCGTAAGTAGACAATCCTGTATCCATCTCAAAAGAATGAAAGGTACGTGGTGCATAGGTACGATCAAGGCGTGGACTGCAAAGGCTCCTATCCATGGGTGGACTCGAGGGTGAGAGAAGGTGGTGAAGGGGGTGTATGGGCAGAGGGTCCCTCGTGTGGTGGGGACTCCACTATCATATCCAACCACCAATTTGCACGGTTGGTGATGGTGGTACGATCGGTATCGGGAGCCTAAGGGGTGGCAATTTCTTCCTTACAAAACAAAATCAATTACCCTCTCTCACTATCATCATCATTGCCATGCACACCCCTAGGTCTATGCTAGGGTTTCCCTCTACTCTATCCATGTCTTTACAAAATAATACCCCTTTTTGTAAACAAAATCAATTACCCTCTCTCACAATCATACCCTATGCTATTGCAAATATGAGTAATCAATCCCCCCAAAATAATTTCCCCTTTTGTGCTTTGCCCACCTTAACTAAATGCCTTATAAAGTGGGATCCTATATCTATACTATTATCCCCTTGCAACATGCTCCAAAGACATAATAACTCGCTCACTCTCTCCCCTTCTAAAAATCTTGCTAGTCATGAAACAGTGGATGTACCTAAAAATAGGATTCTGTAGTCGGGATACTTTGGCTCTAGAAGGGTCGTATGAAGTCGCTCCAGTTAATTCATTCAAAAATGTTCGTCCATTAAAATCATTAGGTGTCCTCCTCTCTCCCACACTAGGTAATCCAAAGCAAAGATTCCATTGATGTAATGTCCATTCATGCTCTATGTTAAACAACCTAAATGTTATCTTTCCATCTACACTATCCTTTCACGATAAAATATCTGCCTCCACCGAGATCAAAAATTCAAGCACAACCCTAGGGTAGGTTGGGCATCTAATCCCCCTTAACTCTTCCCATCCTACTATTGGTGCAGAGTGCACCACTCCTTAGTTTTGATGTATGCACCAAAGTTAAAGTTAGGACTTACTTGTGTTCTAATATAAGTGTTAGTGTTCAAGCTTAATAGGAAGTTCTAGTAGGTCGAGTTGACCGGATACTAGGCAAAAGTCTTGATAGATCAGGAGGACCAGACACCATGCATGAAGTCAAGATGGGTCAAGTGGATCAGACATTTGGCATGAAGACCGGTTGGGTCAGGAGACTAGACAATTGGCAAAAAGTCCAGTTAGGTCAGGTAGATCGGACAGCTGGTGGAAGCCTTGGTGGGTCAGATCGGATGTCAAGAATGGTAAGTCCGACATGGTAGCCAAAACATAAGCATCAAGTGGAGAGGTGAGGTTGAGTCCTCTGTAGGGGAACAAAGCTAGGCATCGATCCGAAGGATAGTCCACATGAGACTTATAAGTCGAGAATGACCAGTATTACTACTGCTATTTGATATTATAATTTTTTTCTTTTGCTAATCTAATTTTGTAGGTATCAATCGACTGAAAAGATTCCAATCGACTAAGGTCCTGTCGACTGAGAATGGTCTAGTCGACTGGATACACAGTTGGCAGGATTAGCTGGTGATCGATCAAAGATCTGGCAACATATATGGAAAGAGTTTCAGTTAACTGGGAAGGTCCAATCGACTAGAAAGGTAAACTTTTCGATGCAAAGTCGGGTGAGCTAGAGTCGACTGGGACAGGTCCAGTCTACTGAAAATGCTGAAGTACCATATCGATGGGCTGATATGAAGTCGACTTGAGGGCATTCCAGTCGACTAGAAAAGGTTTATAAAAGAAATGCATGACCAGCTTCGAAATGATCTAATCTACAACATCCAAGTGATGCTACTATTGTTCATCGACTGTAGATGCTTCATCCTTTCACATAGACGCAATTCTGACACTCCGTGCCTAATTCGATAGATCTAAAAAGTGTCAGCATACTTTATTTTTATTTACTTGTCTTTATTTAACTTTTGTGTACTTAATTTCAAAGAGAAGATAGAGTGTTACCTATCTCTTATTCATTGTAAAAAGCGAATGATGTGAGCGAAACATATAGGGTTTTAGGAGTAGTTTTCGCTCGCATCTCACTATATTTTATGTTAGTTTCATGCATATGTTACTCTATTTTGCACGTATTTCCTATTTTCTAGATCGGAGGTCTGCTCTTTGTACTTTTGTGTGCAGGTTAGCATTTCGGGTGAAAAAGGTGCACTTTCGGAGCAAAAGACAGACATTTTGCAGCTAGACGCAGAGTGGGATACGGCCAAGGGATGTGGCTACACACGGTCATGTCCAATGGGCGAGATCAGCCACCCCAAGGCCGCACATGGCCTGGCCGTGTAGAAACACACGGTCATATGGCGGCCGCCAAATTTGCACTACTAGGGCTTTTTCGGGTTTTTACAGTGATCCGAGGTGGTGTCTATATAAGGATGGCTCTGCCCAAACCCTAGGGAGGAGGCACGACGGCTAGGACAGTACACTGAAACCCTAAAAAGCTTCGGGAAGTCACAACGGGGAGGAGAAACGCCGCCGGAGGTCCACGCTTTGCACTTCAATGCCAGAGAGAAGACCACGAAAGCATTGTAATCCTTTGTTCCTACGTTTTATCTTTGATATATTTGAACAAGTACATGCTTTGTGATTCCTCCTTTATGTACATGGAGTATTTCTTTCGATTCTAGGATTAGGGAGTAGCTTGTGTGCACATTACATGTTGGTTCATGTTAGATCCTATCTTTGAATTTAATTTGGCGATTGGAAGTTGTTTATACTATATCTATGTGTGTTTGGTTTTCTACCTACTGTGCTTAGGCGATACGAGGGGTGACAGCCCTCGTATCTAAGATTTAGGGGATTTTATACAAGGAACCAAGGGGTAAACCTGATCTTCTGTAACCGTGGGTAGAAGGATGCGATTGAACTAAAAACGATTCATTGTAGGGATTGATTCGGCATCCTCGTATTGTCTATCCCGTCCTTTTAGGCAGAGATAGCTCCTGGTAGATGTGGTGGCTCATCAGGAGAGTGTATGATGTTTCTTCCACAAAACCACAGCTAAATGTCTAGACAACGCCAATTGACAACATTGTTATGCAACACACAAGCGAAACCGAAGTCCTAGAATCACCTTTGAAGACCTCGGCATGCTCTCTTCTTCCTCCGTGTGACACCATATAGAGTATAGCCCACCGACATCCCTCACAAGTCGAAACCTCTTAGAGTTTTACTTCCAAACAATTTCCACCACTGAACATATCGATATTTGAATCTCAGTCCCAATGGGATCGATAATCTTTTATTACTTGATGACATCTATCCACTTGCGGGCGTTTAGTGCGAGTGTGCGCTTCTAGTCCTCGACAGCCTCCATCGCGAGATTTGAGGTCACAATCGCATGCATCAAGTTTTTAGCATTGTTGTCGGGGACTGATCAATTCGATATCGAACCAAACAGTAGAGAATTGGATCGGACTTAGGATTAGATTTATTTACTTTCTTTATTTTTTCCTTTTTTAGTTTGGCTTATTTACTTTAGTTCTAAACTTTCCATATTTAGATTTACTTTTTAATTTTATTCTAGAAGTAGTTGTTTTTATTTCCTTTTTGTATCTTAGATTTTATTATCTAGATTGTTTTATTTTCTGCCTCTTAGGATTAGGTAGCACTCCGAATTTTTTGTGGCTTGGTTCGTCGTATGCTTAGACGCATAGGATCGGAAGGCCTGATTCTGATCGACAAAGAAATCGAGCGAACCTTTCATCATCGGAAAGCAGAGCAGCAAAGGATGGAGGATCAAGCTGCATCCAAAGTGAACATAGGTAGCCGACCTCTCTGGGACTACGCAACTCCTAGCGCTAGAGGATTTAGGCCGAGTATAATTGGACTATCTATTTCGGCAAATAACTTTGAGCTGAAATCGGCACTTATACATATGGTCCAGTATAGTCAATTCGGGAGAGCTGCGACTGAAGACCCGAACCGGCACCTTGAGGCATTTTTAGAAATCTGCTCGACAATGAAAATGAACGAAGTCCTGACGTGATCCGCCTGAGCCTATTCCTGTTCTCACTGCGGGATAAGGCTAAGGCATGGCTTCACTCCTTACCTTCGGGGAGCATCACTACATGAGAGCAATGTGAGCAGAAGTTTCTGAACAAATACTTCTCACCAAGCAAGACTACTCACATGCGCCATCTCATCACGAGCTTCCGCTAGAAGAAGGGTGAGTCCTTATTAGAAGCTTAGGATTGCTACAAGGGGCTACTCTACCAATGCCCCCACCACGGACTGGAGAGGTGGCTGATGATCCACATCTTCTACAATGGGATCACGTACGCCATAAAGATGTCCCTGGATTCTATTGTAGAAGGAGCACTGATGAATAAGACCATAAAGGAAGCAAAGGAACTGATAGAAGAGGTGGCCCAGAATCACCATCAATGGGCTTCCGAACGTGGTCAACCTATGCCTGCAGCGGGACGATACACTATCAACTCCATGGACCATCTGGCAGCAAGGATGGACATGCTCAGCAGACGGTTCTAATCTTTGAATCCTTCATCTACATGTGCGGCCATTGACTTTAGAGAGTGAGCGGCAGCGTATCGAGAGGACCACTATGGAGGGCAGGGAACCTCAGAAGAGCAGATTGAGCATATTGGCACAGTTGGGGACTACGACAAAAGGCCCAACAACCCATACTCCAACACCTACAATCCCGGATGGAGGAATCACCTGAATTTCTCCTATAAGAATAACTCAGGAAACTCACAACCATCAGGGGGGTATGGGCAGCAGCAGGGCAATGGACAACGACCACAGAAGTCCAAACTGGAACTGATGATGGAGGACTTCATTGCTACCCAAACTAAGGCCAATGAGGAATTTCGTCGCCAACATCAGAAGTCTGAAAAATCACTCAGGGACTTGAAGGCCACTGTTGACGACCTTATAAGTCACACTAGGATGTTGGAGATGCAAGTGGCCCAGATAGCCCAAACCATGTCACAACCTGTGAAGAGCTCTCCGGTAAGTCAAGCTAAAGAAGAAGGAGTGGGGCAGAGTCACAAATTTGCCAAGGGGTGTGCAGCCATGATTACCACCCTACCTGACCAAGCTGAAATTGAAGAGAAGATTCCACTACAGCTTGAGGACCCCAATGAATTTGTTATTCCCTGCTCAATTTATGAGGAGAGCTTCGATGAAGCTCTATGTGACCTGGGATCATCAGTCAGTGTGATGCCCTACGCAAACTATCTGAAGATGGGATTGAATGGGCTCCAACCAGTGAATCTTGGTATTCGTATGGGGTATGACTCAGTCAAGAAACTCGTCACTTGTCGCTGAGGATTTCATGATACCCACGGACTTCATCATACTAGACACAAGACTAGATCCCCAGAATTCCATCATTCTGGGGAGGTCTTTTCTAGGGACTGCAAGGGCATGCATAGGCGTGAAGGCATACAAAATCTCCCTGGAGGTAGATGGGGAGATCATCCTCTTCAGTCTTTCGAAGCACAAAGCCCCTTACCTCAACGGCTTCACGTTTAGCAGAATGAAGCCAGAACCGCCAGATGAAGCTTCCAAGATGGATGAATGGAGGTTCACTGAACCTCCAGAGCCAAGTTGATAGTGGAGTGTGGTCGAGCTAAACGACCTTAAACAAAGTGCTTCTTGGGAAGCAACCCAAGTTTAGTTTTAGATTTCCCTTTGATTGTATTGCGTGCATTTATTTAATTTTAGTTTTGATTTCCATCCCATTTAGAGTTAGGACTAGAAAAGAACTTTGCTAGGCAAAAATAAAATCCATATTAACCTACATGGTGAAGTGTATGAGAAAATTCGGACCCTAATGCAAAACGGGGAGAAAAATGGGGACACACGACCTGGCCGTGTGTTTCCCCATGGTCATGCCTAACTGACCCGAGGAGCACATGGCCTGGCCGTGTGTTTTCACACAGTCGTGTCACACAAGGTTAAAAGGGGCGAGCCGTGTATTTTCACCCCATTTGCCTGCGCCTTGAGTACCTAGCCTGTGGTTTCGTCTTCCCCGCTATCTAGATGAACTTTTAACGTCAAAGGAAGCCAAAAGAAGCAAGGATGAGGAGGACCAAGCTTGTAGCACCTCGATCTGGTGCTTCGGAGCAATGAACAAGGAGAGTCGATGCCCCTCAAGCTCCGGAGGAGGATAACGCCCTACCCACTCTTCTTTCTCGCAATAATGAACATAGAGATAGATATAAAATGCTTTCTACTTGTAAACTCACTGCTACTAGGTACTTAGATGAAGATTTGCTAGAGTCTTTAGGGTTGTTGGGTGATATTCAAGCCCTATTTGCAAAAATGGGGTGGGAAGAGATGATGGGAATAAGGCACCCAACCTACACTAGGATAGTTCTAGAATTTTTGAGTTCCTTAGAGGCGGAAATTTTAACGGGTAGAGAGAGCGAGGAGGGTAGGATAACTTTTAGGATTTTTAACATTGAGCATGAATGGACCCTTCACCAATGGAACTCATGTTTTGGCTTGCCGAGTGGGGGAGAGAGAAGAATCCCTATTGGGTTCAACTCTCGGGTATTTTGGACCAAGTTGACGAGAGAGCACGCTTATGACCCTTCTAGGGCCAAAGCGTCGCGCCTCCAAAACCCCATCTTTCGATACCTCCACCGCATCATGGCCAGTACTATATTTGGTCGTGGGGAGAGTGACGGTGTAGTTAGAGCTAGCGAGATGCTTTTCCTCTGGGACATGCTACAAGAAAGGAGTAGCATCGATGTAGGGTCCCACTTCATCACACACTTAGTGAAGATGGGCAAAGCAGCACGAGGAGAGATTAATGTGGGGGGCCTACTTACCCACATTTGCCATAGGATGGGGTACGATTACACTACATTAGAGAGTATAGAGGGGAGCCCTAGGATCGACCTAAGAGTGTGCATGGCCATGAAGATGATTGTGAGAGAAGGACACTCCTTATGCTTTATAAGGAAAAACCTGACGGCCCTTAGGCTCCCCGACCCTGATCGTACCACCATCACTATATGCGCCAACTGGCGCTTGGACCTGATAGTGGAGTCCCCTCCACATGAGGGACCACCCACATCGGCGCCCATCTCTCCCCCTTTACATCACTCTCCCTCCAGTCGACACATGCATAGGAGCCCACCTAGTCATTGCCGACATGAGTCTGCACCTACATCACCACATTTTTCCAACTATAAGCAGGATGCAGGTACGTCGGCCTATGATTTCTCGGAGTTTCAATCGTGCCTCAACGACATATACACCGAGCAGCAGACGTAGAGGCAGCGATGGGAGTAACAGAGCGCCAACATGCAGGCAGAGTTCCAAGGCTTCTAGGAGCACTTCCAGTGGGCTGAGGAGTTCTATGATGAGGCCCGCATATACTTCCAGAAGGAGGCTGCTCGTCACCAAGATGAGGCCGCCTACCGCCAGGAGATGCGGCAGCACATGCATGCCCAGCAGGCACAGTGGGCCAGGGAGGAGGAGCACCGAGCAGTCGTTGCATCCACCAGCTCCCAAATCGACCATATGTACATGTGGCATCAGCGGCTCAACAGTAGATTCTCCCAGGATCCTGAGATGCCGAGGTTCCCAGACTTTCCACCCCATCCACCATACTAGAGGTATATTTTCGTTTAAGTCTGGGGGGGAGGACCCCAAAGTTTATGTTGTTTGTTTCCTAGCAGTAGTTTCTTTTTCAGTATTTTCATTCATTTATTCATGCATGGGTTGTTGAGTTTCCTGCAGTACTTAGTTTTTATTATCTGTAAAGCTGCCTCAGTAATATTTTTAAAAAGTTTCTTACATGAGTTGTTCCCATAGGTAGCTTAACTTCATTTATCTCGTGATATTTTATTTTATTCGCTTTAATGAATGTTCTAGACTTACACTGGTTAGCTTTATTTTTACACTTACACATGTCGAACATTCTGAAAGGGATAATCTAGTACATACCTATTTATGATTCATCTCAGTAGTCTAGTACTTTGGAATCCATAGGTGACCCTAGGTTTAGCATTTTAGTTACTGGAGATGCTCGGATTGTGTAAGCTCATTTGGAAAAATCAAAATCCTATTGAGAAGAAAAAAAGAAAGAAAAAAAAAGAGAGAGAGAAAGAGAAAAAGATGAAAAAGAAAAAAAAAGAAAAAGGAGAGCGAGAGAGAGAGAAGATTATGAGGGATAAAAAATAGTTATCGTGGGTGGAAATGACTAGGTGCCCCTTTGTGACCGTGTTAGGTTACTGGGAAAACACCTACCAATTTCTCTCAATATCGAGCACACCTTTGAGACTTTATGCTAGATCTAGAGAACGACCCTCGCTTTGGGCAGGTAAGTGCCTAAGAGCCGGAAACCTTAGGAAAGTTATGGGGTGATTACTTAACTCACCATGGAACGGGCATCCCCTAAGAATGATTCACTTAGCACGAGCACGAGGAGCTAACTTAGTTAATTTCTAGAACATATTTATTTTGCTTTGATTGTAAATACCACTTGATAAATTTAGTTAACATGCTAAGTATGGAATAATGTCTTTTTAAATTTCATGGCACTGAGGTTTGCTTGAGAACAAGCAAAGATTTAAGTCTAGGGGAAGTGATGTGAGCGGAACATATAGGGTTTTAGGAGTAGTTTTTGCTCACATCTCACTACATTTTATGTTAGTTTCATGCATATGTTACTCTATTTTGCACGCATTTCCTATTTTTTGGATCGGAGGTCTACTCTTTGTACTTTTTTATGCAGGTTAGCATTTCGGGTGAAAAAGGCACACTTTCGGAGCAAAAGACGGACATTTTGCAGCTAGACGCAGAGTGGGACATGGCCAAGGCGTGTGGCTACACACGACCGTGTCCAATGGGCGAGATCAACCACCCCAAGGCCGCACACGGCCTGGCCATGTGGAAACACATGGTCATGTGGCGGCTGTCAGATTTGTGCGACTAGGGCTTTTTCCGGATTTTGCAACGGTTCGAGGTGGTGTCTATATAAGGATGGCTCCGCCCAAACCCTAGGGAGGAGGTACGACGGATAGGATGGCACACCAAAGCCCTAAAAAGTTTCGGGAACTCGCAACGGGGAAGAGAAACGTCGCCGGAGGTCCACGCTTTGCACTTTAATGCCGGAGAGAAGACCACGAAAGCATTGTAATCCTTTGTTCCTGCATTTTATCTCAAATATATTTGAACATGTACATGCTTTGTGATTCCTCCTTTATATACATGGAGTATTTCTTTCGATTCTAGGATTAGGGAGTAGCTTGTGTGCACATTACATGTTGGTTCATGTTAGATTCTGTCTTTGAATTTAATTTGGCGATTGGAAGTTGTTTATACTATATCTATGCATGTTTGGTTTTCTACCTACTGCGCTTAGGCGATACGAGGGGTGACAGCCCTCGTATCTAAGATTTAGGGGATTTTATACAAGGAACCTAGGGGTAAACCTGATCTTCTGTAACCGTGGGTAGAAGGATGCAATTGAACCGGAAATGATTCATCGTAGGGATTGATTCGGCATCCTCGTACCGTCTATCCCGTCCTTTTAGGCAAAGATAGCTCCCAGTAGATGTGGTGGCTCATCTGGAGAGTGTATGATGTCCCTTCCACAAAACCATAGCTAAACGTCTAGACAACGCCAACTGACAGCATTGTTATGCGACACACAAGCGAAACCGAAGTTTTAGAATCACCTTTGAAGACCTCGGCACGCTCCCTTCTTCCTCCGTGTGACACCATATAGAGTATAGTCCACCGACAGCCCTCACAAGTTGAAACCTCTTAGATTTTTACTTCCGAAGAATTTCCGCCACTGAACATATCGATATTCGAATCCTAGTCCCTGTGGGATCGATAATCTTTTATTACTAAACAACATCCGTGTACTTGCAGGCATTGAGTGCGAGCGCACGCTTCGAGTCCTCGACGACCTCCATCGCGAGATTTGAGATCGCGATCGCGTGCATCAGCGAACTCCTCCAAAGTCAAGAGTTCTTGAGTCGGAGGGCTTTATAGTGCATTGCCCATCGAGGTAGCTCTTGGAGAGCTACAGGACTTGGAGTAGCAATCCGGGTAGGGTTGTGAACCAAATAAAAATGCTTGTCTATCTATTTTATTTATTCGGTTGCATACTTTTATATCTAAAGATTTCAAAATAAGTTTTAATTTCTAAAGAAAATTTTTAACCTCCGAGATTCACACCCTCTCTCGGAGTATTTCGATCATACAATTGGTATCAGAGCGGGGGCACTCCGAATTTGGGGCAACTACCAACGAGAGCATTAGAATGTTCTTTAGTTTTAGCATTTTTGTCTTTTAATCATTTTTGCATCAATATTTATTTTTGCATTAGAATTAATTTTTGTCTTGCTTTAGTATAATTTTAATTTTTGCACAATATTGTTTAATTTGAATAACTCTTGGAATAATTTTGAATATTAGTCAAAAATTAATTTAAATCAAAATTTAATAATCAAAATTTATTAGCAATGTCGCACATAGAAGGGTATAGCATCGCTCGCCCTCCTCTCTTTAACGGAGAGGACTTTTCCTATTAGAAAAGGCGAATGGAGTGCTACCTGAAAACTGACCTTAAGGTATGGTTTTCAATTAGGAAAGGTTTCGTCTTTCCGATAGATGACTCGGGTTAGTTGTTAGAACCGGAGAAATGGACTGCGAACATTAGGAAACGAGCTCAAGTTGATTACAAGGCGCTTAACACCTTGCAATGTGGACTTACCAAAGGAGAGCTCAATAAAGTCGGTCCCTTTGAAAACTCTAAGGAATTATTAGACAAGTTAATTGAATTACATGAAGGCACTAATGATACTAGAATAGCTAAATAGGACATGTTGCTTAATAAACTTTTTAATTGTAAAATGAATGAAAATGAAAATGTTAGTCAACTCCACACGAGAATAAAAGATATATTAAATGGATTGCATTTAATAGGACATCAAATAGAAAATAGGGACGTAATTAGGTATACACTTAAGGCATTCCCGAGAAACACCTTATGAACATCCATCGTCGATGCCTATAAGTTCTCTAGGGATCTTTCCTCAATTAGATTAGACGAACTATTTTGTGAACTCGAACTACATGAACAAGCTAACTCGAGTCAAACTGAGAATGATATTGCTTTAGTGGCAGGTTTGACGAAAAAGGAAAGAAAAATGAAAAGTGGATCTGAAGACGAGTCGGAGTCGAACCTAAACGGAGAAGATAGACTTTACAATATAATTGCATGCCTAGGAAGGAAATTAGCTAAATACGAGAATCAACTAGACTCGCTTCTTAAGGAAGTTCAAGTACTTAAGGAGCAAGTCATCTTGAAGACTTCGACTTGCCAAATTAAGGATAGATACTCAACTCAAGTTGCAAAGCTTTAGGAGGAGAACTCTTTCCTAAAAAGGCAAGTATAAGGTCTCATCGGATCGTTGGAAAAGTTCACTTCAGACTCCAAGTATCTCAACATGATGCTTGGATCTCAGGGAGTCGTGTACAACAAGTCTGGACTCGGACACAAAGCTAAATCAATGTACAAATCATACATGTCACTACTTAGCTGAAATGCTAAGAAACGAGTCCAAGCATGGGTTCCCATGTCTAGATTAGTCAACCAAGTTAGACCAAATCAATTTTGGGTTCCCAAGTGTCAAATTCACTTAGTGAACAAAACTCAACCAAGTTATCACTTAGGGGGAGCTAACACATTGCTTGTTTCCTTGTTTAGTTAAATTCTTGCATGTCTTAATTTACTTAACTTGCTTAATTTAGAACGGACTAGATAGGAAATAAAGTAGTTTAAACTTGAACAACCTAGTAATAAGACGAAGTGAATTGATAGTAAGTTTGGTAAGATCTTCGAAGTGCATGTTTAGGAAGTAGTCCATCCGATATCCAAGAAGGTCATATGCCTCGCCACGACCTGGTGCACTAAGTCGAGTGGAACTGACCGATGCTAACTCATTGAGTCTATAACTAGTTAGACCAAGGCTTAGTCCAAAGTGAGTCAAGTATTTGATTTCTTCATTGACTTTATCTAGGAAGTGGTCCATCCGATATCTAAGAAGGTCATATGCCTCGCCAGGACTTGGAAGTCAATGCTGGAAAAACCTACTTGATTAGCTCAAGCTAAGCTTGAATCTAATACAAGTTTAAAAACTTTGAAATTGTTCATTAAAATTAATTAAGATAAAACAAAATCTTCATCTCACAAAACCCATAGGATTAACGTGTATTGAAAACTTAGCTCGAGTGAGATGAATTAGAACTTAATCAAGCTTAAATAGTTTAATTAACTGAACTTAAAAACTTATCAAAAACTTAACTAAACTTAACAACTTAACTAAACTTAACAACTCAACTTAACTAAATTTACATAACTAAACTTAACAAATTTACTCAACTTAACTAAACTTAACAAATTTACTAACTAAACTTAAAAAATTTACACAACTTAACTAAATTTACACAACTCAACTTAACAAATTTTACACAACTCAAATTATAACTTAATTAAACTCAACTATCTTAGTGAACTTAATCATTTTCAAAATTAATCAACGTACTTAACTATGTCAAATCAACTAAACCAAATTAACCATAAAAATTAACTAAAATTAAAAATTAATCGATTCCCATCGATTGGAATATTTCCAGTTGACTCAACAAGAGTCGATTGAATGATATTCAGTTGTCTCAAAACCTCAAAAAGGTAAAACACAACTCCAGTTGACTGAAACTAATTCAGTTGACTGGAATGCAACGGTAGATAAGGGTTAGGCGATAAATGGTAAATTTATTATAGTCGACTGAACCAAGTGCAATCCACTCTAATTCAGTCAACTGAACTCTTTCCAGTCGATTGGATTCCGTCTACAAGACCAGCGCTAGGGCAGTGCCATGTCTGTTAGTGCCTATAAGATTCACATATCTCCACAATGGCATGATATTGTCCACTTTGGGCCTAAGCCCTCTTGGTTTTATTTTTGGGCTTTACCCAAAAGGTCTCATTCCAATGGAGATATCTTTTATATCTTATAAGCACATGATCTTTTCCATGCCTTACCAATGTTGGACTTTGATTGTTTTCCCCTTACTCCCAATAATCCCCCCCCCCCTCAAACGAAGGACCACATTTATCCCCGTCAAGTCTATCTGTTCTCGAAGGACTTCCTCTACTTGATGTTCGATCCTTAACCTACCATGACTTTCTGCCAACTAACTAGTCCTCCTAACCCAGTTGAACTTCTTGCCAGTTGTCCAGCCCTTTTGGCCTAACTAGACTTCCTGTCAGTTGTTCGGTCCTCCCGACCCATCTGGACTTCCTGCTTGGTGTCTAGTTCTCTTGATCTGTACATGGGAGTTCCACTTCCTTCATTTGAGGTTGATGGCTTGACATGGACCATGACTCTGATACCAATTGTTAGTGCCTATGAGATTCACATATCTCCACAATGACATGATATTATCCACTTTGTGCCTAAGCCCTCATGGTTTTATTTTTGGGCTTTACCCAAAAGCCCTCATTCCAATGGAGATATCTTTTTTATCTTATAAACACATGATCTTTCCCATACTCCTAACAAAGTCGACTCACAACCACCTCAACCAGCCGTGAAAACCTCATTTTCAACCCTTTGAAGCATCTAGGTCATCATATCTCTTTGATAACATCGTCTATAATGCCAAGGTAAAAATTCTAAACACTAATTTCAATTATTTTTTCAATAAATATTAAATAATTGTAATTTAATTAGGGGTAAAAGAAGATCCATTGAGGCTGAGTCATCTTCTACTTCGTGTATGGGCATTAGGCTCCCTACTGAAGGGCATAGGATTAGGTTTGAAAGCACTCTTTATACTCCGATGCCTACTAGGTATATTAGTAGATCATTTTTTAGTAGATCATGCATGCCTAGCATCAAAGTAATAACACATTATGGGTTAGAGAAATTAGTTTATTGTAAAAAATCTATTAACATAGATTTATTTGCAAAGTTTTTCAATAATTTCACTAGAATTGATGATCTTGCGTATTCTAATAGAGTGTAGGGTAAGGATTTTATTCTTACCCCCTCTATGTTGAGAGATGATCTAAGACTCATGCATTCATCATGTCTAGTTGTATGTCTTCCATCTATAGAGTTACCATACGGTGACGCCTACTCACACATTACACTAGATAGGATACACTTGCATCTATTTTGTGAGGAGAGGACTCCATCTGTGAGTATCTTCAGTTCCACTAGACTCAAGGTATAGGACTATGCCCTGTACCGAGTCATAGTGAACTGCATTTTGCCACTCACCACTAGGGACATCGCTATGATGCGTCCCTATCATTCATTTCTACTCTATGTACTTATTCATAGATTAGATTTAGACATTAGTTTATAGATGTTTCATTTCATCATCCATCATTCTAGGACAATTACAAATAAGAAGGCACATTTGCCATACTACCATGTCATCACATCTTTATTAGCAACATTAGGGTTTGATGTTACCACAGGTAACATCAAACAACTGTCCGAGTATGACATTATAGGTTCTAGGCAATTTGGTTTAGCTAAAATTGGTTTAGATGAAAATAATGTCCTAATATGGAAGAGAGATGGTCCTCAGCCCCCTCATCACCTTGAGCAGGAACAGAGCACCACTCAGTCCGAGCATCAAGAAGCACCAAAATTCAATAGTCTATCACCTTTTCTTGGGATTCCATCACCTCCTACTGTAGCAGAGAGATTATCCAGATTGAAGGATGTGATGCAGCGTCAGGAGCAGCAACATCAGGCTCGTCATCTTGAGATGATGTAGATATTCCTGACACGGAGAGGATCATCAGAGATGATGGAGTTTTTTAGATCTTGGAGCATGGGTCATCCACCTCCTCCACCTCCTTCTTCTGATTAGGATTGATTTAGACACACTAGTTGTTAAAATTTGAAATTAGGTAGTGGATTTGATAACTTTCAAATCTTGGTTATGACTTGGATTATGCTTAGTAGACTAGGATGCTTTCATGGTCATCACTCAAAATCTATTTTGTTAAGTAATATTATTTTATTTTGTTAAAGGAAAATTAAAAATCAATCTAGCCTAGGTCAATTTAGATTTCATGATCCTATAAACCTAGTTAATTCTTTGCATCTCACAAACACCTAGGATTACCTATTTGTGTATTGAGCCACGAAGATGGGCGTGAGATGTTAGGACTGCACCCCTTGTTCTTGATGTAGATTCAGTGCATCGACATGAACCAACACGGGTTTTAAAAAGAAAGTCAATCACTTCGGTCACTAACTCTAATTCAAAACTTGATGATTAGTCTATATCACTTGAGCTAGTAAAGGGTTGGACATTTGCCTTAAGGACAATTTTTAGAGGTGTATTTTTAAGTATAAAAATAATATTCAGGAATTCATGCTTGGACATTTTTCTAACTCATTCGCATCATCTTAACGTAATCTTAGAATAAATGTTGTAATTTTTGAAAAAATTAAATTTCATTTAATGTTTTTTTATCTTGTATTGAGCGGGAGTTTTATAATGTTTTGAAAGTTTATAATTTTAAAAATATTTTTATTGAGGGGGAGTCTTGTAAATCTTTGAAAATTAGAACTTTGAAAAAAAATGTTTTTATTGAGGGGGAGTTTCAAAGGTTTTGAAAATTAAAGATTTTGGGAAAATTCAAGAATATTAAGGCAAAGTTTTAAAAGTTTTGAAAATCTTATTGGGGAATTTTGAAAATTGAAAAATTAAGAATTTTTGAAAACTTTGACTTTTGGATATTTTCAAAAATTTGTTTAAATTTTGAAAATTTTAGAAATTTAATCTTTTTTAAAGGTTAAATACTTTTGAAAATTTTGAAACCCAAAGATTAAGGGGGACATCGCATTTTTTTTTTAAAAGAAGAAAATCTTATTGCATGGATTTAGGGGGAGCATTGATAAATTATTTTCAAAATCTTAGGCATTTTTGGTGAAGCTTGTCAAGCTTAATTTATAATCTTTAGTTATTATGTTTGAAAAGCTTTATTCCTCATCTTTAAATTGTGGCATTTGGTGCTTAATAATTTTGATGTATGCCAAAGGGGGAGAGAGGAGATTTAAAGTTAGAAAAATCTCAAGTAAAGAAAGTTTTTCATGCATATGAGCATCTCATGCATATACAATTCTAGCTCAATGCATTCCTGATATATGTCAAATTTGAATATTGCAAAATTGATTCTCCTAACTTTAACTGATGTGTTGTCATACATCAGACAGGGGGAGATTGTTGGTGCAGAGAGCACCACTCCTAAGTTTTGATGTATGAACCAAAGTTAAAGTTAGGACTTACTTGTGTTCTAATATAAGTGTTAAGTGTGCAGGCTAAACAGGAAGTTCTAGTAAGTTGAGTTGACCCGATACTAGGCAGAAGTCTTAACAGATCAGGAGGACTGGACACAAGGCATGAAGTCTTGATGGGTCAAGTGGACTGGACATTTGGCATGAAGACCGGTTAGGTCAAGAGACCAGACAATCGACAAAAGGTCTAGCTGGATTAGGTAGATCGGACAACTGGTGGAAACCTTGGTGGGTCAGATCGGATGTCAAGAATGGTAAGTCTGGCAGGTAAACCTCAAGTGGAGAGGTGAGGCCAAGTCCACTGTAGGGGGAGAAATTTAGGCGTCGATCTAAAGGATAGTCCACATGGGACTTAGAAGTCGAGATCGGGAAGTATTACTATTACTATTGGAGATTATATTGTTTTCTTTTGCTAATCTCATTTTACAAGTATCAGTCAACTGAAAAGATTCTAGTCGACTGAGAATGGTCCCGTCGACTGGATACACAGTTGGCAAGATTAGTTGGTGATCGATCGAAGATCTAGTAGCACAGATGGAAAGAGTTTCAGCCAACTGGGGAGGTCCAATCGACTGGAAAAGCAAACTTCCTAATGCGGAGTCGTGTGAGCTTGAGTCGACTAGGACAAGTCCATTCAATTGGAAACACCGAAGTACCATATCGAGGGTTGATATGGAGTTGACTGGAAGGCATTCCAGTCGACTAGAAAAGGTTTATAAAAGAAATACATGACTAGCTCCAAGATGATCGAATCTACAACGTCCAAGTGCTGCTACTATTGTCCATCGACTGCAGAAGCTTCATCCTTTCACATAGATGCAATTCCGACACTCCGTGCCTAATTCGATAGTTGTAAAAAGGGTTGGTATGCTTTAGTTTTATTTACTTGTCTTTATTTCTCTTTTGTGTACTTAATTTCAAAGAGAAGGTAGAGTGTTACCTATCTCTTGTTCATTGTAAAAAGCGAACCCCTTTGAAGTCGAGAGTTCTCGAGTCGGAGGGCTTTATAGTGCATTGCCCATCGAGGTAGCTCTTGAAGAGCTACGAGCCTTGGAGTAGCAACCCAGCTAGGGTTGTGAACCAAGTAAAAATGCTTGTCTCTCTATTTTATTTATTCCGCTACATACTCTTGTTTCTAAAGATTTCAAAATATGTTTTAATTTCTAAAGAAAATGTGTAACCTCTGAGATACACTCCCCTCTCTCGGAGTATTTCGATCCTACACCTACAACGTGGAATAACCACTATACATCATTTAATAAACCTAGGGTTTCTAAAAGGGGTTTATCAATATACCTAACTACTACTATTTTTCGATTAGAGAGCATATTAAATCTATCTATAGGCATATTCTATCAAAAATTTATGCCTAGAGGAATGTTACCTTCCTCCGGTTCTTGTTAGGCGTTTCATCCGCTCAACCTTGGCCTTGAAGAAGCATCCCTTGTTGCGGTGTGCTTTGTCCTCTTCATTGTCGCCTCTTGAATGCTTCTTGAAAATTATAGATGGTTGTTTGGGGGTTGGAGACGAGGAAAATTGAGACTTAGGGCAAGGGATTTGAGTCACATGGCCGATTTGGGGCAACCACACAGCTCTCACCCCTTTTAAAGGGGCGCGACACGACCGTGTGGAATCCACATGGCTAGATGTGTGCACCTCTGTTTTGGGTGCTCGAGAAAAGTATGAAAATAGGCACGACCATGTAAAATTCACACAGTCGGTCGTGTGCAACTTTGGATTTCTCCTGGAGTGCCACACAGTCCGAGACATACCACATGTTGTGTCATGTGCTCCTTCGCCCGTTGGCCATAATCATGTAAAATTTACACAGCCACCCGTGTTTCCTTCTTGGGTTCTAAAAAAATCTCTTCTACCTAGGGAAAATTCTATATGGAACTAAACACTCATAATGACAATAATGGACCAAATTTAAAGCCTAAACTAGCAATACATGAATGTAAAAACCAATAAAGTTATACTTGGGTTGCATCCCAAGAAGTGTTTATTTAAGGTCTTTAGCTCGACCATACTCCTATGTTTTAGCTTGGCTCCGGTGGTCCACGGAGATCTTTCTTCCTACCTTTCTTGATGTGTTTGAATCTTTCTTGCCGGGGAGCAAGATATTTGCTCACTTTATGCCTCTTGCCTTGTGGTCCTCTATCACCATATCTCTTAAATCTTGTTCGTAGAAGGGCAAGATATTTATTAGTTGCCTTCCTTGGCTCGAGATTGAACACACTTATCATCAAAGAATCATCAGGAGTTTGATCATGATATTCCATTTCATCCATATACTGTAAATAAAGTAACTCACCACAAACATCCTCACCAAAAGATTGATTAGAAGATTCTATTTTTTCAAATGAAATTTTATCATTTCCAATGACTAAAAGGGCTTCATTATTGGTAACTAAAGTTTCGGTGAGGGTTAAGGCAGGCTCTTCTGGGTCCTTGAGGTTAGGAGGTATTTTAATTGAAGCAATGCACTCCTCAATTAAAGTATCAACTATATAATCTTCAAGTTCTTCTTCTAGTGGTGATTGAATGGATTGTCCTTCTTCACTTCCTACGTCATCTATGTCTTCCTCATCCATTCGTTCGAAGTGAGTCTTTGCCATATTAGGTGTAATCCAGTCATCAAATCCTCCTTAGTCATTTGGATTCTTCTTCTGCTAGTTGTTGTTGCATAAACTTCGCGAATTGTTGACTATACTCCTCGCATTGCCTAGTAAAATTGTTTAGCAAGACTTCTAAGTCAGACTTTTGTGTTGGATAAAATTCGCATGGTGATTCATAGCTCTCGTTCTCCCTTGGGAAATAATATTGAGGGTTTATGTAGCCAGGGTCTTAAATATGTGAATAGGAATCATCTTGCACCCACTGGTTGTAATCATAGGTGACATCTTCTTGTTCAAATTATGAAGGGCCAAATATATCTGAGCAATTGTTAATGGTATGCCATTGTTCACCACAATGCTCACAATATATGTTACCAAAACTCAAAGCTTTAAATTGATAATAATCATGAGTTAAAGCATGCATCGTTTACAAAATAAAGGGAAATAAGTGCTAAGAAAACAACTAAAAAGAAAATTTGCTAGAAAATAACTGAAGCTAGAAGAAAAAATCAAATATAAACTAGAACTAAATTAAATAGGAAATTAATGAAGACTAGGGAAATAAAAATAAACTAGGTACGATCCAAAATATTCACTTTCGATCTGATATCAAATCTAGAGTCCCCAATAACAGTGCCAAAAACTTGATGCACGCAAGCACAACCCCAAATATCCGATGAGAATTGCCAAGGATTCGCAGTGCATGCTCACGCTCAACTCCCGTAAGTGCATTGTTGTCGTCAAGTAATAATATATGTATCGATCCCATAGAGACTGTGATACGAGTACCGTTTATCCAATGAATTCTATTTGTTCAGAGTAAATCTCTTGCGAGTTAGGTGTGTGAGGTCGACGATAGTCCTGGCTCAGTTACGGTGTCACTTGGAGAAAGCGAAGGTGGGCTCAAAGTTCCATAAAGGATTCTAGGGCTTCGATTTCACTTGTGCGTCGTTGAATAAGCTATCAATTTAATGCTCATTGGATCTCTAGTTTTGATCTTGTGGGAGGATAATCGTATGTTGTCTTGATGATCTTTTGCTTCTACCGAAAACTACCTATTCCTGACCAAGTTTTCCTTTCGAATCGTCAGAGCTCAGGGGATTGATATCTTTGGTAGCCCCCTATCATTTGGGTCCCTTAACACTTCTAGAGTTGATGTCTCCTACTTTGGGCCTTCTGCTAGAAAAGGTTCTTGGGATATGAGGATGTCCTCGTTATCCCTATGAAGAGATGGATCATATTTCATATCCTATTCTATCATATTCTACCTTCTATGGTTATGGGAGGGAGGATGACCATGAGGTTCCTCCTTGGTTCTCCTAAATTTTTGATACAAATCTTTCCGCCCTTTTATCGGCGATGTGCAGTAGAAGTAGAATCAAAACACAACATTAACAGATCTCAACATCCTAAATTGAAAATATATATTCAAGAGCAGAGAATAAACATTTAAACTACCATATCCAACATACACAAGCTACTCCCTAATCTTAGAATCGAAGTATCTACTCCATGAATAAAAGAGAATAAACATACGACATCTTAATGTAAATCATTACAATGCAAATAGAGTTTAGAATAATGGCACTACTCTTTGTTCAATCTATTGTTGTGTCTTGGTCATTCTTCGAGGCATTGAAGCGTTAATTTGGGTCTTCAAGCCGCTTCTTCTCTCCCCGTTGCGAGCCTCCAGTACATCCTAGGGCACCTTCTTGCCGTCCTAGTCGTTGGGCCTCCTCCCGAGGTTTGGGAGCCCTAGGGAGGCTCCCCTCGTGATGCCTTTCTTTTTGGACGAGTTTTCCAATATATAGAGGTGGCTCCTGTTGGTGCAGTGGGCACCTAAGTCGAACCTATGTTTTGATTATAGCAAACGATACAAAGTTAAGCTTATATTGTTATCTCACGAGCTAAATCAAGTGTGCAGAAAAGTCTCAATGCTGGAGCTGAAGGCTAGCGACACTCGGAGGAAGCTGCGGTGGTCGGGCAACACTCGAGTTACTTCGGAGGGAGCCGAAGGAATCGAGTGGAAGGCCGGAAGCAAAAGCGACAAGTAAGTATCGAGGTAAGCTCGTGTGTGCAAGCGTAAGTGAGGTCGTGTCCTTTGTACGGGGACGTCCTTAGGCGACGATCCAAGCCAAGACTTCCCATGGAAGGTCTATGTTGAGATTGGACGGCAAGTGGCCATCGAATTCACTTGTATTTTGAGCTAAACTCCTTTTTTAGTCAAAAAACGTGGCTGCCAGTTCAACCGGCGGCAGTTCAACCGGCCAGTTCAACCAGTGGTCAAAAATCAGCCTCGAGGAGTCAAGCTTTATCACCATTTTTCAAGGAGTTTTGTGCCCATTTGTGATTGGTTGAAGACCCATTCGTTGAGGGGCTTAAAGGCTTTAAAAGGAGGGCCAAACCTAGGGTTTTTCATCAATTCAAAAGCTTCCAAGTGCTTCCGATACGCTCGACTCTCCGACATCCCTCTGGAGCCTGCGAGACGGCGACTAAAGCTTCAACCTCCAATCCTTGAAGTCTTAGTATAATCTTTAATTTTGTATAAGTTGTCTTTATTTTCAAGCATTAAATCATATCAAGGAGAGAGTGTCCTCTACCTTGAATCTTTATTGAGTTTTGTATTCGCGCTCTCCTATCTCTATCGAGAAGGAGTTCGTTTAGTATTGCCCTCTGCGTGGTCAAGGACCATTAGGGCCTTGGAGTAAGTAGCCGTAGGCTACGAACCAAGTAAAAAACCCTCGTGTTTTATTTATTTATTGCTATCTTTCCGCTGCGTTTACTCGTGCCAATTCGAACGATTACGAAAAAGTTTTTATCGCTATTCACCCCCCCCTCTAGCGCTCAAATCGATCCAACAATTGGTATCAGAGCCGGGGGTTGCTAAGATTTGGTGAAACCACCAATCTAGCCTTTTTACAGATGTATTTTCCTTTAATTCTGTTTTTTTTTATTTCGCTTGTTAAAATTTTCTCCCTACTAATCCAAGGCCGAGTCTTGGTACTTGTTTTGTGTTTTTGTCAATTGCTAGTTTCTTCGTCTCTTTTTGTCTTTTGTTTTAATGGCCCATCTCGAGGGTTTTAGCACCGTCCGACCTCCATTTTACAACGGAGATGACTTCCGTTATTGGAAGGGTCGGATGGAATGCTTTCTCAAAACCCAAATCGAGATGTGGATCATAATCCAAACGGGTTTCACACTTCCAACTAATGAAGTGGGTGACTCCTTGGATTATGATCAATGGACCATTGCGACAAAACGACAAGTCGAAGCCGACGCCAAGGCAACACAAATCCTCCAATGCGGCCTATCCAAGGAGGAGCTAAATCGCGTCGGCCCCTTCATAAGCGCAAAGGATCTATGGACAAAACTAATCGAGCTACACGAAGGATCGGATCAAGCTAAGGTTTGCAAACGTGATTTGTTATTCAATAAATTGTACACACTAAAAATGCAGGAACACGAGTCCGCAACGCAACTTCACGCCCGAGTCCAGGACATCGTCAACAACCTACACGCAATCGGGCAAAAGGTCGAAAACCGCAACCTTATAAGGTATGTTCTAAACTCATTTCCGAGGACCACCTTGTGGGCATCCATGGTCGATGCCTACAAGGTCTCCAAAGATCTTTCTAAAATTAGGTTAGATGAATTATTCTCAAATTTCGAATTACATGAGCAGTCTAACTCGGAGCCGGAGAAGGGTATAGCCTTGTTTGCAGGTTCAAAGAAGAAGAAAATCGCAAGCAAGCCACCACCAACCGAGGAGGAAGACGAGTCCGAAGAAGAAGTTGACCCGGAATTGACTGCCGAACTAATGAACCTAGCTCGAAGAATAGCCAAGGGACGAAAGCGAACCACGACTCGACCCAACCAAGGTAAACCTAAAAGTTCAAATATTAGGTGTTATGAGTGTAACAGGTTTGGACATATCAAGTCCGAGTGCCCCAAGCTCAACCACCAAGGACCTAAGCACAAGAAGGCCCTCAACGCGACATGGGAAGAAGCGTCATCCGAAGAAGACGAAGACCACGTCTTCATGGCGAAATCAATTGAGTCAGACACGGAGACCGAACCCGAACTTGAGTCAGAACCGGAGGATGATTCGGACTACGAAGCAACCTTCAAGTCAAGCCACGGATACGCATCCGGTTCAAAAGATACCCTTAAGGTGAGTCGTACTTTATTTAATACTTTACATAATACGGTTAGGTTTTTGTCTAGGAAGTTAGCTAAGTCCGAGTCCAAGGTCGAGACCCTGGTTGAGGAAGTTAAACTCCTCAAACACGAGGTCTCCCTAACCTCTTCGACTAGTCGAGTTCAAGAGAAGGACTCAACTCGGGTTGAAAAACTCGAAGTTGAGAACTCACTCTTGAAAAATCAAGTCGAAGATCTTAGGAATACGTTGGAAAGGTTTACTTTGGGATCCAAAGGACTTGACCTCCTACTTGGATCGCAAAGGGCCGTGTACAACAAGGCCGGACTAGGGTTTAGCTCAAACACGACCAATAAGTCGTATATGTCAATCGTAAGTAGACATAAAAAATGTGTACAAGCATGGGTCCCTAAGACCACTTTGATTTCAACTCTAGGATCTAACTCGTACTGGGTTCCCAAGGACCAAATCCACTATGTGGATAGACCGAACCGATTCAACCGTCTAGGGGGAATCAGTACAAAACATGTTTGTGCTTTAACTTAGAAATTGCATGCTTAGTTTTTTTTGTTGTTTTTTTTTTAACTCACTTGGAATACACAAATAACCAACTAAAAAATCCTTCGAAAAGATTGAGCCTCGGGGAGCCTCTTTTCAAATAACCAACTAAAATCCTTGAAAGATTGAGCCTCGGGAGCCTCTTTTCAAAAATAACTAGTTAGACTAGGAAATAGTCTTAGGTGAGTCAAGTCATCATTTTCTTGAACATGGACTTTGTCTAAGGAAGTGGTCGATGATCCGATAAAGAAGGCCCACATGCCTCGCCACGACCTGGAAGCCATGATCTTGAAAAGGTAAACTTGACAAGCCTTGGGTTAAATCCAAATCTAACATAAATTTACTTGAACCTAAATCCACTTAATCAATTGGAAATCATCTCAACATAAATCTACTTGAACCTAAATTCACTTAATCAATTTAATTGCAAATCATCTCAACATAAATTTACTTGAACCTAAATCCACTTAATCAATTGGAAATCATCTCAACAGAAAGTTACTTGAACCTAAATGCACTAAATCAACTTAATTGGAAGTCATCTCACAAAAAACACACATAACATGCTTGATCATATAGACATAGGTGAGATGACCTAGGTTTAACAACTTACAATAATTTTTTAAATAAAAATCTAACATCCAATCCAACCACCTTGTGTGTAGGATCAATGGATGTTGGATGTTGCTCCCGACACATGACCGGGGATCAACTCAAATTCACAAAGCTTCGATTCAAACGACAAGGATCGGTAGCCTTTGGGAATAACGGCAAGCTCAAAATCATCGGTTCAGGTGATATTGAGCTTAACTCGAATTTTGTTATTAAAAATGTACTTGTAGAGAATTTTGAATATAACCGCTTAGCGTAAGCCAATTATGTGACAATAACTATAAGGTCGTATTTCTAGAAAATGAATGCATAATTAATACAAACGTAAACTCTAAAACAATTCTTAAAGGACTAGGAATAATAACATTTATACAATCAACTTAATCAACTCTTCAACTAAGTGTCTTATGACACGACAAGAGGAATCATGGTTGTGGCACCGACGACTCGGTCACTCGCACCCAAGACTCGTCCACAAGATGAGTCAGAGTGGCTTAGTCAGAGGCTTACCCAACCTCAACAACTTGGTTAATAAAATTTGTAATGCTTGTCAACAAGGAAAACAACCTAGGACACAACACAAGTTAACTAACCAAGAAGCAGAACCTCAAGTGTACTTGAGCTCCGCATATGGATCTATTCGATTCACATGGAGCCAAGTCACTCAATAAAAGTCAATATTGCTTAGTCATAATTGGCGACTACTCCGAGTTTACACAGGTTAGGTTCATCAACATAAAAGTGATACCCTAGATCAATTAATCAATCTATTCAAATTAATCGAGAATCAAAAAGACCTTAAGGTTAAAAGACTTAGAAGCGATCATGGTGGTGAATTCGAAAATCAAAGGTTCACCGACTTCTGTAACCTAAACGGATACCACCATGAATTCTCTTGCCCTAGGACCCCTCAACAAAATGGCCTAGTGGAGCGGAAAAACCGAACTCTACAAGAAGCCGCTAGGACCATGTTGAACGAATACGACCTACCCGATAGGTTTTGGGCAGAAGCCGTTAGCACGGCTTGCTATGTCCAAAATAGGATCCTTATGGTAAAGAGGCACCTTAAGACCTCGTACGAAATTTATCACGATAAAATACCTAACATCAAGTACTTTAGGGTATTTGGGTGTAAGGTACATATCCTAAACACTAAGGATTACCTAGGAAAATTTACATCAAAAACCACGACCGGAATCTTTCTAGGATACTCGACTACAAGTCGAGCTTATAGAGTATATAACCACGACACCCTTAGAGTCGAGGAGACTATCAATGTAGTATTTGATGAAGGACATGAACCTACAAAACCCCCGGCAACCCCAATTAGCGAGCCTACTCATACTAGACCTAACTCTGACCCTGAGATCGAGTCTAATCCACATCAACCAACTTCTCTTGTCGACCAAGTGACAAGTGATCCGAGTCAAACTAGTGTTCAACCAAGTCACCCCATTGATCAAGCATTAGGTGACACAAACCCAACCCAATCTAGGATTGGACTAACCACCCTATCGATCAAGTGATAGGAGATCCTAATCTAGGAGTTCGAACTAGAGCATCCTATAGGAACCTTAGTCAAATTTCCTTAATTTCAAAGATAGAACCCAAATCAATTGAACAAGCTCTTCTTGATCCCGATTGGATTATTGCAATGCAAGAAGAGCTAGCTCAATTTACTAGGAATGAAGTGTGGGAATTAGTACCACCACCTAAAGACAAAACGATAATTGGAACAAGGTGGGTGTTTCGAAATAAGCTTGATGATAAAGGTGAAGTAGTTAGAAACAAGGCTAGGTTAGTCGCCAAAGGGTTTAGTCAAGTCGAAGACTTAGATTACGACGAAACCTATGCCCCAGTAGCTAGACTCGAATCCATTCGAATGTTGCTAGCTTATGCCGCACATCGAGGATTTAAGTTGTTTCAAATGGATGTTAAGTCGGCATTCTTAAATGGATACATTAAAGAAGAAGTTTATGTTAGCCAACCCCCCGGATTCGAAAATCTAGATAAACCCGACCATGTTCTAAAACTTAAGAAAGCTCTCTATGGACTTAAACAAGCTCCTCGAGCTTGGTACGAGAGACTTTCAATCCATCTTAAGTCAAAAGGGTTTAACCAAGGCTTAGTTGACCCAACTCTCTTGTAAAAACCTTAGGTAAAGAAATATTCATAGCTCAAATTTACGTAGGCGATATAATTTTTGGAACCTCTAACTCAGCCTTACTAAGCGAGTTCGTTTCACTCATGGAAAGTGAGTTTGAAATGAACTTAGTAGAGTTAAGTTTCTTTTAGGTCTACAAATTAAACAAACTAAGGATGGTATATACCTATATCAACAAAAATACACTAAGGAGTTAATTAAAAGATTTGGAATGCAAGACGCTAAAATAATAAACACCCCAATGGCGATTAATGTTAACATAGGAGAAGACCTAGAAAGTAAGTCCATTGACTTAAAGTACTATAGAGCGATAGGAAGTCTCCTATATTTAAGCTATGATCGACGACATCCTATTGCGATAGTATGTGCGCCAGTTTCAAACTGTGCTAAGGAGTCTCACCTAACCCTAGTTAAGCGTATCCTTAGATATCTTAAGGGTACACTTAACGTTGGTATTTGGTACCCTAGATCTACGGAGTTCGAACTAATCGGCTACTCCGATTCGGATTATGCCGGTAGTAAACTCGATAGAAAGAGCACGAGTGGTTGTTGTCAACTACTCGGCTCAAGTCTAGTGAGTTGGTGCAGTAGGAAGCAACATTGTGTTGCCTTATCTACCACCGAAGCCGAATACGTTGCGATGGGTGAGTGTGTAACTCGGCTTCTTTGGATGAAGCACACTCTCCGAGACTTTAGGTTGGACTTCACCAAAACTAAAATTTTTGTAGACAACATAAGTTCGATAAATCTAACTAAGAACCCTATATGCCATTCAAGAACAAAGCATATAGAGGTAAAACACCATTTCATTCGAGAACATGTAGCCAACGGCTCCATACAACTCGAATATGTTAACTCGAAGTCTAACCTAGCAGACATATTTACTAAACCACTACCCGAAGCTGAATTTAGTCTCTTGAGACGAAAATTAGGCATGTGCGTAATAGAATAGGAACTTGCAAATTATATTTTCTTACTACTATTTCTTACTTTTTCATGGAACTAGCATAGGACATACCTTAGATATCATGCACCTATAGATTTAAGGAGCCAATACATCTCACAACACATAGGACTAATGTGTTTGTGTACTTAGCCACGTAGATGGGCGTGAGATGTTAGGACCTTACTCCTGGTTCCAGATGTAGAGCTAGTGCATCGCTATGAACCATGGAGTATAATCATACATACTAACCGACTCCGACCAGGACTGGTTGATCCTTCATATCAATCAAGCCAAATATGAGTCGAACATTTCATAGATGAGCTTATTTTCAATATACTATTTTTTTAATAAAAAAATGTGGAACATGCTTGGACTTTAAATTTAGCAATTATTTTGATTTCCACACACCCCTTACTCTTTTCGATATACGGCAAAAGGGGGAGAAAAAGGCCAAAGTTAAGGGGTCAAATTTTTTGATAACTTAACTCTTACTTCATGTTTAAACCAAAAGTTAACTTTAGGTTTTGAGAACTTATTTAACTTTTGACAAAAGGCCAAGTTAAGAGAATTCTTAACTTATTTATGTCGTTAGTGTTTTACTTAAGGGGGAGAAAGGGCTTAATTAAAACGTTTTACTAAAGCTAATTTTAAGTAATGTTAATTACTTAAAGCAACCCTCAAGGGGGAGGATTAAGGTCTTTCTTCAAAGACTCACCCTCGGTCAAGGGGGAGGTTTCCTCAAGGGGGAGTACTTGAAGAAAATCCTTACTACTCAACTTAATCTTCATTTTTTCTCTCATGCACATTATTATTCTTCATGCTTGCTTAACTTTGTATGTGGGTTTGCCATAAATCAAAAAGGGGGAGATTGTTGGTGCAGTGGGCACCTAAGTCGAACCTATGTTTTGATTATAGCAAACGATACAAAGTTAAGCTTATATTGTTATCTCACGAGCTAAATCAAGTGTGCAGAAAAGTCTCAATGCTGGAGCTGAAGGCTAGCGACACTCGGAGGAAGCCGCGGTGGAGGCGACACTCGAGTTACTTGGAGGGAGCCAAGGAATCGAGTGGAAGGCCGGAAGCAAAGCAAGTAAGTATCGAGGTAAGCTCGTGTGTGTGCAAGCGTAAGTGTCGTGTCCTTTGTACGGGGACGTCCTTAGGCGACGATCCAACCCAAGACTTCCCATGGAAGGTCTATGTTGAGATCGGACGGCAAGTGGCCATCGAATTCACCTGTATTTTGAGCTAAACTCCTTTTTTAGTCAAAAAACGTGGCTGCTGTTCAACCGCCAGTTCAACCGGCGGATTCAACCGCGCCATTCAACCGGTGGTCAAAAATCAGAGTCAAGCTTTATCACCATTTTTCAAGGAGTTTTGTGCCCATTTGTGATTGGTTGAAGACCCATTCGTTGAGGGCTTAAAGGCTTTAAAGGAGGGCCAAACCTAGGGTTTTTCATCAATTCAAAAGCTTCCAAGTGCTCCGATGCGCTCGACTCTCAGACATCCCTACGACGAGCGACGACTAAAGCTTCAACCTCCAATCCTTGAAGTCGTCGGTATAATCTTTAATTTTGTATAAGTTGTCTTTATTTTCAAGCATTAAATCATATCAAGGAGAGGGGGAGTGTCCCTCTACCTTGAATCTTTATTGAGTTTTTGTATTCGCTTAACTCCTATCTCTATCGAGAAGGAGTTCGTTTAGTATTTGCCCTCCGTGAGTGGTCAAGGACCATTAGGGCCTTGGAGTAGTAGCCGTAGGCTACGAACCAAGTAAAAAACCCTCGTGTTTTATTTATTTATTGCTATCTTTCCGCTGCATTTACTCGTGCCAATTCGAACGATTACGAAAAAGTTTTTATCGCTATTCACCCCCCCCCCCCTCTAGCGCTCAAATCGATCCAACAGCTCCAACTTTCCATAAATGCTTGAAAACCCCTATTTCCTTGAATTTACGGTGCCGCCACACGACCATGTGAAATTCACACAGTCGGGTCATGTGCAAGGCTAGAAACGGCTGAAATCTAGGCTGAAAATTGGGCTAGAAAAAATATATGGTCATGCTAATTTAACACACCGACCGTATGTCACTCTGGAGCCTCATTTTTTATCTGTTTCACTTCAAAAACATGCCTGAGTCTTGGGACATGGCTAGAGTGTGTTCCCTAAAGTCCGTGCTCTATAAAATGCTCTATTTTTGCTCCAAAAACAATGTCCTACACATAAAAATAACAAAAGAAGATATTTGAACTAGAAAATCGTAAATTAATGTAAAACAAGGGAGAATATGCATGGAACAAGTATGAAATGCAATGAGATGTGTTCTAAAACTACTCCTAAAACCCTATATAATTTGCACACATCAGAAGTCTGTAATGAGCAAACTCACCTGCTGCACAACTTCATAAAGGATTATCTATCATGCAGGAAACTAAGGTAGAGAGTTGGATAACCCAAGAAACTACACTATTAACCAAAATGGCATCAAAGCATGGGAGGTATTTTCAAAGGGGATTTGAAGGAGCCATTCAGGAAGCAAACGACAAAGGCCTCCTCCACTCCGACCAACCCACCGCTATCTTTGACATGGTGGTTGTATTTAAAAAATTCCCTCCAGAAGATTTTAACACTGAATCAGATACTGATTTAGAGTAATCATATTGTAATTACTACTTTTGTAATGAATACTTATTCCCCCATTCTGTAATGAATACTTACTTTTGAATGTGTGCAGTGAATAATTTTTTAACACTCTGATTATATCAAATATAATTGTTCCTTTGATATTTCAATATTTCCAACCTTATTATTTGTGTTGTAATGTGCATATTTTCCACATTAGAATATAAGTAATTCTCTACACATCATGCTTACCCTACCCATATCATGACCAGAGATTATTAACACAATTCAATCAATCCAACAACTGAAAATGGGCCCCTTCAAAATCACCAACTTACCCATTATTCTTACCATAACAAACTAATTTGATTCCCTGACCCCACTTTTTCTTCTGTAAAGAGTGAGTAGGAAAAACTATTATTTCCCTTCTTTCACCTCTTTTTCTTCATTATATATACAGAATTGATCCTCCCTAATTTTTCTTACCTTCCTACTTCCTTTTTCCGAAAACATAGCTTACAAAGATGCATCCTTCTTCCCAAACCCTCGTCCATGGTACACATCTACTCGCTCCAAAGTAATAGGTGATCGATGTAGATCACTATCCCTTTAGTTTAAAATTCCTTCTGAATACTATCTGATCCTAGCCACCTCTACCAAACACCCCCCCCCTCATTTACCTCCCGACTGCACCAAAGCATTCTTCATAGAACAATTGGAAGTTGGCCTACATTTTCCCCTTCACCCTTTCTTCATGAAATTTCTCAGTATTTCTCTATTCCTCTTAACCAACTAAGTCCTAATTCCTTTCGATTTATGCAAGGCTTTTACCTTGTCACATCTTATTTAACCATCACCCCTTCACCCTTCTTATTTCACTACTTATTTCAATTAAAATCCTTGGAAACTAGCAATTTTTAATTCTAAGTCATCTCTGACTTTCAATTCCTAACTGGCATCCCTTCTTCACATAAAGGATGGAAAGAGCACTATCGCTTTATCCATCCTCCTTCCCCTTTCACTTTCTCTTCCACCTGGCTATACAATCTTCCACCCCGTCCTTCTCTGGGTCAGCATCGAGACAACACTGAATACTAACTGGTCATCTCCTCCCTAGCAGAAGAACAATTCAACTTGAACCAGCTACTCAACAGATTGACACTTAAGTTAATCAGAGCAAATCACCCCTTGCAGTCAACTAATACTCTAGGTAAGCTTTTTACCAATTACTTTCCTATATATATATATACAACATACACTCAATTTTGCTTTCTTTTCTTCTTTTTTATAGAATCACTTTTATTACAAGTTTCAGGCAACATTACCACACCTTCTCATATAAACCCTATTCAACTACACCCCCATCCCTTAGCATCCTCTTCTAAACCTCTACCATCGAATCTAGATATACAAATCCCTAATCCTTACATAACACCAATTTGATGGTGTCCTCTTCTTCAACCCACTCAGATCCCCTTCTCCTTTCTTGAGAATCCTTGTTGATCCCCTTGATTCCTCAGGTTAGAAGCTATATCTATTACTCAAAGAGAATATTAGAGGTGGGTCGGCTCTACCAGCGTGGCAACTCCGACGCTTAAGTCAGAATCACAAGAATAGAGTAGTGAAATGAAGAAGAAGAAGTGAGAAGAGGATCTGTGTGTACCGAATAAAGAAGAAAGAACCATCCCTTTCCATTCATCTCCACCCCCTTTTATAGGATATTTTCCTGGCTTGTTCCCAAATGAATTTAGTTTAATGCCCCTACTAGCCTGTTGAAGCATAACTAACTTTTCCGCTACTTTTCAAAATATTGTTTTCCATGCCTTCCATATGGCCCTCCTTCTTTTACCTAAAAACAAACCACACACAAATTTCTAACAAACAACAATAAAAATACTTTTTATTCAAAAAACCCCTTGACATCCTTTTTAATTGTATCCCACAACATCCATGTCATTCACCGTTACTAAATTCGAGAAATCCTCTTGAAACTTAGAAAAAAGCAAAGCACTCGAGAAATACATATGCATGTCGAGAAATATATAGGTCGCTCAGGAAATGCATAAGCATCTCGAGAAATAAATATACTTCTCAGACTTCACACAACTAAGCTCTGAATCCACTACTCTACACATCCCAATTGAGCTCGGGAAATACATAGGTCGCTCAAGAAATGCATAGGCAACTCGAGAAATACATAAACTGCTATATACAACACACAATTAAGCTCTGAATTCACTACTCTGCACATCCCTACTGAGCTCAGAAAATATATAGGCCACTCTAGAAATGCATAGACAACTCGGGAAATACATAAACTGCTCTACACAATACACAATTATTGGTGCAAGGGCACCAGATAATCAAACCTAGGTTTTGATAATGGCAAAAATTCAAAGCTAAGCTATCTTGTTATCTCATATGTTATATTGAGTGTGCAGGTAATGTATTAAGCTTTGCTAAGGTCAATGACGCCAGGAGAATCTCGACAAGTCGAGAAACCTCGGTAGTTGTATGAATCAGCACTAGGAGAATCTCGATGGGACGAGAAACCTCAGTGCTTGGTTGATCAGGTCAAAAGACGCTCGGAGAACCTCGGGAGTTGAGGAACCTCGGTAGTCAAGTGATCGAAAGCTAAGCAGCAGGTTAGAAGAACAGAAGGTAAGGAAGGTAAGAACTTTGTGCGGAGAGAACTGGTCGCGTCCTCAGTACGGGGACAACCGTAGGTGATGATATTACTATGACTTCTGGAGGAAGGTCTAAGTCGAGATCGAATGGTATAGGATTGTCTCATTATTAACTATATAGTTCTTGTGCTAACCATGTAATGCAGGTGACTATTTAAGCCATCAGTCAAATGGAGGAAAAGGGCAGTCGACTGGATCACCATCATTCGACTGATGGAAGTTTCAGTCGACTGCTAATGAATCTGGTCACTTCGAGGAAAGTCAAGAAAAGAGCCACAAAAAAGGAGTGGGTGATGATGTTTGACTCAGATCTAAAGCTGAACGAGATAGGGTTTGAAAGCCTATAAAAGGAGAGGTAAATCACCCTTCTTTAACCAATTGAAAGGTTCCAAAAGTGCTCCATCGATCCAAAGCTTCCTTCACCACATAACAACTCCCTATGTCCGACTCAAGCTGTCATAATCAAATCTTCAAAGTCGGTAGTGTTATTTAGTTATTATTTCTTTACTTACTACTTGTTAAGAGGAAAAGTAGGCTTGTTACCTTCTCTATATTTTGTACTTCTTCGTATCTCTTACCTCCAATGAGGAAGAGATTTTTAGTGGATTGCCCTCCAAAGTGACCAAGGATCGTAGGGCCTTGGACTAGCAACCTTTTGGTTGTGAACCAAGTAAAATAAAGTATGTCTTCATTCTTACTTATTCCGCTGTGTGTTGCTCTGATTTTAAGACAAAAGGAAAAGTTTTTTGAACAGTTTTCATCCCCCCTCTAGAATTTCTTGAACCTACAACAATTGAGCTTTGGATCAACTACTCTGTACATCCATACTAGGCTCAAGAAATACATAAGTCGCTCATGAAATGCATAGAAAGCTCAGGAAATACATAACTTGCCCAGCACAACAAACAACTGAGCTCTGGATCAACTACTCTGCACATCCCTACTAAGCACGGGAAATACATAGGTCGATCGGGAAATTCATAAACATATCGGGAAATACATAACTTTCTCTGCACAACACACAACTAAGCTCTGGATCAACTAATCTACATATCCCTACTGAGCATGGGAAATACATAGGTCACTCGGGAAATACATAACTTGCTCTGTACAACACACAATTGAGCTTTGGATCAACTACTCTTCACATCCCTACTGAGGATGGGAAATACATAGGTCGCTTGGGAAATTCATAGATAACTCAAGAAATACATAAACTACTCTGCACAACACAAAATTCTTTGGACTCTGCAAACACACATAATGCTTTATAAACACAAAGAAGTACTTTGAAAACATACTAGGTATTCTACCTTAACTAAATAAAATCTCAACCCCATTATAAGTTCCCCTTTTTTAGTAAAACTGAAGAGAAAAGTTGAATGAAGTTTTACAAGTACTCACTAAAACTACCATACTGAACTCAAGCAAATAAAGACATTCCGCCTTAGCTAAAAAATTCCAAACCCATCAAAATACATTATTATAAACCCATGTTTTGAAAATATTTTAATAGTTTTAACCACAAATTTTATTTGAATTCAAATGTTCTTGAATTTAACCTTCATTTGGAAAATAATCTAAATAAAATTTTATCATGAACATAGAATTTAATTCATCTTGACTTTTAAACTTCAAAATAGTTTGTAAGTAAAAACATTTTTGACCAAAATATTTAGTAGCTTTGTCAAAATAACTTTTCCTAGTTTCCCTCTTGAGCTATGATCAAAAAGAAATTATTGCCCCTTGGGGCACGACGTGGTGGTTACAAGTAGAGCTCTCCTCTAAAAATGCCTGGGGTCGATTCCGCCCTAACAGCGTGCGCTGCACGGATGGTGGTGCACGATGCCCCCCCCCCCTGGTCCCAACATGGTCGGCCCATCAGGCGCCCATGAGACCCTCATGCCATGGGCCACCCGTCACCCTGATTTACCCTCGTCGACCAGTGGGAAAACTGTAACGGACGTAAAATTTCTAGCAATTTTACAAGAATTTTTGGTTGATTATGATGAGCTTTATGTGGGCTCTTTCAAAAATAAAAGAAAATGAGTCAAAAAGGATGCAAGGCCTAGGAATTGAACCCCAAACCTCTAGAGAGAGCCAAGCCCTAAAGATGTATCCAATAACCAGAAGCCCAGTAGGGTTGTACTACTAGGGGAATATGGGAAGTGATAGTTAAGGGTAAGGGAGGCTAAGGGACACTTCAAGTGAATAAATAGGGGAATGAGGAGACATGAGGAAGCAAACTTGACATCTTCTCCTTCTCTTCTTCTTCCTCACCGAACCCTAAAGCTCCCCCTTCTCATCCTTTGTCTGAAATTCATCCAAGCAAGAAGAAGGCTAAGTTTGCTTCCCTTAGGTTATCTTCCAACCAAAAAGCAAAGCGAAGGATGTAAGTATCCCCTCACTTGCATACAAGTAGCTTTTCGATTGAAGTTGTTATGTCAAATTCTCCATGAACCATTCGGCCAAGACCTTTACTTGAGTTTTCAATGAAGATCCATGCCATACCTTGTATGAATATGATAATGATAGGATGCTAGATGGATTAGGTTAAGAGTTTAACCCTAAAAGCCCCAAGAAACTTTCAGCCAAGACCATAACTAGGGCTCACCATGATGATCCATGCTATATCTTGTATTAATATGAAGATGAGGGATTTCTAGATGAGTTTGGTTGAGTGGTTGACCTCAAAAACCCAAAGGACCATTCGGCCAAGACCATACCTATGGCTCACCATGATGATCAATGCTATATCTTGTATTAATATGAAGATGAGGGATTTCTAGATGAGTTTGGTTGAGTGGTTGACCTCAAAAACCCAAGGGACAATTCGGCCAAGACCATAACTTGGGTTCACCATGATGATCCATGGTATATCTTGTATTAATATGAAGATGAGGGATTTTTAGATGAGTTTGGTTAAGTGGTTGATCCATGAAACCCTTTTGAACCATTCGGCCAAGACCCCTAATGTGTTCTTTATGCCATGCTTTAGGTGAGTTCATGATAACTTTTGATGTTAAATGATGCTAGATGAAGATAACATGCTCTAGGTTAGGTTTGAAATGAGTTCATGCCATGTTTGATGTTAGAAGAAGATAACATGTCCCATGCCATGCTTTATACGTTAAAGAATTAACATGTGGTTAGTTAGACCATACATATATATAAGTTGTTTGGTGTTTAAAACTTTGATAGAGCTCCATGCAGTTTAGGTCACTCCATGTATACTTGCTCATGATGTTTCTGCCTTATGCCATGCCCTATATGTATGTGATATTTATGATATATTTATGAAGTGAAATATGATATGTTTATGAAGTGAAATATGATATGTTTATGAAGTGAAATATGAATGTTTATGAAGTGAAATATGATATGTTTATGAAATGAAATATGATATATTATGAAGTGAAATATGATATGTTTTTGAAGTGAAATATGATATGTTTATGAAGTGAAATTTGATATATTATGAAATGAAATATGATATGTTTATGAAATGAAATAAGATATGTTATGATAAGAAGCATGTATGTATTTTACCTTCTTCATGGCTTGTACCAGGATCCTAACAAGGTCCAAAGGGATGGGCTCCTAAGTTGCCCTAGGCTGACGGACTAAGATCGTGCCTAGGATGGGCTTCTATGTTATGATGCCCCTAGGTCGACGGTCATAGTATGGACCTAGTACGGGATGGGCTCCCAGTTGCCCTAGGCCGACGGACTAAGATCAGGCCTAGGATGGGCTTCTATGTTATGATGATGGCCCCTAGATCGACGGACTAAGATCGGGCCTAGTAACCTAGTAGGTTCGAGAATAGCTGCCTCGGGTCTATTTAGGGATGTGCGCTATGATGATGATGATGTGGTACAATGATGGGCCCAGTATGTTGAGAGTTATGTTCAAATACCTATGATATATGTTTTCAAAGATCATCCTGCTTATATGTTTGTTATGTTATATATGTTTATATGCTATGTTTGTTATGTTATATATGTTTACATGTTACGATCGTTATGTTATATATGTTACATGTTCTGTTTGCTTATGTTACATATGCTACATGTTATGTTTGCTTATGTCATATATGTTACATGATATGGTTGCTTATGTTACATATGCTACATGTTATGTTTGCTTATGTCATATATGTTACATGATATGGTTGCTTATGATATATATGTTACATGGTATGTTTGCTTATGTCATATATGTTACATGACATGGTTGCTTATGATATATATGTTACATGGTATGTTTGCTTATGTCATATATGTACATGATATGTTGCTTATGTTATATATGTTGCATGTTATGTTTGCTTATGTTACATATGCTACATGTTATGTTTGCTTATGTCATATATGTACATAATATGTTGCTTATGTTATATATGTTGCATGTTATGTCTGCTTATGTTACATATGCTATATGTTATGTTTGCTTATGTCATATATGTTACATGTTATGTTTGCTTATATGTTATGAATGTTTACATGCTATGCTTAATGTCGACGTATGTTTTTTTTTTGTGAGTAGGACAGGATCTTACTAAGCCTATGTGCTTATAGTTTATGTTCCCTTGTACTGCAAATAAGGGTAAAGGGTGGATAAACTAAAAGGGAGCAGCAGGAGGGGCAAGGTGTGTGTGGCAGTGGCTTGGTGGAAGAGATATGTTATGTCCCTTATGCATGTTTTCCTTAAGATGATTTGTTTATGGACTTGAATTAAGCACTAAGTAGTTATGAAATAATGATGCATGCTCTATGTTAAGAAGAAGTACCTACGAAATGACGATTCATGTTTTTGTTTAAAAGAAAAAAAAATATATGTCTAAAGTCTTCCGTTGTAAGTAGTACGATGTATGTATGTACGGTCACGTCACGCGTCACCCCTCCGGACCCTTGGAAAGGGCGGGCGTGACAAGTTGGTATCAAAGCAGATCTGTCTTTCCACTACACACACATCAAGCTCCAAATCCTGCCGCTCCAAGTAAGAATTTCTATGCCTACTTTATTTCTTTCATGTATGATAACAAATTCCTCTAGCTCAAATATGCCTAAAAATATGTATGCCTAAAATATGTAAGATAACCTTATGCTAGCTTTTAGTTTAACCATGCATAGATAAATTAACGATAATCTTATACTAGCCTTACTCTAATATATGAAGATAAACATGGCTGGAAGACGTAGTAATAGGGTCGATGAGATAGTAATATATGGAAGACGTAGTAATAGGGTCGATGAGATAGTAATATAGGGAAGACGTAGTAATAGGGTCGATGAGATAGTAATATATGGAAGACGTAGTAATAGAGTCGATGAGACAGTACCCCCACCTGCTCTTATGCATGTGGTTACTGAACTCTAGTACTGTTGGTGAAGAACAAAGACTGGTATATGCAAATGTGCATAGACTACCGAGCGCTAAATAATGTGACGATCAAGAATAGGTACCCTTTACCGCAGATTGATGACCTGTTCTACCAGTTAAAGGGTGCCACCATCTTCTCTCAGATTGATCTGAGGTCTGGCTATCATCAAGTGAAAGTGAAACTAGATGATATACCGAAGATGACTTCCTGAACAAGATACGGACGTTATGAGTTCGTAGTTATGCCTTTCGGAGTGATGAATGCACCTGCTATGATTTGTCGAATCGGATTCTTCAGGAAAAGCAGTTGTATGCAAATTTCTTCAAACACGAGTTCTGGCTCGATCAAGTATCATTTTTGGGTCACGTTATATCCAAGCACGGAGTGATGGAAGACCCAATAAAGATCGAAGCTGTGAGTAACTGGAATAGACCAAAGAATGCCAGCGAGATCAGAAGCTTTCTTGGGCTAGCAAGCTACTACAGGAAGTTTGTAGAGAACTTCTCTAGAATTGCAGCCCCTATGACAGTCCTCACCAGAAAGAACAAAAAGTATGAATGGACGGACGCCTGCGAGAAGAGTTTCACAGAATTGAAAAAGAGACTGACCAGCGCTCCAATCCTTTCTCTTTCGGATAGTAATGAAGGCTTCGACATGTACAGCGACGCTTCCAAGTTGGGACTCGGAGTTGTACTCATGCAGAACGGCAAGGTCATTGCTTATGCCTCTAGGCAACTCAAAGAACATGAAAGGAATTATCCCACTCATGATCTAGAGTTAGCGGTCGTGGTCTTTGCTCTCAAAACATGGAGGCATTATCTATATGGAGCTCAGTGTAGGATTTATATAGACCACCAGAGTCTGAAATATTTCTTCACACAGAAGGACCTGAACATGAGACAACGCAGATGGCTCGAGCTCGTCAAGGATTATGACTGCGAGATCTTCTACCATCCGGGAAAAGCGAACAAGGTGGCTGATGCACTCAGCAGGAAGTCCTGCGTCGCCTTGATGTCTCTATCAGTGTTATCTCGGCCCTTAGAAAAGGAGATTATGCGTTACGGGGTTGAAATTATTTTCGGACAGCTCTCGACCATGACGATAACACCGACGTTGTTCGATGATATATTGGGAAAGCAAGCCCGTGACCCAAGCATCCAGAGGATCAAGCAAGAGGTTCTGGAAGGGAAAGATGATGGGTTCCGTATCTCTGATAGTGGAGTACTCTACCTCAGGGATCGCTTGTGCATTCCCGATGACCCAGCATTACGGAAGAAGATATTTGAGGAAGCTCACGAAACTCCTTATGCGATGCATCCTGGAACCACCAAGATGTACCAAGACCTGAAAAGAAAATTCTGGTGGTTCGGAATGAAAAGAGACGTGGCTCAGTATGTCAGTACCTGCTTGACCTGCCAGAGGGTTAAAGCAGAACACCAGAGACCTGGAGGGACACTGCAGCCGATCCAAATTCCAGAATGGAAATGGGAAGATATTTTTATGGATTTCATCTCAGGATTGCCCAAGACGACAAACGGTTATGATGCTATATGGGTAATTGTGGACAAATTAATGAAGTCCGCCCACTTCTTAGCAATCAAGATGACCTATTTGACGGAGCAACTGGCTCAGTTATATGCTAGGGAAATTATCAGACTACATGGAATTCCTAAGACCATCATTTTTGACAGAGATGGTAGCTTTATTTCTCATTTCTGGGAATATGTTCAGAAGGCCTTGGGCACGAAGCTATTGTTCAGTACTGCCTTCCATCCCCAGACGGACGGACAGACCGAAAGAGTAAATCAAGTACTGGAGGATATGTTACGAGCTTGCGCCCTGGATTTCAAAGGTAGCTAGTGCTGATACTTATGTTTGGCAGAATTCGCCTACAACAATAGCTACCAAGCTACTATCGGAATGGCACCCTACGAGGCTCTATACGGAAGGAAATGTAGATCTCCTATATGCTGGTACGAGGGTGGTGAAAAGAAAGGGATGGGACTCCAGATAGTCTTCATTGACGACACCACCCGGGCTATCCAGAACATCCATCAAAGAATTGAAACTGCTCAGAGCCGGCAAAAGAGCTATGCAGATATGCGGCGTAGACCGTTAGAATTCGAAGTCGGGGACCTGGTATTCCTCAAGGTGGCCCCTATGAAGGAAGTGATGAGATTCAGAAGGATAGGTAAGCTAAGTCCACGCTATGTGGGACCGTATCCGATATTGAAGAGAGTTGGCAAGGTAGCTTACGAGCTGGAGCTGCCTCAAGAGATGTCGGCTATCCACAACGTGTTCCATGTTTTGATGCTCAGGAAGTGCATTTCTAGTGCGGACCAAATGATCGAGCAACAAAAAGTGCAAGTTCAAGAGGACCTGAGTTATGAAAGTCGGCCTATCCAGATACTCGACCGAGAAGTCAAGCGACTAAGGAACAAAGAGGTGCCCTTAGTAAAGGTCATGTGGCAAAATCAACGATACAAAGAAGCTACCTGGGAACGCGAGGAGGACATGAAACAGAAGTACCCAGAAATGTTTTAAGTTTTGAGGACGGAACTTTTAAAAGGTATGAAGGATTGTAACGGCCGTAAAATTTCTACCAATTTTACAAGAATTTTTGGTTGATTATGATGGGCTTTATGTGGGCTCTTTCAAAAATAAAAGAAAATGAGCCAAAAAGGATGCAAGGCCTAGGAATTGAACCACAAACCTCTAGAGATAGCCAAGCCCTAAAAATGCATCCAATAACCAGAAGCCCAGCAGGGTTGTACTATTAGGGGAATATGGGAAGTGATAGTTAAGGGTAAGGGAGGCTAAGGGACACTTCAAGTGAATAAATAGGGGAATGAGGAGACATGAGGAAGCAAACTTGACATCTTCTCCTTCTCTTCTTCTTCCTCACCGAACCCTAAAGCTCCCCCTTCTCATCCTTTGTCCGAAATTCATCCAAGCAAGAAGAAGGCTAGGTTTGCTTCCCTTAGGTTATCTTCCAACCAAAAAGCAAAGAGAAGGATGTAAGTATTCCCTCACCTGCATACAAGTAGCTTTTCGATTGAAGTTGTTATGTCAAATTCTCCATGAACCATTCGGCCAAGACCTTTACTTGAGTTTTCAATGAAGATCCATGCCATACCTTGTATGAATATGATGATGATAGGAGGCTAGATGGATTAGGTTAAGAGTTTAACCCTAAAAGCCCCTAGAAACTTTCGGCCAAGTCCATAACTAGGGCTCACCATGATGATCCATGCTATATCTTGTATTAATATGAAGATGAGGGATTTCTAGATGAGTTTAGTTGAATGGTGGACCTCAAAAACCCAAAGGACCATTCAGCCAAGACCATACCTAGGGCTCACCATGATGATCCATGCTATATCTTGTATTAATATGAAGATGAGGGATTTCTAAATGAGTTTGGTTGAGTGGTTGACCTCAAAAACCCAAGGGACCATTCGGCCAAGACCATAACTTGGGTTCACCATGATGATCCATGGTATATCTTGTATTAATATGAAGATGAGGGATTTTTAGATGAGTTTGGTTAAGTGGTTGATCCATGAAACCCTTTTGAACCATTCGGCCAAGACCCCTAATGTGTTCTTTATGCCATGCTTTAGGTGAGTTCATGATAACTTTTGATGTTAAATGATGCTAGATGAAGATAACATGCTCTAGGTTAGGTTTGAAATGAGTTCATGCCATGTTTGATGTTAGAAGAAGATAACATTTCCCATGCCATGCTTTATACGTTAAAGAATTATCATGTGGTTAGTTAGACCATACATATATATAAGTTGTTTGGTGTTTAAAACTTTGATAGAGCTCCATGCAGTTTAGGTCACTCCATGTATACTTGCTCATGATGTTTATGCCTTATGCCATGCCCTATATGTATGTGATATTTATGATATGTTTATGAAGTGAAATATGATATGTTTGTTGGTGCAATTGGCCCAGGTCACGATTGACCAGGACTCGAGCTTGGATCGAGTGATATTTTGATGTTTCGACAAAAATATATGACAATGTAATTGTCATGGGAAAGTCCAAGTCTTGAGTACTTGGAACAAGGAAAGTCCAAGCATAGGTCTTGGCATGGAAAGTCCAACATAGGTTGGCAAGGGAAAGTCCAAGCTTGAGTCTTGGCATTTGAAGTCCAAGGGGTTTAGTATTGGCGGCATAAAGTCCAAGCGGGAGTCTTGGCAGCGTAAGTCCAATGTGCCTTGGCGGTGTAGACACCGTTAGCATGACATAGCCGATGGAAGCATCTGAAGGCTAGCGCGATGGATGAACAAGTCATGGATGACTTGGAGGTATCCGAGAGGCGTGAGGCTGATGGAGATGGTTAGAAGGCTTAGGTCTAGTCTAAGAGTGGTCTAGCAAGTATAGGGGCACCATACTTGGGTTAAAACCTCATGTTTGAGGTGTGCCAGTCAACTGGTGTCATGTGGCAGTCGACTGGCGTAGTCAAATAGGGTTTGACTATAGGGAATGGCCAAACAGTCGACTGTCGGAGCTTGGCACTCGATCGGCAAGCGGTCAGATCATGGGATCGATCGGCGATGCTCGATTTTCGCCACGAGAATGGAGTCTCACCGACCAGGATGAAGTGATGGCTCATCACCGACCGATGCTCATGATTAGTCGATCGATGTCCTAGCCGCTGGATTTTTGTGGATTACACCGTTGTCTCAACAAGCGACTGATCGATCGATGGTCCCTGAGCGTCGATCGACTTTTCCAAAGACAGTTGAAGCTATATAAGGAGCCCATGATGGAGAAAAAGATAGCGATTTTCTTGGGCGAAATTGAAGGGGAAAGTTGGTGCTTTCCTGTCCTTCAAAGCTAGTTCAAGGCAATCAAAGATCAAGCAATCATAAGCTCTTGTAAAGTGTTTTTCTTTACTTGCATTTCATATAAATTGTTGTAATTGCTTGTTTTAGTTTTTTACTATTGTAAGATTACTTGTAAGGGGTTTCTCCGCCTCCGACTTGTGTCGAGAAGGAGTGTTTACTATAGTGGTGTGTGATTGGCATCGCTAGGATTCGTACGAACTCGATCCGTGGAGTAGGAACCGTTCGGTTCCGAACCACGTTAAATGATTGTGTTTGCGTGTTGTTAATTGTTTTGTTATTGCTTTCATTACTATTCCGCTACGTACTAACGAAATTGTAGAGACGAACATGCGATCGAATTCCATCTACGAACGGACACTCCGCTATTCACCCCCCTCTAGCGGCATCAAATATCCTACATTTGGTATCATAGCCCGGGGCTCTTCTACGGATTAACCGCCGGGAGCTAAAAAGCTAGAGGAAAGATGGAATTCCAAAACAAGCTCGGATGGGACATCAACACTCCACCGCCATATGATCAAGAAGATTTTTCGCCGTGGAGAACAAGAATGGATACATTCTTCATGATGGATATAGAGGATTGGTTCATCCTTGTAGAAGGTTTTGAACCTCCTCGAGATAGGAAGGGACAAGTCCTCAAGTTGAAGAAATGGACCCAAGAGCAACAGAAAAAATTCAAAACCGAAGCCAAGGTAACAAAACTCTTAGAAGATTTGATACCTAATGATGTTTTGTCTAGGCTAGGTGAATATCTTGATGCCAAGGAGCTATGGGATAAATTAGCCAAGTTCAATGAGAAGCCTCACTTGGCACAAGTAGAAGAAGATAAGGAAGAGGATGAAGAGAACTCATCTTCCTCACGAGCAAGTGAGGAATCGGAAGTGGAAGAGGAGTCAACTTCCGGATCGGTGGAAGAAGAAGTAGAAGACACCTCCACCTCTAGGATTGAGGGGGAGGAAAGAATTTCCACTCTGGAGCAACAAGAGAAAGCTTCGACATCTAGTCAAGATAAAGAAGATCCAATTTCGGTCTCAATTAACCTAGGTAACTCAAACACTCTAATTTCAAATAAAATCCATATATTGTCTTTTGAGTGTAGGGAGTATGGGCACTACAAGAGCAAGTGCCCAAAGAAGGTTAAGAAGACTCCACCGGCGTCTAAAAGTCAACAAAAGTCAAAGGATGTCGGTTCCCCATCACCTAAAAGCAAGGAGCACATCATTTGCTTCAGATGTCGACAACCGGGGCATTACCAAAATCAATGTCCTAGGGGGAGCAAAAAGACTCAAAATGGAGCTTCACAAGTAGGGAGAGCCTCTAAGGAAAACCCTAAGGTATATTTTCGTAATGCTCATTCTTTAAATTCTAAGCAAAAGCATGCTAAAATTAATTCAAATAACTTTGCTATTACTCATGAATCAAAGCATGCTAGGAATGATAACTCTAGATCTATTTCAAAGAAGGAGAAATTTGAGACTAATGTCCCTAGAAATGTCATTCCTAAGAAAACAATTAAGAAAATCGAAAACCATTTAGGTATCAATCCCAATAAGAGTAGATATATGTTTAAGGTGAATGGTAATGCCCAAAAACCTAATCAAAAATTATTTGAGCAATTAGAATTAGAGAACCAAGTCTTAAGGTCAAGGCTTGAAAAACTAGAAAAGACCCTAAATAAGGTACAAAATCAATTTCAAGGGTCTAATGGTCAAAGTCAAGGGTCAAGATCTCAAAGTCAACATCTAGGACCCAAAAGACAAAAGTCAACCAAGGGCAATCAAGGTTTGGGTCACAAACCTAAGCCTAAGGTGGCTTACCATAGTGTTCCATTTGATTATGGAACACAAACTAGGTCTAGGAAGACCAAGGTTGCAAGGGGAGTTACCTCTAGAGTCAACCTAGGTAAGACCGCCATGACCAAGGCTAATAAGCCTAGGAGGGTCATTAGGAAGGTATCTAGGGAGGTTATCCCTAAGGAATACCTAATTAATTCAATGAGCTCAAATAGATTTTGGGTTCCAAAGAGCGTGATTGATTCATGTTAAATGAGTTAGGATGTGCCAACCATGATTGGATGGGTAGTTAACTCAACCATGGTAAAAGTGGCACTTTAGGTTATTTTCAAGGTTATGGTTACCTTGGAAATACATTTGAGTTTTAATTATAAAAGGATCTTAGGATGTGCCAATATATTTTGTTTTGAAATTATGAAAATCAATAAATTTGGCACAATCTAGATTTAAAAGTCGTAGTATGTCACTTTGATCTTTGGCACACTTTAGGAATCAATGTATCAAGAGAAGTGTGTTAAGGTATAGAAGTTACATTAAGAGTGATACTCAAGTGTCACACACCTTGATGTCTTGTACTTACCATGCTTCATGTGTTTCACCATATGTTTGCATGGAAGGAATGTCTAGGGTGGATTGCATCTCACAAAACAAGTCTTTTACCTTGATTGTGTATTTCAACACTTAGAAAGGGTGAGATGTTAGGATTTTGAAACCATTGAATGTTAATGTTTGCTAAAATAAAATAAAATATCAAAATACATTAACAAATACATGAATATAAGCATAACATAAATATGGTCGATATACAAGATTAAACATGAGAAAATGGAATAAGTTAGATAAAGAAATCAAGATTTTCTGAATTTCAAAACTGGAAATCAGATATCAGTCGACTGATAACACTGTAGCACGATATCGTAAGTCAAGCGATGAGTCTCGCTTCTAGGACTTATTTGTTGTACATCGATCGGTGATGATACTATTCGCACACCGAGGGAGGTCATCGATCGAGTGCTCGACGAGCAATCAGTGATGATCGCACGATCGACTAATGAGCAAACATCGGTCGGCCGATCTGTACTCAGACACGACGAAGACTCGTGATCGATTGATGGCCGGAGCGATCAAGCCCGGCTCGGTAAACCCACTAATAAACCGCTATCAGTCAACTGATGCTGCACATCAATCGACTGCGTCGCAATTTTATAACGCCGAACCGCTAGAGTTCAGCGTCTTCACACGACACCCTCTCGTTTTTCCTTCTCCTCTTCGATCGCCAACTTCTTCTCTGACCAGTCTTTCCGGCCGTGCTAGCCGCCCAAGCCTTAGGTTTGATAGCTAAGTTTTTCCTTTCGCATTTTCACTCATCTCACAACCCTAGTTCAATCGTTTCCAACGTTTTTTCTTCGTTTCCGATTAGGGTTCCGGCGTCCAGTCTTCCGGCGAACTTTCCGACGGCCCCCTCAGCGATATTCGAGCATTCCCTAATCACCCCTTCAAATGGCACCGAAGTAAAATTTTCTTACTCAAGAACCCTAATTTTTCCTTTTCATTGTAATATATAACAATCTAATCGTGTACTGGTGCCCTTGCATTTCATATTGTTGCATTACATTCATGTAGGAGATCCCGTAGAAATGATCCACCCAAGGGTGAATCACGATTGTACCAACCTATGTTAGTTAGGTACATCGATAGGGACTTTTTTGCACGTTACTATAGTGATGTCATGGACATATTTGCATATTATCATCTCATGAAAATTGTCTTATGCACACATGCCATTAACAATGACCTCCTTAAGGAGTTTTATCATAACCTAAAGAAGGTAGACGATGTCCCTACCTACACTACTCGCGTTGCAAAACGCGATTTAGAGTTCACTCCTGCGATATTGCAGGAGTTTCTCGAGTGTAAGCCATCGGATGACACCTTCATTTTCTACCCTACCTTTGATGCTCCTTTACCCGAGCCATTTGACCATATCTCTTTGGACTCCATGCATGAGCATGTTTTTGGTCATCCTCGTCCACCAGCCCAGAATTTATTTTCTATTACTGAGTTATCTGCACCTGACAATGTACTCTACAAGGTCATTGTTGGGTGTTTTCTTCTGATCGTCACTCGGGGTCTGGCCAAGATTCGGCCTCCCCATCTCTTTCTACTATACGCCATGCGTAATAGGTTAGACATAAATATTGCATTAAACATGTTTCACTGCATTGTGCATTTCATTTCCCCTGTACAAGGGAAAGTGCATATGCTTTTTGGGCACATTATCACAGCATGGTTAGAGTCAGTAGGCATCAACATTCACAGGGGATCACTGAGGTCGCTATCTGAGGTGTACGACTACATATCAGTTCGTAACTTCTCGTTAGCAAAGCTGCAGATGGGGAGTGGGCAGATGGAGTTGGTGCCTCGACCACCGCCCAGGGCACGCAGAGAGCCTCCTCTGGTACCTAGAGAGGCGGCAGAGGACTATGAGGATGCAGACACCGCTGATGAGGAGGATCAGATGCCAGCAGATGCATCAACGGTGGGTCCATCAGATCGTCCTCGCTAGCTGGAGTCCAAATTCCAGGACTATCAGCAGACGGTTGACTCTAGGCTGTCAGAGCTCTTAGTAGGGCAAGCCTCCATGGGTGCACGTCTTGGTCGGATGGAGGAGAGATACATGCAGATTGTAGAGTCCCAGAGCCGCATCGAGCAACGTCAGCTCGATATGTATGAGATGATGTGGGCCTGGACTTTGAGCCAGCAGCCTCCTCCACCTCCACCTCCTGCAGACGACTAGATCTAGAAGATGTTAGGATTTTCTTTTGTTTCTCAGTTTTTGTAATGAGATTGAGCATATCAAATCTCTAGTTTTGAATGTAAAAAAAAATTGAAATCTTTTAAATTGAATGAAATTTCTGTTTGTGAAAATCATGTGTGTTTGAGTGTGTATTTGTATGAATGTATTGGTTTATGAAAATTGCTATATCATGACATGAAATTTCATCCTATCATATAGTATGTCATGCCATTGGTTATGATTATTTTAGATGTCATATTTGTTTTTAGATTATATTACATGTCATGACATCATGATTATTGGCCATGCATTATTATTGTTATGATTTGTGCCATGATCATTCATGCATTTTGTTGTGATTAAAATTGATTTAAGGAAAAATGGCATGACTTGAAGTCCTATTTCTAAGAGAATCAAGTAGGGTTGCCTAGAAACTGCATGAGGCCATAATAATCCTAACTCCACATCTCACATCACATTGACATGTATATGTATTTATACACCCTAGATACATGTGAGATGCTAGGATAATAAGTTAGGTTCAAGGTGCATAGGTAGTGCATCTAGATGAACTCAAACTTATTTTAATTATCACCAAGAATCATAAGGAAAGCTAATATACAAGTTATGTATATTTATCCAATAAACCATGGTTCAAAATAAGTTTTCAAAAACATTTTAAAATCAATTTAGAAAACCTGGGTGAAGTCTATCTTTTGATAGCCATCATCATTGTAGAAGTTGATACAAAGTAGATCAAAAACTTTAAAATTTTAATAGTTTTTGAACTTTATACCAACCTCCTATTTTCATGGTAAAAATATTTTTCCAAAATTTTCACGATTGTATGTGTGATAAGTAATATGCGTATCAAGTTTCGTGATTTTTGATTTCGTAGAATTACTTATGAATTTCAAAGTCAGTCGATATTTGAAAATCGGGTTTTGATTATCGATCATTGCCTCTACAGGCGGTGATGATGGGCAGCATTGGACTCTCATTGCGTAGTATCACTCATTGTTGCCGTGTCGGTCGGTGATGGACACATCAATTGGTAGTAGTGCAGTCGTATCAATCGATTTTGAAAACTAAGTTTGTTTAACCCGATTTTGGGACCACTCCTAACCCTAGGATATGCTTTGGGAAGCATGATGAAGGGTGAAAATCCATTGGATATGGATTAGGAGAGGTGTTTAGGGTTTGTATCAATTTTAAGGTGTTGGGAAGTTCAATGTTGAATTTCTAACCTTCATTTTGATGGCTTAGAGTTCCTACTGGCTTAGGGACTTCCCAAGGACATTGTTGGTGCAATGGTCAAGGGGGAGCAAGCCTTTAGGGGGAGGTATCCATCTTGGGATGATGGATGTGTTTTTCTCCTTGAAGAGGAGAGGTTATTGGGAAAGTATCATCAATTGGGAAAATTGATGGGCTCTTGAAACCAAATTTGGAAATTGGGAGAGTGAATAGGATTGCCTCTCTTGAGTGATATGGGACTTATCACTAGGAAGATGGTAGGCATCCTAGGTATTTTTAAACCAAGGTGGAGATTGTAAGATCTCATTGGGACGTGAGACTTTGATCTCCTTGGAGAGATAACTTTTTGATGTATGTCAAAAAGGGGGAGAATGTTTGGGAAATTATTTGGGATTACCAATTTAGAATAATTGGTAAGAGACTTGAGTTAGTAGTCTAACTTAAATGGTTTGTTTGGTTTTTTTGTCAAACATCAAAAAGGGGGAGATTGTTGGTGCAATCGGCCCAGGTCACGATTGACCAGGACTCGAGCTTGGCTCGAGTGATGTTTTGTTGTTTCGACAAAAACATATGACAATGTAATTGTCATGGGAAAGTCCAAGTCTTGAGTACTTGGCACAAGGAAAGTCCAAGCATAGGTCTTGGCATGGAAAGTCCAACATAGGTTGGCAAGGGAAAGTCCAAGCTTGAGTCTTGGCATTTGAAGTCCAAGGGGTTTGGTATTGGCGGCGTAAGTCCAATGTGCCTTGGCGGTGTAGACACCGTTAGCATGACATAGTCGATGGAAGCATCTGAAGGCTAGCGCGATGGATGAACAAGTCATGGATGACTTGGAGGGATCCGAGAGGCGTGAGGCTGATGGAGATGGTTAGAAGGATTAGGTCTAGGCTAAGGGTGGTCTAGCAAGTATTGGGGCACCATACTTGGGTTAAAACCTCATGTTTGAGGTGTGCCAGTCGACTGGTGCCATGTGGCAGTCGATTGGCGTAGTCAACTAGGGTTATTGCTAGGGAATGTGCAATGCGATCATTGCCGGAGCTTGGCACTCGGTGATCGGCTAAGCGATCGTGATCATGGGATCCGGTCGGTGATGCTCAGTACGGCCACGCGAGATGGAGTCTCACTCGACCGCTGGGATGAGCAGTCGAGTGATGGCTCATCAGTCGACTGATGCTCATGATCAGTCGACTGATATCCTAGCCGTTGGATTTTTTCAGCGTGGATTACACCGTTGTCTCACAGTAACAGTGTGATCTGTCGACTGATGGTCCTGAGTAGTCGACTGATCGACTTTTTCCAGCACATGTTGAAGTTATATAAGGAGCTCGTGATGGAGAAAAAGATAGCGATTTTCTTGGGCGAAATTGAAGGAGAAAGTTGGTGCTTTCCAGTCCTTCAAAGCTAGTTCAAGGCAATCAAAGATCAAGCAATCAAAAGCTCTTGTAAAGTGTTTTTCTTTACTTTCATTTCATATAAATTGTTGTAATTGCTTGTTTTAGTTTCTTACTACTGTAAGATTACATGTAAGGGGTTTCTCCGCCTCCGACTTGTGTCGAGAAGGAGTGTTTACTATAGTGGTGTGTGATTGGCATCGCTAGGGTTCGTACGAACCCGATCCGTGGAGTAGGAACCGTTCAGTTCGGAACCACGTTAAATGATTGTGTTTGCGTGTTGTTAATTGTTTCGTTATTGCTTTCATTATTATTCCGCTGCGTACTAACGAAATTGTAGAGACGAACACACGATCGAATTCCATCTACAAACGGACACTCCGCTATTCACCCCCCTCTAGCGGCATCAAATATCCTACAATGTTTATGAAATGAAATATGATATATTATGAAGTGAAATATGATATGTTTATGAAGTGAAATATGATACATTTATGAAGTGAAATATGATATGTTTATGAAATGAAATATGATATGTTATGATAAGAAGCATGTATGTATTTTACCTTCTGCATGGCTTGTACCAAGACCCTAACAAGGTCCAAAGGGATGGGTTCCTAAGTTGCCCTAGGTCGACAGACTAAGATCGGGCCTAGGATGGGCTTCTATGTTATGATTTCCCCTAGGTCTACAGTCATAGTACGGATCTAGTACGGGACGGGCTCCCAGATGCCCTAGGCCGATGGACTAAGATCGGGCCTAGGATGAGCTTCTATGTTATGATGATGGCCCCTAGGTCGACGGACTAAGATCGGGCCTAGTAACCTAGTAGATTCGAGATTAGCTACCTCGGGTCTATTTAGGGATGCGCGCTATGATGATGATGATGTGGTACAATGACAGGCCCAATATGTTGAGAGTTATGTTCAAATACCTATGATATATGTTTTCAAAGAGCATCCTGCATATATGTTTGTTATGTTATATATATTTACATGTTATGTTTGTTATGTTATATATGTTTACATGTTACAATCGTTATGTTATATATGTTACATGTTATGTTTGCTTATGTTACATATGCTACATGTTGTGTTTGCTTATGTCATATATGTTACATGATATGGTTTCTTATGTTACATATGCTACATGTTATGTTTGCTTATGTCATATATGTTACATGATATGGTTGCTTATGATATATATGTTACATGGTATGTTTGCTTATGTCATATATGTTACATGACATGGTTGCTTATGATATATATGTTACATGGTATGTTTGCTTATGTCATATATGTACATGATATGTTGCATGTTATGTTTGCTTATGTTACATATGCTACATGTTATGTTTGCTTATGTCATATATGTACATGATATGTTGCTTATGTTATATATGTTGCATGTTATGTCTGCTTATGTTACATATGCTACATGTTATGTTTGATTATGTCATATATGTTACATGTTATGTTTGCTTATATGTTATCAATGTTTACATGCTATTCTTAATGTCGACGTATGTGTTTTTTTGTGAGTAGGACAGGATCTTACTAAGCCTATGTGCTTATAGTTTTTGTTCCCTTGTACTGCAGATAAGGGTAAAGGGTGGATAAACTAAAAGGGAGTAGCAGGAGAGGCAAGGTGTGTGTGGCAGTGGCATGGTGGAAGAGATCTGTTATGTCCCTTATGCATGTTTTCCTTAAGATGATTTGTTTATGGACTTGAATTAAGCACTAAGTACTTATGAAATAATGATGCATGCTCTATGTTAAGAAGAAGTACCTACGAAATGACGATGCATGTTTATGTTTAAAAGAAAAAAAATATATGTCTAAAGTCTTCCGCTGTAAGTAGTACGATGTATGTATGTACGGTCGCGTCATGCGCCGCCCCTCCGGACCCTTGGAAAGGGCGGGCGTGACAAAAACTCCGTGGGACCGGGCCGGTCGACCCTGAGGACTAGTGGGTGTATGCCCGATACCTCAGGTGAATCAAAAAAAAACAATTATTGGTTGAGTTAATCTTATTCATCTCACCCAATCTAAATTATCAATATATGTTAATCCTATAGGGTTTTGTGAAATGAGGGTTCATTCTTATCTTGATTAATTTTAATGAAAATTTCAAAGTTTTTAAACTTGTTTTAGATTCAAGTTTAGCTTGGGCTTATCAAGTAAATTTTTCCAAAATTGACTTCCAGGTAGTGGCGAGGAATATGGTCTTCTTGGATATCAGGTGGACCACTTCCTAAGACAAAGTCAATCAAGGAATCAAATACTTAACTCACTTTAGACTAAACTTTGGTCTAACTAGTTAAATACTTAGTGAGTTAGCTTCAGTTAATTCGCTCAACTTAGTGCACCAGGTTATGGCAAGGCATATGGCCTTCTTGGATATCAAGTGGACCATTTCCTAAACATGCACTTTGAAAAGCTTCTCTAACTTACTATTAGTTCACTTCATCTTAGTACTAGGTTGTTCTTGTTTAAACTCTTTTATTTCCTATCTAGTCCATTCTAAATAAGTAAATAAAACTAACTAAGCATGAAAGAATTTAATTAAGAGCAGTAACAAGTAAAGATCTAGCTCCCACTAAGTCATAGCTCAATTGAGTTTTATTGACTAGGTGAATTTGACTCTTGACAACCCAAAGTTGGTTTAATCCAACTTTATTGACTAAGCTAGACATAGGAACCCATGCTTCGACTCGACCCTTAGCATTTCTATTAAACATGGACATGTATGATCTATTCGTGTCCATAGCCTTGTATCCGATTCTGGACATATTGTACAAAGCTCACTAAGATCCAAGTATCATGTTCAGATACTTGGAACCCAAGGTGAACTTTTCCAACATTCTGATGAGATCTTCTACTTGCCTTTTTAGGACGGAGTTATATTCCTCAAGCTTTGCAACTTGAGTTGAGTCTCTATCCTCAATTTGGCAAGTCGAAGTCTTCGAGTTGACTTGCTCCTTAATTACTTGGGCTTCCATAAGAAATGAGTCTACTCGATTCTTTGACATGGCTAACTTCCTACCTAGGCATGTTATTATGTTGTATAACCTATCTTCTAAAGGAGAAGTTACCTCCTCTAGTCCTTTGGAAAAGGATGCAGATCCATGGCTTCTCTCTGACTCGTACTCGGACTCGGAGTTAGTTTCGGTTTCGGACTTGTTGGACATCATGAAAACTACGATGCTTGTCTCCAGTATTTTGGCATCTGACTCGTCCGATGATGGTTTGTCCAGGGTTTTCTTAGATGCCTCTTTTCCTTTTCCTTGATTTGGATTTCTTTCTCTTTTTGTTCATTCTTGGCATCAAAACTATATCATTCTTGGTTTAACCCGAGTTAGCATGTTCATGCAAATTTATTAATTTATCCAATAAATCTTTAGCATTTTCAACTGATCTGACTCAATTTAACTCATCATTTGTAAGTCTACATTGCAAGGTGTTTAAAGCATTATAATCGACATGAGCCTTTTTTTCTTATTTCTACAGTTCATTTCTCCGGATCTAACAACTCTCACGAGTCATCTACCGGAGCCATGAAATCATTCTTAATTGTGAACCAAACATCTAAATCTATTTTTAGAAAACACTCTATCCTCCTCTTCCAATGAGTGAAGTCCTCTCCATTATAGAAAGGAGGGTGGACAGTGCTAAACCCTTCTAAGTGCGACATTTTTTTATTAAATAAAATGTGGAATATTTTTTCAAAAAATTTACACTAGTGCAAAGTTTTAAACTAAGCAAAATAAAGAAAGATTAACAATTGTAAAGAAAACTTATTCTAGTGCGAAAATTAAAACTAATGCAAATATAATAAAATTAAAGAAAATTTTATTATGTGCTCTCTTTGGTGGTTTCATCAAAATTGGAGTGCCCCCGCTCTGATACCAATTGTAGGATCGAGATTTCCGAGAGAGTGGATGAATCTCAAAAGTTATAAAAAAATATTTTTAACTTTTAAAACATTTCTTTTTATCTTTTGAAATCAAGAGTTATGCAGTGGAAATGTAAAGCAAGAAAAGTAAATACACAATTTATTTTTACTTGGTTCAAAACCCGAACCAATTTTCTAGACCAAGCCCCGTAGCTCTCTGAGAATTACCTCATTGGGTAGTCCACTAAAAAGCCCTCCGATTCAAAACTCAAGAACTCAGAGGGTATTCACTTTTTTACAAAAGAAAAGGGTAAAGTAATAAGCTACCTTCCCTTTAGAAATTTATGTACAAAAGTGAAGAATTAAATGTGAAATTTAAAGCTATATCGACATACAAGAATAGGAGATGAAGCTTCTGTCCGAGATGCAGAGTTTCGTCGTGATGATGCTTTTGCAGGAGAGAGATGACGACGACAACACTTGGACATAGTAGAGTTGTTGTATTTGGAGTTGGTCCTCCATTTCTTTTATAAGCCTATTCTAGTGGATTGGAACACCCTCCAGTCGACTCCAAATTAGCCGGTCGATTTTGTATTATGGGCTTTCCAGTGAACTGGACATGGTCTAGTCGACTTCAGGTTGCCTGGCTTCGCTCCAGTGCAGTTCGAAAAATTACCTATCACAGTTGACTAGACCTCCTCAGCCGACTCAAATTCTTGCCATCTCGATCGCCAGATCTTCAGTCGATCACCAACTTGTCTTGTCAATTGGGTATCCAAGTCGACTGTACCATACTCAATCGACATGGTCCGAGTCGACTGGAAACTGTTGGTGCAACAAGTCATGGGTCAATGTTGACGAAACTCGAGTGGGACTCGAGTAGTGTTTTAATGTTTGACAATGGGTTTGACCATTGTTTGAAAATATGGTATGACCATATGTTGACCGTATGACTAGTGGATGATTGGGATATCTAAAGTTATATGGGGGAGATTATTTGAGGGAGATTGTTAAAGCAATCAACCTCGGAAGTCCAAGTTTGGATACTTAGCAAGAAAAATCCTAATATTGATATTTGGCAAGGGAAGTCCAAAGGTATTGTCTTTGCAAGATAAGTCCAATTGTATAGTCTTGGCAGCGTAAAGTTCAAGTGAACTTTGCCAATTGGAAAGACCAACATGGAGTTGGGAAGGGAAGTCTAAGCATGGTCTTGGCATTGAAAGTCCAAACATGGTCTTGGCAATTGGAAAGTCCAAGTCATGAGTACTTGGCAATTGGAAGTCCAAGTCATGGGTACTTGGCAAAGGGAAAGTCCAAGGGTAGGTTTGGTGGCATAAAGTCCAAGCATAGGTCTTGGTGGTATATGTCCAAATGGATCTTGGCAATGTGAAACTCCAAGGGTGTAGATTTGGTGGCATAAAGTCCAAGCATGGGTCTTGGCAGCTTAAGTCCAAATGAACCTTGGCAAAGGATCCGATAAGCATGACATAGTCGATGGAACACCTGAAGGCTAATGAAAAGGATGAAGAGTCATGGACTCGAGAGATCTGAGAGGCATGAGGCAGATGGAGGTGGCTAGAAGGCTTAGGTCTAGGCTATGGGTGGTTATCAAGTATGATCAGGTGGCTAGAAGGCTTAGGTCTAGACTATGGGTGGTTATCAAGTATGAGGGGATTATACTTGGGTTAAACCTTATGTTTGAGGTTTACTAGTCGACTGAGGTTATGGGTCAGTAGTCAACTAAGGTTTGCTAGTCGAATGAAGTTTACTAGTCAACTGAGGTTTACTAGTCGACTGAGGTTTAGCACTGGGAGCCTAGTCATCTCAGAGCAGTCGACTCGCAGTGCAATCGACTATCGATCGACTTCCGACTGTACTTTACCAGTCTACCAGAGGTTATACCAGTCGACTATCCTTGAGCAGTCGATTGCCATGGATGACAGTCGACTAATGTTTGTGGACACGAGCACAGAAAGGTCGATAGTCGATTGGGTAGTCGACTATGGGCTTGGCAGTCGACTGCTGGTAAGGGCAGTCGACTGCTAGGGTATCCATCGGGCGAATACAATGTGGATTATGTCTGTTGTGAGGCAACGACACTGTGGGTAGTCGACTGGTGCATTTGGATAGTCGACTGTCAGGAGGTGAATTTGCTTGATGCAAGATATAAAGGAAGCTGCGATGGGGGGTTTATTCAAAGGGTTTTTGGGATAATTTTAAAGGGGAAGTGTTGTTGCATTCCAGACCTTCAAGAGCAATCAACAAGCAAGCAAGCAATCAAGTTTTTGTAAAGTGTCCTATACTTATTGTTGTAGTTGTTTCTTGTATTTGATTGTATCTACTTGTACTACTGTTGTAATCATTTTGTATAAGGTTTCTCTACCTCTAGTGTCATACCGAGAAGGAGAAGTTTGATAGTTGTGGTGTACATCACTAGAGCTCAATTAGAACTCACTTCGTGGAGTAGGAATCCTAGTTCTGAACCACGTTAAATCTTCTTGTCTTGTGCCTGTCTTTTTGTTTTTGTTTATTCTTTATTTCTATATTCCGTTGCACACTAACGAATTGTAGACGAGCACATGACGGCAATCCATCGAACGAAGTGAAAATGCTATAGACCCCCTTCTAGAGCATCAATGATTCCTCTACAATTGGTATCAGAGCGAGGGCGCTCTTCAAAGGACTAACCGCCAAGAGAGTAAAGCGCTAGAGGAAGATGGAATAGCCCAATGATGGATTGGTATGGGACATCAGCACTCCAATCCCATATGCATTTATGGATGAGAAGGTTTCAATCAATGGAAGACGAGGATGAAAACCTTCTTCATGATGAACTTCGAAGAGTGGATTATCTTGATGAAGGGATTTGAAGCTCCCATTGACAAAAAGGGAAGACCCCTCAAGAAGAAGAAATGGACCAAAGAGCAAATCCAAGCCTTTGAGATAAATGAGAAGGTAACAAAAATTCTAATTAATGTAATTCCCCAAGATTTGTTGTGTAAGATAGAAAAATTCGAGGATGCTAAGGATCTATGGAGAAATCTAGACAAGCTCCATGAAGAGCCCACAACAGTCAAAGACAAGGAAGAAGAGGAGTGCTCATCCTCTCAAGCTCAAGAAGAAAGCACATCCCAAGAGCTTGAGGATTCTAAAGTTGAGAGATGCTCAACATCAGAATCGGTAGAAGATGTTGGAGAAGCCTCCACTTTTAGGATTGAGGGAGAGGAGAGACATTCTACACCGGAGCAAGAGCAAGATGAACCATCAATCTGTGGAAGAAATGAAGAATCAGACCAAAATTACCCTACCAAGGAATGTAACTCAAATGCAACTATAAAAAATAAAAATCATATTATATGTTTTGAGATTAGGGAACAAGGACACTATAAAGAGAAGGTATCCAAAAAGAGTTAAGAAGACTCAACTGACACTAAAGGCTAAGGAGAAAACCAAGGAAGTCGGAGCCCTAATTAGGAAAAGCAAGGAGAACGTGTTGTGCTTCAAGTGCCAACAAATGGGCCACTACCGGAGCCAAAGCCCTAAGGGAAGGTAATATAAGAAGGGAAAAGGAGAGAACTTAAATGTAGGCGAAGAAAAGGTACTCCCTAAGGTACATTTAAATAATTCTCCTTATGTACGTAATAATCAAAAACATGCTAAGAAATTTCATGCAATTTATCATAAGAAGCATGCTAGCAATAAATATTTTTTACTTAGGAGCCAAACATGTCAATATACCTAAGGAAAATCCTAGAACTATTTTACCTGAGGAAACAATTAGGAAGATAGAGAAAAATTTAGGTATTTTCCCTAAGAAGGATAGACATATGCCTAAAAGGAATAACAATGGCCAAATAACAACTGGAAATTCAAAATTCGAGGCATTAGTGGTAGAAAATCAAGCTTTTAGGTTAAAGCTTGAGAAATTAGAAAAGACCTTTAATAAGATGACTAATTCAATTAAAGGGTCTAATGGGCAAACCTTAGGTTTTAGGAGGCAAGAATTGCATAAGGACAAGAAAGGTTTGTGTCACAAGCCTATGTCCAAGAAGGTAATGTCAATCTACCATAGTGTACCATTTGACTATGGAACCAACACTAGGTCTAGGAGGGTCAAGGTCACAAGGGAGGCTATCCCTAGAGTTGACCATGATAGAACTCAAGTGACTAAGGCTTCGAAGAAGTCTAAGAAAGTCACTTGCAATGTTGCAAGGGAAGTTACCTTAGAGTTGACCTAGACAAGACCAAAATGACCAAGGCTTCCAAGCTCAAGAGGGTCATTAGGAAGGTACTATGAGATGTTTTCCCTAGAGACTACCTTTTGAACCCAATGAGCTCAAATATATTTTGGGTTCCTAGGAGTGTGATTCCATCACGCTAGATGGGTTTAGGGTGTGTCAACCCTAAGTGGATGGTAGTTAACCTAACCATAGTAAAGTTGATACTTTAGTACATTTTCAAGGTTATGTGATACCTTGGAAATGAGTTTGGATTTACATCCTAAAATATTTTTGGATGTGCCAATAAAATTTGAAAAGTTTGAAAAATCAATCATAATTGGCAAAATTAGGGTTATAATTATAGTGTGTCATTTTAAGTTTTTGGCACATTTGAGGGAAAATTTGTATTAAGGCAAAATTAATATAACTTTAGAAAATGGCAATTTGATTTAAAACATAGGTATTCTCTACCTTGGTATTTTATATATTTGTCATGTTTTGTTTGCCTTGTCATGTCATGACAACATGCTTCATATTAATTATTCAAAATGTCCTGATAATGCTTAGCATTAATGTGTCATGTTTGTACTTAGGTTTATATTTATGCCATGACATCATGATTATTGGCAAATGCTTTAATTTATTCTATCATTTATGTCATGATCATATCTCATGCATTTAGGATAATTAAAATTAAATTAAGGACAATGACATGATTTGAAGTCCCATGATAAGGGAATCAAATAGAGTTGCCTAGATGAAAAGCATGAGACACTAGATTAGGGAAGAACCTAAACCCACATCTCACAAGGATATTAAATTGACATATGTGTGTATTGATACACCCTAGACACATATGAGATGTTAGGAAAATGAGTTAAGTTCATTGTATATAGTTCTTGCATCTAGATGAACTCAAACTCATAATATGACATTGATGAATCATGAGGAAAGCTAATGTACAAGTCATGTAAATCTAACCTATATACCATGGTTCAATATAAGGTTTTAAAAATATTTCAAAAATATTTTGAAAAACCTTGGCGAAGTCTATCTTTTGATAGTTATCACCATTGATAAGTTGATACAAAGTAGGCTTAAAACATTGAAGTTATCAATGTTTTTGAAATTTGTATCAATCTCATAATTTAATAGGTATTTTCATGTAAAAGTATTTTTCACCCATTGTATTCCAAATAAGTAATGTACATATAAATTTTCATTATTTTTAAAAAACCATATATTTACTTATAAATTTTTAAATCTCAATTCTAAAAATTGTTTTATGCATTTACAGAAATCAATCGACTACTATCAAAGGGCAGTTGACTTGCAGCTGAAACTAGTTGATTGGTGTATTTGAAATTCGCTGAACAAGGGTTGTTTAGCCATCTATCAGCTATGTTATGGTACCCTAACATCTCCTAACCCTAGGATATGCTTTGGAAAGCATGAGAAGAGTGAAATATCATTGAAAATGATTAGGATGTTGGTGCAACAATGCCCCAAGCATTTATATATTTTGATGTTTGGATAATAATCTAAGTTAGGCAATGCTTTGTGATCTAATTGTGAACATGTTTAAGTGACAGGAAAATCCAAGTATGAAGACTTGGTAAAAGACAAGTCCAAGTGTGATCTTGGCAAAGAGAAGTCAAAGGAAAGGTCTTGGCGGCGTAAGTCCAAGCATGTAGTCTTGGCGGCGTAAAGTCCAAGCAGTCCTTGGCAAAGAAAGACCAAAGGCAAGTCTTGGCGGCATAAGTCCAAGCATGTAGTCTTGGCAATGTAAAGTCCAAGCGTACTTTGGCAAAGAAGAAACCCAAAGCATGACGAAACCGAAGGAAGCTTTTGAAGGCAAGCGCATGGATGGAGTCGTGGACTCAGAGAAATCCTGGAGGCGCAAGGCTGATGGAGAAGCTAGAAGGTTAAGTCTAGGCTTAGGGTATGTTTTCAAGTATGAATTAGTCATACTTGGGGTGTGCCAGTCGACTGGAACATGGTGTCAGTCGAACTGGCCTTTAAAATGCAGCATTAGAGGTTGGAGAGCTGCTGGCAGTCGACTGGGAGTTATCCCAGTCGAACTGCTGAGAGTCGACTCAGACCAGACTGCCGCATACAAGCTGGCAGTCGACTGCCATTATTGGCAGTCGACTGCCACGAACAGAAAGGCCCGTAGCCGACTGGCCAGTCGGCTACGGGCAGTATCAGTCGAACTGCCACTGTTGGCAGTCGACTGATAGTCTTCCCGTTGGCGATGACGACGACAAATCCCACGAATCTGGCTGTTCAGAAGCCGTTAGAATCGACGGCAGTCGACTGATGTAAGTCATCAGTCGACTGATAGACCTCCAACGGGAAAAAGAGGCTCTTTCCTATAAAAAGAGGCCAAGGGGAGCAAGAAGAGCCTAATGCTTATATTCTGATCATTCTCCTAAGCTCCCACAAGTTTTCCAAGCTTTCTAGTGTGTTAATTCCTTTCCTCCTCTCAAATCTTCATTGTCATCTTTTGTAAGAAGAGGAGGTTTTTGTAAAAGAGAAAGCTTACTAGTAATATTGATTTGGGTTTATCCATCTTAAGGATCGTTGTGGAGTAGGAGCGTTATCTCCGAACCACATAAAAGCTTCCGCGTTAGCATTGCATTTTCATTTCTATTATTATTGTATTTGTTGTATTTCCACTAATCATTTGTAGAAAACGAAAAGAGGCTATTCACCCCCCCCCCCCTCTAACCATTCAAGGATCCTACAAGTGGTATCAGAGCCTGGATCGCATCGGAAGATCTAATAATCAACCGGAGCACGATGGCTTTCCAAGAGGGGTATAGCACGACGAGGCCTCCATTCTTCGACGACAACGATTTTGGCTACTGGAAAGGTAGGATGGAATACTACCTTATGAATGATATTGATAACTGGTTTAGCATTGTAGATGGATTTATGAAGTCGGTCGACGAACATGGAGCGCCACTACTGACCAAAGATTGGACGAGAGACATGGCCAAGAAGGCTCAAGCCTATGCCAAGGCAACAACCACACTTCAATGTGGGTTGTCAAAAGAGCAACTAAGCAAGGTGGGGCGATTTGAATCGGCAAAGGAGCTTTGGGAGAAGTTGATAGAGCTCAATGAGGGATCCAAGGAAACAAGAAGAGCCAAGAGAGATCTCCTAATTGGTCAACTTCAAAGTTTCTCCATGAAGACAAATGAAATCGTGAGCCAAATGCACGGTCGCTTCAAAGAAGTAGTCAACGGACTACATGTAATAGGTGAGAAGGTCGACAACCGAGACTTTGTAAGGTATGTACTCCAAGCCTTCCCTAGAACAACCTTATGGGCTTCAATGGTAGATGCCTATAAGGTCTCTAGGGATCTCTCTGTGGTTAAGTTAGATGAGTTATTTTATGAATTTCAATTACATGAACAAGCTAACACTTCATCCAAAGAGAAGGGTATAGCTCTTTTTGTAGGAAAGAAGGACAAAAAGAAGAAGGAGAAGAAAGAAGTGTCCTCCTCATCCGAATCCGAGGAAGATTCATCTAGTAGTGAAGATGAGCTATCGGCAAGCGAGGTGGCTCATTATGTCAAGAAGTTTGGTGGGAGATCAAGGAAACTCACCAAGAAAGATGTGAGGAGGATGTTCCAATCCTCAAGAGGTAAGCCTTCAAATAGTTCAAATTCTTCATCTAATGTAACTTGTTATGGTTGCAATAAGAAAGGGCACATCAAGCCAAATTGCCCGGAACTAAAGAAGAAGGAGGAGAAAGAAAAGAAGCATAAGGAGAAGAAGGAAAAGAAGGAAAAGAAGAAGAAAGAAGCAATGGTGGCTCAAACATGGGACACCCTAAGCATGGAGGACTCTTCCGATGATGAAGAAGTATGTCATGCCACTCGGAATCTAGCCCTCATGGCATTGGAGGAAGAAGCCGAGAGCTCAAGTGAGGAGTCCTCATCTTCTTCAAGCGACGAATCATCATCAAGTGATGATGATGAGGTAAACAACTCCCCTATGGTAGATTTACTTTACAAGACAATTGCATGCCTCTAAAATGCATTGAATAGATCGAAAACTAGGATTAAGGACTTAAAAGTAGAGATTAAATCACTTAAGAGTGTAGAACCATCTTGTGATAAATTATCTTGTGATGATGATGCATGTACCCTTAGGGATGAAAATAATGAATTGAGAAAAGAAATAGGTAACTTAAGAGCATGCTTAGAAAAATTTACTAATGGCTCTAAATACCTAGACATGATAATTAAGAATCAAAGGGCTATTTACAATAAGGTCGGACTAGGATATAGGCCTAAGGAAAAGGAGGTAGCATTTACATCTCTTGTTAGTAGAAAAACCACAATTAAAAGCAAGGGTAGAAAGGCTTGGGTCCCTAAGAAATTTCTAATTTATGCTAGTGGTCCTAAAATTTGGGTACCTAAGGATTGTGTTTTTCATGTGATATAGGTAGAAGAACCAAGCTTGTGGATTGTTGATAGTGGATGTTCAAAACACATGACCGGTGATGAAAGAAAATTCTCCACTATCAACCACACTAGCAAGGGAAAGGTATCATTTGGTAATAGTGGCAAACTTAAGATTCTAGGAAAGGGCACAATTGAGGTATCCCCCAACCTTGTCATTCATAAAGTGTTATTAGTCAAAAATATGAAATTTAATTTACTTAGTGTAAGCCAACTATGTGATGCAAATTTTGATGTTAAATTTGACTCCTCAAAATGTTTTATAAGACATAAAACTCTAAATGATTGCATGTTAGTAGGTTTTAGGAAATCAAATATATATTATGTTGATTTATCCTATGCTACTAATGTTTCTACTAAGTGTCTTATTGTAAAAGAGGAAGAAAGTTGGCTTTGGCATAGGAGGCTAGGACACATAAACATGAAGAACATAGCCAAAATAGCAAAAATGAAGTTAGTCAAAGGGTTGCCTAAAGTCAAATTTCTCAAGGACAAAATGTGTGATGCATGCCAAGAAGGGAAACAATCAAAAATATCACACAAAGGTAAAACTTTACTTAGTACCGCTTTACCTTTAGAACTTTTACATATGGACTTATTTGATTGTCATAGTACCCCTTCTATGATTGGTAGTAGATATTTCTTAGTAATAGTAGATGATTTCTCTAGATTTACTTGGGTATTTTCCATGAAAAATAAAGATGAAACCCTAGGAATAATCATAGGATTTAGTAAGAGAGTAGAGAATTAAAGAAAACTCAAAATCAACCGGATCCATAGTGATCATGGTGGAGAATTTGAGAATTCTAATTTCTCAACTTTCTGTCTAGAACAAGGGTACAAGCACGAATTTTCTTGTCCTAGAATATCCCAACAAAATGGGATTGTGGAAAGGAAGAATCGTGCCCTACAAAAAGCGGCTAGGACAATGCTTAATGCATACTCCTTACCTAGCTACTTATGGACGTAAGCGGTTAACACCGCTTGCTATATCCAAAATAGGGTGTTAATTCATAGGTTCCTAGGAAAAACACCATTTGAATTGTGGAATCGTACAATTCTAACAATTATTTATTTTAAAGTCTTTGGATGCAAAGTCTATATTTTAAATACCAAAGACAACCTAGGTAAGTTTGAGTCCAAAGCGGATGAGGGAATCCTAGTTGGATACTCATCCACTAGTGTAGGGTATAGAGTTTAAAATAAAAGGACTCAAAAGATTGAGGAATCTTCAAATGTCCAATTTGATGAAACTTCCAATACATACCCTAGGAAATCCCCTATTGATGATGATATTAATAATGAACATCAAAAAATTACCCAACAATTCCAAGATTTAACTTTAGGGGGTAATGATCAAGGGGGAGAATTGAATCAAAGGGGAGTAAGAGGTGATTCCGATGATGAGCAAAGGATTGAGATTAATTATGATCAAACTCAAATTAATACACCTCCTATAACCATAAGAGTTCATCAAAATCACCCCTTAGATCAAATTGTGGGTGAATTATCTCAAGGTGTTAGGACTAGGTCATTTCATAGGGATCCCACTAGTTATATAGCTCTAATTTCTCAAATTGAGCCCAAAACAATCGAAGATGCATTACTTGATCCGGATTGGATCTTAGCAATGCAAGATGAATTGGCACAATTTGGAAGGAGTCAAGTATGGGAGTTAGTTCCTAGACCTAATGAAAACACCATCATTACTACAAGATGGGTCTTTAGGAACAAACTAGATGACCAAGGGAATATTACTAGGAATAAGGCAAGATTAGTTGCAAGGGGCTTTAATCAAGTTGAAGGACTTGACTATGATGAAACATATGCCCTGGTTGCTAGGTTAGAGTCTATTATAATACGATTAGGGTGTGACTCCTATATGGGTTTCAAACTCCATCAAATGGATGTTAAATCGGCATTCCTAAATGGGTTTATTAAGGAAGAGGTATATGTAGAACAACCTCCCAAGTTTGAGAATATGGACTATCCAAACCATGTATACAAGCTTAGGAAAGCTTTGTATGGTTTGAAACAAGCTCCCCGGGCTTGGTATGAAAGATTATCATCTTTCTTAATCTCTAAGGACTTTAAGAGGGGTAGTATAGATCAAACTCTATTTATAAAGTCAACATCAAAGGACATCTTTGTAGCCCAAGTATATGTTGATGACATTATCTTTGGGTCAACAAATGATGAACTTCTCCAAGACTTTATTAAGAATATGGAAAAAGAGTTTGAAATGAGTCTAGTTGGGGAATTAAATTTCTTCCTAGGATTTCAAGTCAAACAAACAAGTGAAGGAATTTATATTTATCAAACCAAATATGCTAAGGAAATGATTAAGAAATTTGGTTTGGAAAATGCTAAGGTAGTTTCAACTCCAATGGCAACCAATACAAAAATAGATAGTGATAATGAAGGAAAACAAATTGATCTTACACTCTATAGGAGCATGATTGGTAGGCTTTTGTACCTAACCGCTAGTAGACCCGATATATTATTTGCAGTTGGTATGTGTGCTAGGTACCAATCATGTACAAAAGAATCTCATTTAGTTGTCGTTAAGAGAATCTTAAGATATATTAAAGGCACACTAAATGTAGGACTATGGTACCCTAGGACTAGGTCTTTTGATTTAGTTGGGTACACCGATTCCGATTATGCCAGTTGAAAATTGGATCGGAAGAGTACTAGTGGTGGATGTCAATTCCTTGGGTCCTCCCTAGTTAGTTGGAGTAGTAGGAAGCAACCTTGTGTTGCCCTATCCACCACCGAAGTCGAATATGCGGATATGGGTGGTTGTGTAGCTCAACTTCTATGGATGAAACATACTTTAGAGGACTATGAGCTATCTTACTCCAACAAAAAAGTATTTTGTGATAATGTGAGCACCATAAATTTGACTAAAAATCCGGTGCATCACTCTAGGACCAAGCACATTGAAGTGAAACATCACTTCATTAGGGATCATGTGGCTAGGGGGGATATTGAGCTCAATTACATTGAATCTAAGTCCAACCTAGTCGACATCTTTACCAAGTCTCTCCCCGAAATAGAATTTTCATCACTTAGGAGAGAACTTGGAATGTGCTTTGTAGAATAGAAGTGTAGGTTTGCATGATCCCATAAAAATCTAGGTTTTATACCTCTAACTATCTCACAATAGACCTAAGAAACCATGATTTGTGTATTTAGACACTTAGACATCATGTGAGATGTTAGGAAGATGCACTTGGTTCATCATTCTTGTTATGATGCATTACAATGAACCAAAGTGCCATCTAGAGACATTAATCCTTCATTGGACCAATCATTGGGAAGGCTTATGTACAATTAATGTGCAAATAGCTCCAAGAATATGATTGGAAATGTCAAATAAAACAAAATTTAAACTATGTCTATCAAACTTTGAAAAACAATTTTCAATTGATAAGCCAAAGTAATACAAAGCTTGCAAAAATATCATAACTTTTGCAAAATCTCAAGTTTGTGTCAATATCAAAATCTAGAGGTGATATATTTTTAAAATAATTTTTCCTTGATAGGAAATGATCTAACAACATTAACCACAAAATTTCGTAATTTTTTTATCTTTCTTGAATTAATTATGCATTTTTTAATCTGGCCAAAAAGGGTTATCGGTGATATCGATCGATTGGCGCTTCGCGATTCGGTAATCTGACGTTATCGAACCGGCTTACTCGGTTCGCTAGCGGTTCGATCGCCATTTATGGCGATCGATCGTGAAGCACTTTCGTATCCGATTGGTTAGTTCGGATCTCCATCGATTCCATTGATGATCTATGGCTATCACTTTTAGGGCTTTCCCAACCTTCCTTCTTGTTCTTCTTCCGACGATTTTCCACCGCATCTCTCTCGCCATTTCCCTCGTTTTTCGACGATTTCACTGACCAGTGCTCCCATTTGAAGTGTTCTCCGACTCAAGGACTACCTCCTCTCACCCGGTTCACGCCCTAGTCTCCACCGCAGACCACTCGCTCGGCTAGGGTTTCGTGGACACTCGCTTTCGGCACCCTTCTTTGATCGTTCACCATGCCTCCTAGGTAAACCCTCATCCCTGCTGATAGTTTGGTTGTTTCTCTAGTTTTGTTTCACTAACCATTGTTTGTTTGTTGTCTTTGTGTATGCATTCATCATCCTTAACCTACATTGTTCTTTTCGCACATTTAGAATTAAACATTATGCATCTAAGCGTGCCCGGGTACCACCGACCAACGAGGGCCCGTCAAACCATCCACCCATTGTCGATCCTAGGTTTCCAAACTCCGCACTTGAAAATGCTTTCAATAAAAACAAATTCTAACTCATCCCGCCTCGATCAATGGACCCAAAATTTCTTAAGGACAACTGCTTTGATATTGTCCAAATCATTCAATTTTACAAACTTGAATCATTAGTCTTTTGTGAACATCATGTCAATATCACCCTCCTTTCTGAATTCTTCAACAATTTGCGATCGGTTGGAGATGGCTTGAGATACCGGACTCGCGTTGCTCAATGCGATCTGGATTTCAGCCCCCAGATCTGGACGGATTTTCTCGGATGTCGCTCTTCCGAGAATGACTTCATTTTTTATCCGTCTTGGAGTGATCCACTTCCACCTCCCTTTGAGGAGATTTCTCTAGACTCACTTCATAGTACTTTCTATAATTCTCCTCGTCCTTTAAACACCAATCTCTTTCAATCCCAAGAGCTTTCATCTTCTGACAATGTCCTTTATAAGGTCATTGCTCATTGTATTCTTCCTATAGTTACACGCGGGTTGGCCTTAGTTCGACCTACACACTTTTTTCTCATGCATATCCTCTATCAATACTTAGACATCGACATTGGTCTCAACACCTTCCACTGCATTACTCATTTCATAAAGCCAAACAATGGGAAGGTTCATATGCCATTTGGAAATGTCCTTACTCAGTGGCTTAGTTCCGTAGGCATTGATGTAAGTATAGGGGTCATTAAAATCATGAATAAGAAATATGACCATATGAACCATCGGAGCTTCTCCTTGGCAGTCTTGAAGGCCAACGAGGGGTCCATTTTCTGGGACCCTGCACGACGGCCAGCAGGTGGTGCTCCGGCACCAGAGGATGTCGATGTTGCAGGAGATGCTGAGGGTGTTGCTACTGAGAGAGCCGATGTAGAGGGGACTGCTGCAGGCAATGCTGTTCTGCCAAACTCATCCTTCATAGCCCACTTCGATGCTTTTGTAGAGCGGGTAGATACATGCCTTGAGGAGCTTCCCTTGGGGCAATAGGAGCTTCGCCGGGAGCATCAAGAGCTCCTCTCCCTCGTGAGTGGGATGCATCGTCAGCAGCAGGACATTTTGGCGATTCTATGCCCTCCTGCACCTAGACACCCACCTCCTCACGATGGATCGTCATCTGCACCGATGGATGCTGATGACGACGATCTTTAGCTAGCATTTTTTTTTTTATTTTCTTTTGGGCCGTATGTACGGCACAAACTCAAACTTGTGTAATGATTTTTTGTTTAATGAAATGAAGTTGTGTTTTTAGTTCATTTCTATTCGTGCCTACATTACTATAATTTGTTATTTTCAAGTTTAGAAATTGAGCACATAGTACTAAGTTTTTCTTAAAAAAAACCTTTATTGTAATCCTAAGTTATGAATATTGATACGATACAATACCATTTTTTCTTCGTATTTTTATCATTTTGAATATCGTATCAATCCGTTAATCTGATGAGCATGTTTTTCGTCTAATATTTTTCATATGTTATATTAGTCAAATATAATGTGTATGATGAGTTTCATGATTTTTGGATATCCACAAAATTTTCTACGCGCTTTTAAACCTTGACTGAAAAATTCAGATTTCAGAATTATCTTATATCGATCATTATCGTTAGCGATCATTGCCAATAAACAGATTGGTGATGCGAAAATGGTTTTTCATCGGTTAAAAGGTCCAATTTTGGACATTATATCTACATACTATGATTCCCACAGTATATACATGATAACTTATATGGAAAGAAGGATTTTCTTTATGCACTGGTTTAGAGGGAGCTACATCTCTTAATTCTATAATTGTTGGTGCAAAGCTAGGACATATTTCCCTATTCTATTGTTTATGCTTTGCTTCACATGTTATTTCCACATTGTGAATCATGTCTTGGATTAAGGGGGAGCTTCATATCAATTTTATACCTTAGTTCAAGATGTGTCAATTATAATTCTTTCCTAAACTTATTGGATGAACTCTTCTCTTTTTGTTGTATGTCAAAGGGGGAGAAGGGCTATTTAAGTTAGAATTCATATTGAAATATGTTTATGTGCATGTATTAAAGACCTAACTTAAATGATTACCAAACATCAAAAAGGGGGAGATTGTTGGTGCAACAATGCCCCAAGCATTTATATATTTTGATGTTTGGATAATCATCTAAGTTAGGCAATATTTTGTGATCTAATTGTGAACATGTTTAAGTGACAGGAAAATCCAAGTATGAAGACTTGGTAAAAGACAAGTCCAAGTGTGATATTGGAAAAGAGAAGTCAAAGGAAAGGTCTTTGCGGCGTAAGTCCAAGCATATAGTCTTGGCAGCGTAAAGTCCAAGCAGTCCTTGGCAAAGAAAGACCAAAGGCAAGTCTTGGCAGCATAAGTCCAAGCATGTAGTCTTGGCAGTGTAAAGTCCAAGCGTACTTTGGCATAGAAGAAACCCAAAGCATGACGAAACCGAAGGAAGCTTTTGAAGGCAAGTGCATGGATGGAGTCGTGGACTAAGAGAAATCTTGGAGGCGCAAGGCTGATGGAGAAGCTAGAAGGTTAAGTATAGGCTTAGGGTATATTTTTAAGTATGAATTAGTCATACTTGGGGTGTGCCAGTCGACTGGAACATGGTGTCAGTCGAAATGGCCTTTAAAATGCAGCATTAGAGGTTGGAGAGCTGCTGGAAGTCGACTGGGAGTTATCCCTACGAATCGCTAAGAGTCGACTCGACGGCATATCGCATACAAGTGACATGATCGCCATGAATGTAAAGGCCCGTAGGCGTGGCTAGTTTACGGCACAGGCGAATCGCTACTCGCGCTATTGGTAGTCGACTGATAGTCTTCCCATTAGCGATGACGACGGTAAATCCCGTGAATCTGGCTGTTCAGAAGCCATTAGAATCGACGGCAGTCAACTGATGTAAGTCATCAGTCGACTGATAGACCTCCAATGGGAAAAAGAGGCTCTTTCCTATAAAAAGAGGCCAAGGGGAGCAAGAAGAGCCTAATGCATATATTCTGATCATTCTCCTAAGCTCCCACAAGTTTTCCAAGCTTTCTAGTGTGTTAATTCCTTTCCTCCTCTCAAATCTTCATTGTCATCTTTTGTAAGAAGAGGTGGTTTTTGTAAAAGAGAAAGCTTATTAGTGAAGATTGATTTGGGTTGATCCACCTTAAGGATCGCCGTGGAGTAGGAGCATTATCTCCGAACCACGTAAAAGCTTCCGCGTTAGCATTGCATTTTCGTTTCTATTATTATTGTATTTGTTGTATTTCCACTAATCATTTGTAGAAAACGAAAAGAGGCTATTCACCCCCCCCCCTCTAGCCATTCAAAGATCCTACATAGGAGAGGTGTTTAGGGTGGAGTATCAAATTTTAAGGGAGGTTAAAGTTCAAGTTTGAACTTTTACCCTTATTTTTGATGGTTTGAGTTTTCTATTGGCTTAGGAACTCTCCAAGGACATTGTTGGTACAATGGTCAAGGGGGAGTAAGCCTTTAGGGAGAGGTTATCTATCAAGGGATGATGGATGAGTATTCCTCAAAAGGGGAGAAATAACGGGTTTGAAACCCTCATTGTCTTCACCAAAGGGGGGAAATTGGAGAAGTGAGGATTGCCACTCATTTAATGATATGGAACTTATCACTAGGAAGAGTGAAGGCATCAAAGTTGTTTTTGAACCATGGGGGAGAATGTAGAATCTCTTTGAAAGATGAGACATTGAAAACCTTGGTAGTCTTTTTGTTGAATGCCAAAGGGGGAGAAGTGAGGTTTAAGTTAGGTAAACCGTCACTATGCTTTGACATTGGAAGAATTAAGTTGGGTTAGTGTTAGCCTAACTTAAAGGTATTGTCAAACATCAAAAAAGGGGTGATTGTTGGTGGAACAAACCTCGGGTCAATGTTGAAAAAACTCGAGTGAGACTCTAGTAGTGTTTTGATGTTTGACAATGGGTTTGACCCTTATTTGACAATATGGTTTGACCATATATTGACCATATGACTAGTGGATGATTTGGATATCCAAAGTCATATGAGGGAGATTATTTGAGGGAGATTGTTGGAGCAATCAATCTCGGAAGTCCGAGTTTTGATACATGGTAAGGAAAGTCCAAATAAGGATATTTGGCAAGGGAAGTCCAAAGGTAAAGTCTTGAAAGCATAAGTCCAAGTGTGTAGTCTTGGCGACATAAAGTCCAACTGAACTTTGGCAATTAGAAAGTCTAACATGGAGTTGGCAAGGGAAGTCCAAGCATGATCTTGGCATGGAAATTCCAAGCATGGTCTTGGCAATTGGAAAGTCCAAGTCATGGGTACTTGACAATTGGAAGGTCAAGTCATCAAAAGTCTCCAAGTCATCAAAAGTGTCGGTATAATTTAGCTCTTAATATTTGTATTCATTTTCGCTTTTATGTACTTAATTTCAAAGAGAAGGTAGAGTTTTACCTATCTCTCATTTTTGTAAAAAGATAACCCCTCCAAATTCGAGAGTTCTTGAGTCGGAGGGTATTATAGTGATTGTCCATTGAGGTAGCTCTCGAAATAGCTACGAGCATTGGAGTAGCAACTCGGCTAGCGTTGTGAACCAAGTAAAAGCTTGTCTCTTTATTTCATTTATTCCGCTGTGTAATCATATTTTAAAATAAGTTTTTAAAAATCTAAAGAAAATTTATAACCTCTGAAATTCACCCTCCTCTCTCAGAGTAATTCGATCCTACAATTGGTATAGAGCGGGAGTGCTCCGAATTTGGTACAACCACCATCGAGAGCTTTAGGATTTTTTTTAGTTTATTCATTTTTGCATTAGAATAATTTTTCATGAATTTTTGCATTAGAATAATTTTTCATTATTTTTTTCATTAGAATAATTTTTCATTAATTTTTGCATTAGAATAATTTTTCATTAATTTTTGTCTTAGAATAATTTTGCATTAATATTCATTTTTGTCTTAGAATAATTTTGCATTAATATTTATTTTTGTCTTAGAATAATTATTCATTAATATTTATTTTTGTCTTTGAATAATTTTCCATTAATATTTATTTTTGTCTTAGAATAATTTTGCATTATTATTTATTTTTTTCTTAGAATAATATTTGCTTTTCCATTAGAATAAATTTTTAATAGTGCTTTAGTGTAAATTTATTTTTTGCACAATATTGTTTAATTTAAATAACACTAGGAATAATTCTGAATTTTAATTAATTTAAAATAAAATTTTAAAAATTTTATTTAGTAATGTCGCACTTAGATGGGTATAGCACCGTTCGTCCTCCTCTCTTCAATGGAGAGGACTTTTCCTTTTGGAAGAGACGAATAGAGTGCTACCTGAAAATCGATCTTGAGGGGAAATGTTTCGTCTCTCCGGTAGACGACTCCGACGAGTTGTAAGAACCGGAGAAATGGACCGCGGATGTTAGGAAATGAGTTCAAGTCGATTACAAGGCCCTTAACACCTTGGAATTTGGACTTACCAAAGAAGAGCTTAATAGAATCGGTCCCTTCGAAAACTCTAAGGAATTATAGGACAAATTAATTGAATTGCATGAAGGCACTAATGACACTATAATAGCTAAACAGAAAATGTTACTTAATAAACTTTTTAATTGTAAAATGAACGAAAATGAAAATGCTAGTCACCTTCACACAAGAATAAAAGATATTTTAAATGGATTGCATTTAATCGTACATCAAATAGAAGATAGGGACATAATTAGGTATACACATAAGGCATTCCCGAGGAACACCTTATGAACATCCATCGTCAATGCCTATAAGGTATCCAGGGATCTTTCCATAATTAGACTAGATGAATTATTTTGTGAACTTGAACTGTAAAATACCACGAATAAATTTGCGACAAGTTAAGATCTCTATTATTCACTAATTAGAGAGTTGATTCTATCGATTAATTGAACTATGGTTAGGGATTATTTAATCATGGTTAAGGATTTATTGTTTTTTTTAATGGATCCGTTCCGTTTAAAGACGCCGACCAATTTTAAACCTGTCCCTTTACTCCTTGTCATTTTCTCTCTCGATCGATTCCCAATCACGATTTCTTTTCTTCCACTCCTCCTCCATGACGATCCGTTCCCCTTCCCGGATTCTTCTTCCCATCGTACGAGAGAGAGTTGCTCATCTTCTCCTCTTCCCTTCTCAAAACCCACGACTGCTGACACACTCGCGGTGGAGTTTCATCTCGCTGGAAGACCATCGATCGTGGCTTCCTCGTGCGAGATTCCGACGTATGCCTTCGCAGGGAGTGAGTGCCTTCACAGGGAGCTTGAAGAGCGGCGACGGCAGCTGGACCATCCACGATGATCTCTGCGAATGAGCGCTCTTCCCTTCCTTGCGGTAAACGACAACGACAACACCATGTTCTGATAAGAAACCATGACTTTCTGCCGGAGCAAGGTAAGGCAGTGGATTCTCCCTCGATTTCGGAAGAGATCCCTGTGTGATTTGGGTAGCTGACCTTGAGCCGGTGAATAGGGATACCGTGAAAGTTAGAACACCGACGTTGGCTGTGGGGGCTGTGAGTGGGAGTTTGGCCGGTTGTGAAGTAGTAGCTATGTTCTGGGCTACGAATAGAGATGTAGTATTTTTGTAATGGTTGTGAACATGGCTGCCCCGGTTGTGCACAATTGTGAGTTGGAGTTTTAGTCAGTTATGGGTTGTTCTGGTGAATAGAAAAGGTTGTATTGCCTATTTAGGGGTTGTTGGTGGCTGTGAGAGTGATTGTGTGAGGTTGTTGTTGGGATGTATATTGAAAAGACTATCTTTTATATGAACATCTTTAATTTTGAAATAAGAATCACATGATCATTGTTTGCATATTTATGGTTATGCATATCGTCTAATACATTACATTGTAGATAACATGGTGTGTGGTGTCACACGGGAGATCATGTTATCAGTTCCTTGTAAAGTATAAGTAAAGGCTCACAACCGAGATGGTTATGGACAAACCATTGGAATGGTTGTAGTGTGATTTGGTATTGGTTTGTCTTGACCATAGAATTACACTAGTACACTTTGTGTGTATTGAGCAGGACCGACATAGAGGTGATTCGATTTATTGCTGACTACATAATCGAATCGAACCTCAGATATTATATTATACATGCTCTTAATCCCGATATAATAACGGGCACATATACTTAGTATTCATTTCTTTGATTTACCAATGGATGAGATTTATAGAGTAAATCGATAGGCTCAGTAAGTTGGAAAATGATATTACTTATATGGTGTGTCGTTGATTATAGGAGGAAACCGTGTCCTATATATTAGGATGATGATGTCCCCTTGAGGAGCTCATAAGGTTCATCATGTAAACTTTGCAGGTTGACTTGGTCCGACATGATGATAAGGTTGAGTGGTACTACTCATGGAGTTAGATGTTGATTAATTAATTGTCAGTAAATTAATTAATCGACGGACATTCGAGATCTTAAACACGGGGAGATATATGTACAAATAATATATGGAGCCCATATTAACTTATGGGGGTTGGTGAGGTAGATCAATGTTAATCCTCTAGTGGAATGGATTATCATTAGTGGATCGGACTTTATGTGGGCTTGATCCATTGGGTGGCCAAGATCCAACTCCTCCTCATGGTCCCTATTGTAGCCTATTAAAATCTAATGAAGCCTACATCCGATGGTGGAAGATGAAACTCTAGATCCGACGGTGGAGATTAAATCTTTAGATCCGACGGTTGAGATTAATTCTCTAGATCCGACGGTTGAGATTAAATCCCTAGATCCGACGGTGGAGATTAAAACAAGGCTTAAGCCTAACTCTATAAAAGGAGGCCAAGGCTTGGGTGTGAAACATACTTGAGAGATTAGGGTTTTTGTTTCTTTTGGCTTGGGTGGCAAGAAACAAAAGGGAGGCTAGGGTTTTGGAAGAGGCATTGGGCGGCCACACTTTGGGAAGTTTTTTCCTTCTTCCTAGGGTTTTGGTCGGCGCCCATCTTCTCTTCTTCTCTCCTTGGCCGGCGTCCAATCTTCATCCTCTCATCCTTGGCTGGCGACAAAGGCTAGGGTCTCTTCCCTTGGAGCTTTTGGTCGGCGTCCATAATCCTCATCTTCTCTCCTTGGCCGGCAAAAATCACTAAGCAAGGTGGCTTGGTGGTCGGTTCTAGATAGGAGAAGAGTTTTTTTTTATTCTCCCTTTCGTTCGGAGCGAGCAAAGAAAGGAAGAAGGTGATCTAGGAGGCTTCGACTTTTGGAAAATCTTCGCCCACACGACATCCAAAAGGAGGAAGGACATACGATAGAAGACCTTGAGGTAAACAAGAGGTATAAATCTTGTTTTGCTTTTCTTTTGTTTATTTGTATGTGTATGTTTTGATATGTGGCTTAATTCACTTGGACCCCGAATATAAACGCAAAAACTGGCGATCCGTACATCGTCTATTCCGCGGCTAATCGTAGAATAGAAGTTGGTTGCTTGAACAACAAGTTTGTTCAAGTGACCACTCTAATAGAATAGCACGATGATGAAACGGTTGCTTGGGTAATCCCTCTTTGTCAAGGATAAATTTTTATCCGGGGACATATAAGGGATCGCCATGAACAAGTGAGCGAGTTGAAGTGGGAAGCGAGGTTTCCTAGCCTTTCAAGTGGTATTAGAGCCACGGTTTCTGGTTTTTTGTTTAGGATTCAGTTACTTTTATGCACTTTTCATATATTATATGTGTCGGATAATAGTAGGATGTGCTAGGTTAACTTTTTGGTTGCAGGAATAGGATCCAACTATTATGGTCATATGTGTGTATGTGATTGTATGTGTGTAATTGTATATTTTTTGAATCCTCGGGGTTGACGAGGCTAGTATTTAATTTTTTAATTAAGTATGGCATTGTTTAGCCACTCATTTATTTTAGTTTACTTTCGATCTAGATTTCATGTACACTCCTTCATGGAGTATAGGATCGATGGATGTAAATTAAAATAGTTAGTCTCGGCTCGGATCTCCAGATGGCTTGTACATGGCGTAGGGAGGAGCGGACGAGATGGCGATACGACGGGAGGCATATTGATGACAAAAGTCATAATAGTTGGAAAATTTTTTTTCATATTTATTGCTTTTTGTTTGATATGCATGTAATAGGGTAGAAAATTCCTCAATTTTAAATTACTAAGTGGGAGAGGGATATTTTTATAAATTCCCACGGCCTCCATTACAATTTGACATGTGATGCAAACAAACTTGGCGTCGGCTCTGAGTGCCTTCCTCCACATCAGATGAGTTTGTTTGCGGATCACAAGGTCAAATATGGTTTTAGGAAATTATTAAGGAGCGCGTGTACTTCCCCATCGGAAGGCACATAACCCAAGATAATTACTTGGTACCGAGTAATGGTGAACACTTAGATGCAAATATAAGTATCCTCCCCATCGGAGTAACTGCTTTTATTTGTAGGGCCAAGGAGGAAACAACTATTAATTTTATTTGTCAAAAAGTTTGGTTGACAAGATAGTAAAATTAATGGGTAAAACCTTCTCTTACAAATGTAGAATTCGTATACGTCCACACTATCGTGGCGTACGATATTCTCGGTGTTTTGAGGTGTTGGTTGATTTTAAAATTTTATTATTTGAGGAATCAATAATTTTTTGAAATTTGATGTTTTGATCTATGTGATTCTTAGGTTTTTTCAAAATGACTTTCAACCCGCTTGCTGTGATACTGAAAGAAAATAAACTTACTGGACCCAATTATGTTGATTGGAAGAGGAATCTTGACATTGTCTTGACTGCTAAGGAATACAAATATGTATTCCTCGAAGAGTGCCCTCCTAAGCCTACGGATGATTCTGGGGAAAAGGAGGAGAGTTATAAGAAGTGGATTAAGGTTGATGAGATGGCGCGATGTTACATTTTGGCATCTACGTCAAATGTACTGCAACATCAGCATCAAGCCATGCCCACTGCTTATAACATGATGCTCAATCTCAAAGAGCTTTTCGGACACCAGAATCGGGCTGCTAGGCAGGAAGCCATGAGCAACTTGATGACGACCACCATGATTGAGGGAACACCCGTGAGGGATCATGTTCTCAAGATGATGTCTCATTTGAATGAGCTGGAAGTCCTCGAATTTGAGATCGATGGGGAAACCCAGGTTGATATCATTCTCCAGTCTCTACTTAGGAGTTTTGAGTTGTTTCGCCTAAACTACAACATGAACAAAAGGTTGTATTCGTTAGTGGAGCTTCTGACAGAACTGCAGGCGGCAGAGGGGCTTTTTCATCAGAGTGCTCAGGCACAGGCCATGGTTGCCCAAAAGGTTTCTGCTTCTAAGCCGAAAGATAAGAAGAAGAAGAAACAAGCTGGGGCAAAGGTGGCGGGATGAACTCAGGGAGGAGTGAAGAAGCCGAAAGGCAAGTGCTTCACTTGCAAGCAGACTAGACACTAGAAGAAGGACTACCCCAACCGGAAGCAAAACAAAGGTATATCTTTTGGTCTAGTCGTTGAAACATGTTTAGCGGTGTTATCTACCGGCACCTGGTGTGTAGATATGGGAGCCATTGATCATGTCTGCAATACTTTGCAGGGGTTCCAGGAAACCAGACGACTGGCTGATGGGAAGATTACTGTATACTTGGGTGATGCCAAGATGGTGGCGGCTATTGCAGTGGGAGATGTTTATTTGTCTTTTGAGAGGAATAAAGTTTTGGTTATTAAAATTTGCCTTTATGTACCTTTATTTAGAAAGAATTTGATTTCGGTTTATAAATTATTTATAGATGGATATTCTATTTCTTTTAATGACAGAATTGTTATAAAAAGGAATAGGGAGATTATCTGTTCTGGTTCATTGATAGGAAATTTATATACGCTTGAACCAAAAGCTCCCACGATGCAAATAGAAGTGAATAACTCATCCTCTAATTCCAATAAGAGAAAAGAACCTTCGAAGATGAACCAAACATATCTTTGGCATCTAATGCTTGGTCATATTAACCTAAGCATAATTCAAAGGTTGATAGCTTATGGACCTCTGGGTTCATTAGTGGTAGAAGATTTCCCATCCTGCGAATCTTGCTTGGAGGGTAAAATGACCAAGAGGCCTTTTAAGGCCAAGGGGTATAGAGCCAAAGATATATTGGAATTGGTTCATTCTGATTTGTGTTGTCCTATGTTTATCCAGGCAAGAGGTGGTTTTGAATATTTTGTCTCTTTTATAGACGATTATTCAAGATATGGATACATTTACTTGATGCGCCGCAAGTCTAAATGCTTTGACAAGTTCAAAGAATTCAAGGTTGATATGGAGAAACGTCAAGGTAAATGTATCAAGATACTACGATCTGATCGTGGTGGTGAGTACCTCTTGGGAGAGTTTAGGAATTACTTATCAGAGGTTGGGATTCAATCCCAATTGTCTGCACCTAGCACACCCCAGCAGAATGGTGTAGCAGAGCGAAGGAATAGGACTCTTATGGAGATGGTTAGATCGATGATGAGTTATTCTGAGTTTCCAGATTCATTCTGGGGATATGCTCTAGATACAGCAGTGTATATTCTGAACTTGGTACCATCTAAATCAGTGCCTTCTACTCCCATAGAATTGTGGATTGGGCGAAAGCTTAGTCTAAGACATATTCGGATATGGGGGAGTCTAGAACATGTGCTGAAGGCAGATGCTGGTAAGTTGGAACCTCATAAAGAAGTGCGCATGTTCGTTGGCTATCCTAGAGGAATGAAAGGTGATTTGTTTTATAGTCCTAGAGATCAGAGGGTGATCGTTAGCACGAACATCAGATTTCTAGAGGAAGACTATGTGATGAACCACAAGCCCATGAGTAAGATTGTTCGGGAGGAATTGAAAGGGGAAGTCACTACTTTAGTACCACCGGTACAAGATGATATACCACAAGTCACTACACCGCAGATACACAGGTGATACCTCATCGTAGTGGGAGGGTTGTAAGACAGCCTGATAGATTCATGTTCTTAGGAGAATCTTCTAATTTGGTCCCTGGCGAACATGAACCTGATCCCTGGACATATGACGAGGCAATCCAAGATAAAGATGCGATATCTTGGCAAAGTGCAATGAATGCTGAGATTAAATCTATGGATTCAAATCAGGTCTGGGAGCTAGTAGAACCACCCAATGGTGTAAAAGCCATTGGATGCAAGTGGATCTACAAAAGAAAGAGAGGAATAGATAGGAAGGTTAAGACCTTCAAAGCAAGGCTTATTGTGAAGGGGTATACTCAATAAGAGGGTATCGATTATGAGGAGACCTTTTTGCTGGTAGCCATGCTTAAGTCTATCTGGATTCTCTTATGTATTGCTGCTCATATGGATTATGAGGTGTGGCAAATGGATGTCAAGACAGCTTTCCTCAATGGAAGTCTTGAAGAAAACATCAATATGAAGCAACCAGAGGGATTCATTGCAAAGGGCAAAGAGCATCTTGTGTGCAAGCTTAATCGGTCCATTTATGAATTGAAGCAAGCTTCGAGGTCTTGGAACATCCGCTTTGATGAGGTAATCCAGTCTTATGGATTCATTCAAAGTCCGGATGAGTCTTGTGTATACAAGAGATGTGACGGAAACGTAGTGGTATTTCTTGTACTATACGTAGATGATATTTTATTAATTGGCAAAAATGTCAAGGTGTTATCGGACGTAAGGGTATGGTTGTCCAAACAGTTTGATATGAAGGACTTGGGAGAAGTGAGACACATCCTTGGGATCAAGGTTATAAGGGATCGCAGGAAAAGGATGTTGTGCTTATCTCAAGCTTCATACATAGACACCATTATGGATCATTTTAGCATGCAAAACTCCAAGAAAGACTTTTTACCTTTCAGGCATGGAGTTCCTTTATCTAAAGAGATGTGTCCTAGAACATTTAAGGAGATAGAGGAGATGAAGGCGGTTCCTTATGCTTCGGCAGTAGGAAGCTTCATGTATGCGATGCTCTATATGAGACTAGATATCTTCTATGTCGCGGGCATGGTCAGCAGATATCAGAGTAATCTAGGATAGGGACATTGGACTGCGGTAAAGCATATATTGAAGTACCTGAGAAGGACTAGGGATTATATGCTAGTTAACCAGGCAGACCAATTACTCCCTGTGGGTTACACGGATTTCCACTTCCAATCTGATAGGGATAACAGTAAGTCTACCTCAGGTTTTGTGTTTACTTTGGGAGGTGGAGCCATTGTATGGAGGAGTGTCAAGCAAAAATGTGTTGCAGACTCTACCATGGAAGCTGAGTATGTGGCAGCCTCTGAGGCGGCCAAAGAAGTTATGTGGCTCAGAAACTTCTTGATGGACTTGGATGTGATTCCTAGTTTGCCCAGAACTGTCACAATTTATTGTGATAATAGTGGTGCAGTTGCAAACTCGAAGAAATCATGAGCCCATAAGGCAAGTAAGAACATAGAGCGCAAGTACCACCTGATACGAGAAATCGTAAAGCAAGGAGAAGTTATTGTGCCCAAGATTGCATCAGAGGATAACCTAGCAGATCCTTTCACTAAGGTCCTTTCGGAGAGAGCTTTTGATAGGCATGTGGAGGGAATGGGAATCAGATGTATGGCAGTTTAAGGACAGCATAGTCTTTTAGTATAAGTGGGAGATTGCTGGGATGTATACTGAAAAGACTTTCTTTTGTATGAACATCTTTATTTTTGAAATAAGAATCACATGATCATTGTTTTCATATTTATGGTTATGCATATCATCTAATACATTACATTGTAGATAACATGATGTGTGGTGTAATACGGGAGATCATGTTATCAGTTACTTGTAAATTATAAGTAAAGGCTCACAACCGAGATGGTTATGGACAAACCATTGGAATGGTTGTAGTGTGATTTGGTATTGGTTTGTCTTGACGATAGAATTACACTAGTATACTTTGTGTGTATTGAGCAGGACCGACTTAGAGGTGATTCGATTTATTGCTGACTACATAATCGAATCGACCTCAGATATTATATTGTACATACTCTTAATCCCGATATAATAATGGGAACATATACTTAGTATTCATTTCTTTGATTTACCAATGGGAGAGATTTATAGAGTAAATCGATAAGCTCGGTAAGTTGGGAAATGATATTACTTATATGGTGTGTTGTTGATTATAGGAGGAAACCGTGTCCTATATATTAGGATGATGATGTCCCATTGAGGAGCTCATAAGGTCATCATGTAAACCCTGCAGGTGGACTTGGTCCGACATGATGATAAGGTTAAGTGGTACTACTCATGTAGTTAGATGTTGATTAATTAATTGTCAGTAAATTAATTAATCAACGGACATTCGAGATCTTAAACATGGGGAGATATATGTACAAATAATATATGGAGCTCATATTAACTTATGGGGGTTGGTGAGGTAGATCAATGATAATCCTCTAGTGGAATGGATTATCATTAATGGATCAGACTTTATGTGGGTTTGATCCATTGGGTGGCCAAGATTCAACTCCTCCTCATGGTCCCTATTGTAGCCTATTAAAACCTCATGGAGCCTAGATCCGATGGTGGAAGATGAAACTCTAGATCCGACGGTGGAGATTAAATCTTTAGATCCAACGGTTGAGATTAATTCTCTAGATCCGACGGTTGAGATTAAATCCTTAGATCCGATAGTGGAGATTAAAACAAGGCTTAAGCCTAACTCTATAAAAGGAGGCCAAGGTTTGGGCGTGCAACATACTTGAGAGATTAGGGTTTTTGTTTCTTTTGGCTTGGGCGGCAAGAAAAAAAAGGGAGGCTAGGGTTTTGGACGAGGCATTAGGCGGCCACACTTTTGGAAGTTGTTTCCTTCTTCCTAGGGTTTTGGCCGGTGCCCATCTGTTAGCGCAATCTCTTGCCATGATAAGGTTTTGATGTGTGTGGCAAAGGGTTTAAGTTAGGATGATATTGTTATTTGATATGTGCGTTGGAGCCTTGCAGGACTTAGTAATTCGCACATGGAGCCTTGGCGGGTTTACCCTCACAACCTCGGTCCTTGAGTCGGTGAAGGATGACTTTGCGGAAGTCATGCGCTTGGAGCATCCGAGGGACCGCCGGACGAGATGACTTGAAGTGAAGCCAAGGAAGCAGACTTCGGAGGCAAGAGACGTGAAGGAGCATTGCAGAGTCATGCGCCTGATGCTGCCGAGGGACGTGGCCGCGAACAAAGAGAGCTTCGGAGAGGGACTTCGAGTAAGATGAGAGAATGAGTGAAATGTAAGTAGCTCATTAGGTGAACTTGGCCGAATGGCTGAGTGTCGGAGACTTGACTGCAAGAGTTAAGGTTAACCTGACCGCCGGAAGCTCAAACTTATGTTAAGTTTGAGTTTCACCTGACACCGATCGCCATTGTAATGGCAATCGTGTCCTGAGTCGAGTGTGTTTGGTAGTATCCGACTGATGGGTTTATGCCCAGCAATCGACTGCTATGGAATGATAGTCGATTTGCGGAGGATGTCGACCTGAGAAGCTCGTAGCCGTGGCGATCGACTACATCAATCGACTACCAAGTGTTCCGTTGGACTACAACGGTCGGGATCCGACGTGTTCGGAGGCCGTTGGAGTGGCGACAATCGACTGCCAAGGGAAGCAGTCGACTGGTGGCGGCCAACGGGAAGAAATCAGCCCTCTCTATAAAAAGAGAGGGTGTGGAGCTTTGGGAGGTTAATGCTTAAGTTCTAAACGACCATCCAAGTGTTCCACAAGATTCAAACTCCTTCTCTTAGCTTTCTTTCACATCTATTATAAAAGAAGGAGTGTGCTTGATTTGTAATGGTTACCTCCACCTAGCTTGGTGCAAAGGAGAGACCAATAGTGATTGGCTTTAAAGAAGTGATTCACCTCGGACGAATCGGGATCGTGGATTAGCGGTGTAGCCGTGAACCACGTTACATCTTCTTTGTTAGCGTTTGTATTTTCATTTATTGCTTTGTCTTTATTGTTTATGCTTCCGCTTGCGCTAATGATTGTGTAGACGAGCAAACGAACGAGAGAATTCCGACATCCATCGTAAGAGGGCTATTCACCCCCCTCTAGCCGGCCGTTCGATCCCCTACAAGTGGTATCAGAGCCAAGGAAAGCTTGTCGAGGACTAACCACCACAACAAGCAACTTTCAAAATGGCCGGCTCCAACATTCATCCACCGAAGTTTGAAGGAGAATTCGCTTGGTGGAAGAAGCGAATGGAGGTATTTTTCGAAACGGATTTTGATATTATGATTACAATGGAATCCGGTTTTGTTTTGCCTAGGGATGAAGAGGGGAAGCCAATAGAGAAATCTAGGTGGACCAAAAAGAAAAGGGAAGAGCACCTTGCAAATTCAAAAGCAAAGCATCATCTTTTCAATGTGCTCCCCCAACAAGAAATCAACCGAATAGGAGAATGCCTAAGTGCCAAGGAGATGTGGGAGAAGCTAATTGAGCTTCATGAAGGCACATCCGAGGCGAAGCTAGCAAGGAGAGATCTCCTCCGCTCCCAACTTTCAAACATTAAATTAGAAAAGGGAGAAAAGGTAACTTCCTTACATTCTAGGTTTAAGGAAATTTTGATTGAACTAACAAGTGTAGGTGAAAGGCTCTCAAATCGCGATATGATAATGAAGGCCATAGATGCTTTCCCCCGATCATCCAAGTGGAGTTCAATGGTGGACTCATTTTACATTTCAAAGAATCTAGAGGTAAGTACTCTAGATGAATTTTTCTCCACTATGGAATTACATGAATCTAGGCTTGAAGGAATACAAGAAGAGCCAAAAATACAACCTTCAAGGGGAGTAGCATTGTTGGCAAATAAGGGGAAGAAGAAGATAGAGATCTCCTCCTCCTCCGATGACGAAGCGTCTTCCTTCTCCTCCATGGATAGCACCAAAGAAGCCTATATGGTAAGGAGGGTAAGACGTGCTTTAAAAGGTTTTCATTTTCATAAATCAAATGATAGGAATAGAAGACCAAGGGGGAAGGTCATATGCTACAATTGCCAAGGAGAGGGACACATAAGGGATAATTGTCCCCTCCTAAACAAGAGCAAGGAAGAGAAGAAAAAGAAAGAAGAAAAGAAGAAGAAAAAGGGGAGCAAGAAAAAGAAGGAAGAGGAGAAGAAGACAAAAGAAAAGGGGAAGACCAAAGCTCTAAAGGCAAGGACTTGGGATGACCCATCCTCATCCTCCTCATCATCATCGGATGAGGAGAATGCCTTTGTCACCAATTTAGCCTTGATGGCCTTTGATGACTTGGATTGCTCTTCCTCCGAAAATGAAGGATCAAGCTCAAGAGGAGAGAGCTCAAGTGAAGGGGGAGCTTCTACATCCTCCTCATCCGAAGAAGAAGAAGAGGATATGGAAACTATGGTAACGAATGTCTCTCCTAAGAAAATAGTTTCCATAATTTCTAGTTTAACTAAGGACTTATTTGGAATGAAAAATAAAAATAAAAGCATGCTTAATCAAATTAAGGCATTGGAAAATAAGCTAGAAAATGCATGCTTAAATGATAATATTTCTTCTAGCTTAAATGATGCATGCTCACATGATCTTTATGTGCCATTAGATGTTAGTGATGCATGTATAAATGAAAATAGGGCATTAAGGGAAAAGGTAGATTATTTGACAAAAGCCCTAGAAAAATTCACAATTGGCTCCAACACATTGAATATGATAATTGGGAGCCAAAGGGCAAGTTTTAATAAGAAAGGCCTAGGTTATAAAGAAAAGAAAAATGAAAAGGCCTATAAATGCCTAATTGCTAGGGGACAAGATAAAAAGAAGGTAATAGCTAGGAAATGGATCCCCAAGGAGTATCTAGTGAACCCAATAGGCAAGAACTTATTTTGGGTTCCAAAATCCATCCTTAAGGGTTAGAAAACCCCTAGGGTAGTCAACCATATGCAATTGACCTATATCATATTTTGGTTGACTTAGGATGGCGGGACAACATTTTTTTTTAAATAGTGTTAGGTGATGATAACGTGCCTATAAATAGTTAATAATGCTTAAATCATGATGATTAATGTAATTGCTATGTATGTTTGCAATCATGATTTATGATTTTAAAAATTTGGCATGTCATCATGAGAAATAGGTTTAAATCATGTTTTAGGTGATACTGTGTTTATTATCATGATATAATACCTAATGCATGAGAACAATTCAATGAATACATGTATTTCATGATCATAATGTGAAATTAAGTCATATATATCTTTATGATCATGAGGATTGTTAGGTTGATACTTAACCTTGATAGAATTGTATGAATATGATGGTTAAGTATATACAAATACCCCCTAGGATGCATCTCACACTCACCATAGGCTACTTTGATTGAAAACTTAGCATGGGTGAGATGTTAGGATGATACAAATGTCCACTAATGCCTATGGCATTTAGATGGTCATTTAAGGTATCAAAATAGCAATAATAGACCAATCATGGGGAAGGCTTATGTTTAATTCATAGACATATTGCCCAAAGATCATGGTTGGATATTTCACATGTTTTCAAAACAATTTCGTACTTTAAAATCTGTGTATTCATGTTTTGAAACAATTGGATACAAAACTAGGTGTTAAAATGGATACTAACATGCTCAAAAACTAGTGGTTTTTAAAGCTTTTGGAATTTTGGCTAATCTAGGAAAATATAATGATTTTTCTTTAAAAACTATTTTTCATTGATAGATATACTTAAAAGAAATATGTTCCTCAAATTTCATGATTTTTCGAATTTTCTGGAATTTTTAATGCATTTCTGAAATTCACCCAGAAAATCAGAATTTCGGAATCCATTGTGTCAATGATCGATCATATGATCTTGATAGCGATCAAGCCCCACAATCTGATCCAATATTTTCTGATTTCAATTTTAATCATGTTTTTGGGTATTTTCCTTCTATTAAACTTGATGCCATGGGTTTATAACTTAGTGTTAATCCTTTTGATGGTGTCAAAGGAGGAGAAGTAATTATGTTTAAGTAAATTATGATAGGGGGAGAAATATGTATGGGGAGTTTCATGGATTAAGGGGGAGTTGCATGTTGCTATATCATGTTTATGTTTACATGCTTTCTTACCTTAGAATTTTCATCAAATGTTTTTACCTAACTTAAACGGATTGTCACACATCAAAAAGGGGGAGATTGTTAGGGCAATCTCTTGCCATGATAAGGTTTTGATGTGTGTGGCAAAGGGTTTAAGTTAGGATGATATTGTTATTTGATATGTGCGTTGGAGTCTTGCAGGACTTAGTAATTCGCACATGGAGCCTTGGCGGGTTCACCCTCACAACCTCGGTCCTTGAGTCGGTGAAGGATGACTTTGCGGAAGTCGTGCGCTTGGAGCATCCGAGGGACCGCCGGACGAGATGACTTGAAGTGAAGCCAAGGAAGCAGACTTCGGAGGCAAGAGACGCGAAGGAGCATTGCAGAGTCGTGCGCCTGAGGCTGCCGAGGGACGTGGCCGCGAACAAAGAGAGCTTCGGCGAGGGACTTTGAGTGAGATGAGAGAATGAGTGAAATTTAAGTAGCTCATTAGGTGAACTTGGCCGAATGGCTGAGTGTCGGAGACTTGACCACAAGGGTTAAGGTTTACCCGACCGCCAGAAGCTCAAACTTATGTTAAGTTTGAGTTTCACATGGCACTAGTCGACTGCCATGGAATGGCAGTCGACTGCCAGAGGATGTCGCGGGCACAGAACCGCTCGTAGCCGATTGGGCAGTTGACTACGAAGACAGCAGTCGACTGGTGAGGTCCATCAGTCGACTGCCAAGTGTTCCGTTGGACTACAACGGTCGGGATCCGACATGTTCGGAGGTCATTGGAGTGGCGGCAGTCGACTGCCAAGGGAAGCAGTCGACTGGTGGCGGCCAACGGGAAGAAATCAGCCTTCTCTATAAAAAGAGAGGGTGTGGAGCTTTGGGAGGTTAATGCTTAAGTTCTAAACGACCATCCAAGTGCTCCACAAGATTCAAAATCCTTCTCTTAGCTTTCTTTTACATCTATTATAAAAGAAGGAGTGTGCTTGATTTATAAAGGTTACCTCCACCTAGCTTGGTGCAAAGGAGAGACCAATAGTGATTGGATTTGAAGGAGTGATTCACTTCGGACGAATCGGGATCGTAGATTAGCGGTGTAGCCGTGAACCACGTTACATCTTTTTTGTTAGCGTTTGTATTTTCATTTATTGCTTTGTCTTTATTGTTTATGCTTCCGCTTGCGCTAACGATTGTGTAGACGAGCAAACGAACGAGAGAATTCCGACATCCATCGTAAGAGGGCTATTCACCCCCCTCTAGCCGGCCGTTCGATCCCCTACACCATCTTCTCTTCTTCTCTCCTTGGCTGGCGTCTAATCTTCATCCTCTCATCCTTGGTTGGTGGCAAAGGCTAGGGTCTCTTCCCTTGGAGCTTTTGGCCAGCGTCCATAATCCTCATCTTCTCTTCTTGGCTGACGGAAATCACCAAGCAAGGTGGCTTGGTGGTCGGTTCTAGATAGGAGAAGAGTTTTGTTTTATTCTCCCTTTCGTTTGGAGCGAACAAAGAAAGGAAGAAGGTGATCTAGGAGGCTTCAACTTTTGGAAGATCGTCGCCCACATAACGTCCAAAAGGAGGAAGGACATACGATAGAAGACCTTGAGGTAAACAAGAGGTATAAATCTTGTTTTTCTTTCCTTTTGTTTATTTGTATGTTGTATGTTTTGATATGTGGCTTAATTTATTTGGACCCCGAATATAAACACAAAAACTGGCTATCCGTACATCGTCTATTCTGCGGCTAATCGTAGAATAGAAGTTGGTTGCTTGAATAATAAATTTGTTCAAGTGACCACTCTAATCGAATAGTATGACGATGAAACTGTTGCTTGGGTAATCCCCCTTTGTCAAGGATAAATTTTTATCTGGGGACATAGAAGGGATAACCATGAACAAGCGACCGAGTTGAAGTGGGAAGCGAATTTTCCTACCCTTTCAGTTGTTTCGTTGTGGTAAGCTATTGGTGGTTGTGTGAGTGAGCTTTGAATGGTTGTGCGGCTGTGAGCAAGGAATTCCCGGTTGTGCGACTGTGAATAAGGCTGCTCTTGGCTCTGAAGGGGTTGTAATGGCTGTGAATAGTTAGTTTCGAGGTTTACTCGGTTGTGGCTGAGTGAGAAGGGACTGATGGAGTGGGTGTTTCAATTAGGGTGTAGATCAGTAAACAGGTTGTTAAGTGGCCTAATGGTTGATAAGGATTAATGTGGAGGATTTATTGGGTTAATTGGATAACTAAATCAATCTTGTTGATTGGGATACGAAGTTGAAATAGAATTCGATATGATCATTCATTGTATGCTTGCACTTAATCAAAATGTAATTGATGATATTTACAGGACGTGGAAACGAGACAGGTCCACGGCTGTGAGGACTTCATTGTTTCGAGCATTACATCAGGTGGGTAATTTCCTACCCTGGTCAGGTAGTTGTTGTTGCATACAGATTTAGATGTATGATCATATTATATGATCATATTACCTTGACTCCACTCGTATTATTTCTTATGCTTGATACTTTGCCATTGACTTTATATGCTCTATTATTGTTATCACATTTTCCCTCATCATGATTAGGAATTACAGATGTGATGTAAGTAAACCCATAAATGTTTAGTTATGTGTAAATAGAGGAATACGAATGATGACCTGATTTGTAAATTGGGTAAAAAGGGCATCCATGGGTAAGTAAGGTCCTGAACGTAGGATTGATTCCAATACCCTTATATTGCATGTTTACTACCGATCATGTATTGTGTAAATGGTCAGGTAAATTGTGATTAGTGTGTCACTACGGACCGGTGGTCCTAGCTTGTTATAATCAGTTGAATACGACTCTCTACAGGATATAGAATGCGTCAATCAGTTGAGTACGACTCTCTACATAATAGAGAGTGTTATAATCAGTTAAGTACAACTCTCTAAAGGATAGAGAGTATGTCGATCAGTTGAGTACGACTCTCTACATGATAGAGAGTGTTATGATCAATTGAGTATGACTCTCTGCAGGATAGAGAGTCCGTTGATCAGATTGGTATGACTCTCATAGAATAGAGAGTCTGTAGTGGATGTCTGTATGCGTGACTGTGCATTCATATTATTTGCATGCATACTGACGACATAGTCTCCCTTGTGGTTGAGAGGGTCGTCAGTCATTCTGCCTCCCAGGTTTCTCATGGAGGAGTAACTGGTGTGAGGGCAGAGCATTTGTTGTGTCATACTCTACCACTATAGACAGTGGTAGTTGGAGTTGCGTGCAGTTGTCCTGGGTGCGTGACACTCGACTACTCATAGGTAGTGTTAATCGGAGTGGCCAGCAGCAGGGACCCCCGTTGTGTTGCGATCTCTTTACGTTGATATGCTACTCGTTCATACTACCCACTGGGCCACTCTGGAGCAGTGGTTGGTGTTGAGTTGGGACAGTTGTCATGTCGTTTCACCTAGGCCACATTGGGGTCGTGGTAGCGAGCAGTGGTGCGCAAGCATGACCATGCATGCTGCATTGTCATGTCTTATGGCATTTTGAACATTACCATATATATATATATATATGGATGATTGTGATTAGTATATATATAGATGCAGTCTATATATATATGCTTATTGTGATGTTGCATTTGATTGTACTATGCTTGCTGCACTTAGTTGTACATCATCTTCATACATGCTACTCGCATCTGTTATATGATTGTGTCGAATACCTGTATACTTGTTGGTCAGACCATTAGATACCTTTGACCTGTATCATGATTATAGTGAGAGTTAATATTACTCTTCATGTTATATATTGTGGATATATGCTCAGGTTGGATCAGAGTAGCGTAGCGGACTTTCAGGTATGTCTGCATTTTACGTTGTTTATTTGGTTAGACGGTATATGCATGTATTTATATACTATGCTAGTGTATACCTGATGTACCTGTAGGTTATTGATGAATTACATGTGATATTTGATATATATACATGTTCTTTCATATTACCACTGAGTTATACTCACCACCACGAACCCTGGGTTTTTCTGTCGCCCAGATAACAGGTAGAAGTCTTTGTGACGCCTTGGAGCATCGCTGGCTGGCATTGTCTTATCTCATCTCCGAGGGTCCCAGCATGGATTTATGTTTCTTTTGATTTCGGATGTTCCTTATTTCGATCTGGATTTTTTTGTTGGACTTGTTATGTGATGTACACACTTGTGGATTTGTGTGATGTACACACTTGTGGATTTGGGTTTTGCCGATGTTTCTTTTATGTCGTGGTGTCAGTCATATCGGTATGCAATGTGTGTAGTTTGTGATGTCGTTGTATTAGTTTCCGCTGTGTTTTGTTGTATTTACATTTATATGTTGTTGTGATTGCAGCCGAATGGCCTTGTATAAACAGGATATGTTGCCACGTACAGGGGAAATATTGTCTGTTTGATTTTTGGCTCGGCATACTCTCAGGGCATGACAACTTTATTGGTATCAGAGCCCTAGGTTCTGCGATGTCATACAATGTTGTTTTTGAGTTGAGTTTTGGATTCTCCGAAGTCGATTTGTTTCGGTTTTGGTTTTCTAAGATGAGATTTACAACGGCCTAAGCTCCAAGCAACACGAGGTAAGAATTCCTGATAACTTATAGCCTAGTAGATACTTATCTAAACTTGATTAACAAGTGTATACAGTTAGAGTTATGACACCTCTGCAGACTTGTAGTAGGGGTCGTCCACCAAGGTGACTAGCCGTAGTTGTCTTTAGGGTTTATACTCTCGGTTTTGTTGGCTATGCATTTAGTGTATATAACAGGGAATAACCTATAGCATGTTGGTTATTATTCATAACCGTGGTATGAGTTGACCACGGAAATGACCTATTGAGTCTGTGAGTCTTGAACCTATATTGAAAAGGTGATTTACCTTTGAGAGCCGACTAATACTGAGTTGGAAAATAGGGGTCAAGTCATCACATTTCTTGTGGAAATCAAAGACTAAGGGATTTTCACTAACGGTGCTAGTCAGATCATTACCCGTGGGGTAATGGACTAGGTGTGTATACTATTATTGCTATAACAAGAGGAGGGTTAGTATAAGGTGTTTCATAGGAATTTTGATCCCTGAGTTGTTCGTACTGGGTTGCATAACTTTGAAGGTACTTTTGAGTATTTAACTTGTGTTATACAGAGAAAGTAGAGTTATTTACATACCATTATTGGGATCAAGCCGGTATTTAGTGGTAAATACAGAAAATAATGTTCGGAGAATAATATATCACTTGATCATGGTTTAGTGATGTTGAGAGAGAGTATTTCCCCACGTCACTTTCTGTGACACATTGTAGGGAATTCTTGAGCTTCAAGTAGGGTGATCGTCAATAACGAGAATACCATGCAGAGTCGTTAGACTTGTAGGGTTTACGCTCACCTAATAGCTCAAGAGGGTAAATGAATATCTTAAGCCACTCAAAGTTATTGGCTTACATTTGGATTAGGATGTTTGGATCTTCTATCAGATCCTGCCAGAAGACATTGGGTCGAGTCAAGAGTTTAGAAATGACATCGTACAATTGTTTAGGAGATGAAGATAGATAATCAGACATTGTAAGTCATATGTTGGAATGAGAAGCCTCCGAATGTTGGTCAAAAGGAGAAAAATTGGAGTCATAAGCCACGAGCTACTATTGGAGAGTTTTTTCGATCATAGAAGATCCGCTGCAAATCGTCAGAACTGTTTGATGTTATCAGTGAAATCAGAATAAAGACTCCGAAGGGATTATGTGCGTGCAGTGCAAATCATGAGGTCACGCAAAGTCAGATTATCCGTTGGATCAGATCATTTGTTGCTATTGTAAGCAACCAGTACAATTGAGGAGGTCTATTTTGAAGACTCAGTTGAAGCCTATCAATGGTGTTCCGAGAGGATGATGCACGGTCTCGACAGTAGAGATCAGCACAGAAGATTGGATTATCTCACCAGCAGCGACCTACTACCTCAGGCGTGGTTGGAGTTCCTTGATACTTCCCATCAAGAGAAGTGATTTACTCAGCAGTATCAGCAGAAGACATCTTAGAAGATTCATGCAGACAACAACAACAATTACCCCCAGACGTGGATTGGCTTTGTACAAAGGAGAGAGTATACGATTATGGTTGTATCTATTCTGTATTCTACAGTTGTAGCTCGTAGGATTAAGTGATGGGATCAAATGATCTAGGAAAATCCCCGAGTCATTCATCGCCAAAATGCAACCGCTTTGTCACGGACTGTTGGATCGGATCTCGTTCTCTTCGGGGAAAAACTGAGACCTGTGTGGAGCCTTTGGATCTGTTCGGTAGATAATTGATAGTTCAGGGTATTACTCTAGTTTACCCTCTGGGTTAATATATAGAGAGATACTTGTAGTTTACAGGTATCCTTGTCTAGAACATTCTTAGTTCGGATTAGAAGGGTTCCTATACATCGACTTGTGGGTCAGTGGTATCTCTACCATCAGGTGAGATGTGAATCAATAATTAAGAAGTCAAGGGATACCCTTATACTTTGATAAATATATCTTTACTGTAAACATATCCTTACAGATGGTCAACTTGTTGAGATTATGGTATGATTATATCTCTCAGATATTCATATAATCTGAGAGCATTCAGATGTAATTTCGGATGAACTTCTAGGCTTGCCGCATAGGCAAGTGGAGTAGGCGATCGAAATGATTACGGAAATAGTTCCGATATCGAAGATCCCATACCGAGTGATAATTTGATTGGTATAAGTGTTGCTAAACACTATGAAAATTTGAAGAACGTAAGTTGCAATTATAGGAGATGTTGGATGAGATATTTATCTGTTCCAGTATTTCTTCTAGAGAGGATCCAGAACTTTTTGTTAAAAGAAAGATGGACCTTTGAGATTATGCATCGATTATCGATGATGGAATGCGATAGTTGTTGAAAGTGAATATATTTCGTTGTGGATAGATGATCTGTTTAGATCAGCTAAGGACACCTGTGTATACTCTAGGGTTGATTTAAGACTGGAGTATTGATATTGCAGTGACATGATGTCATACAATTATCATTTTCATTGTAATGATTGATATATCATCAGTGTAGAGTAAAGAGGATGCAGGTGTGTAAAGACGACAATTTCATACTTGGTATGAATTTTATGAGTTTTGATTATGTTGTTAGACTATTAAACGATTTAGTCATCCATGGATTTGAGAAATCGTGTATTCTGGACACGATTGGATCAGTTTGTGGTTGAAGAAGTTGCGTAACTTGGCCACTGTTGATGGTGGTAGTTGGAGTTTCCACTCGGCTACCATAGATGGTGGTAGTTGGAGTTGCCACTCGGCCACCGTAGATGGTGGTTTCCTTGTATTGATTTGGTTCCTACCATAGATGTGGATCGGATGCTTTTAAGCGTTAGTATATCACTGACTTGTTTGATCAAGAAGGTGATGGAATTTATTTGATCGAAAGCCTGTGAAACTAGTTTTTAGGGCTCAGTCGATGGTTGACATTTGCATCAGTGTTAGTTAATTCTTGCAATGTGGATGGAAGGGTATTGTACGCAAATGCATCGCTTCAGTGAATGGAGCGATTCTGATGCTGTTGAATGAGACGTATCTCATGCTTACGCCAATTGAGGAACTACGAGATAAGTTGTCATATATATGACGTGACTTTAGTAGTTATTATCTTGATTTGTGGATGTATGGCCCAGGAATGCTCGTGGGGTTTTGGCTAGCGACTGGGTAGCTACCTAAGGGTTGTTGGAGCATGGACAGTTGCAATAAGGGAGATTGGTTGCTATAGTCTCTCATACACTTACAGAGTGTGTGGTGGAGTGGATTCTGGATGGTAGATGGACTTCTCTTGTGAGAAGATAATTCCCCGTCTCTGATAAGGATAGTGTGTTCCGGACATGCATCCAGTTAAGGAAGAGTTGCTATAGGAAGCATATTATTAGAGATATGCTATTCATCCTGATGGTACTCGGATGTACTGAGAGTTGAAACATTTATACTGGTGGAACGATATGAAGAGGGGTATAGAAGATTTTGTTGCTCGATGTTTAGTATGCCAATAGGTGAAGGCTGAACATCAAAAACTCGCTGGATTGCTCCAAAAAATCCAGATTTCCAATTGGAAGTGGGAGCATATCACTATTTATTTTGTTATGGGATTGCCCATAACCCGTAAAGGACATGATGCGATTTGGGTGATCGTGGATCGACTAACCAAATTAGCTCACTTTCTGCCTATTCGTGGAACAGACTCGTTGGATCGTCTAGCAGAGTTGTACTGTCGAAGATCATCAGATTTGGTGCCCTCACGGAGGTCACCTTTGAATACCTTTGAGTATTATGTCTTATAGAGATTCCACGATTTACCTCATGTTTTTGACAGAGTCTGCAGCAGGTCATGGGCACAGAGCTTCAACTCTGTACAACATTTCATCCAAAGAAAGATGGACAGTCTGAGTGTACCATTCAGACTCTGGAGGATCTATTAAGATATTGTGTCGTAGATTATGGAAGTAGTTGGAAGGATCACATTCCTTTAGTAGAATTTGACTATAAGAACAGTTATCACTCCTCCATTCAAATGACTCCTTCCGAGGCCTTATACGGTAGACCCTGCAGATCTCCTGAGTTGTGGGAGGAGGTTGGGGAACGACAGCTATTGGGGCCACAGAGTATCAAACATGATGCAGAGTTGGTGTATGTCATCAGATGATGGTTATTAGAGGTACAGGATCGACAAAAGAGTTACACAAACTGGAGGCGATGGCCTTTGGAATTCTCAGTTGGGGAATAGGTATTTCTGCTTGTTTCACCTAAGAAGGGGGTGAAACGATTAGGGTTCAAAGGAAAGTTACCTCCACGATACATTGGTCCATTGGAGATATTGGAGTGGATTGGGGGTGTAGCTTACCGGTTGGCTTTACCTTCGACACTTGCGGGTGTTCACAATGTATTTTATGTTTATATGCTGAGGAAATACGTGCCATGATCTAATCATATTCTAAAAGAGGTATCGATTCCACTCCAGTCTAATGCGATTACGAGGAGATTCCAGTGCGAATTCTTAGTCGCAAGGAATGTCGGTTGTGGAACAAAACCATTTGACTTGTATAGGTTGGATGGCAGCATCATACTGATGAGGAGGCTATGTGGGAGTTGGAAGATACTATCCGAGCTCGATACCCTCATTTGTTTACTTGAGGTATGTGATGATTTCCAAAAATTTCTTATGTTGGTCCTTGCATTTAAGTATGAAATTTGGGGACTAAATTTTATTAAGTGGGGGAGAATGTAAAATACCACGAATAAATTTGCGGCAAGTTAAGATCTCTATTATTCACTAATTAGAGAGTTGATTCTATCGATTAATTAAACTATGGTTAGGGATTATTTAATCATGGTTAAGGATTTATTGTTTTTTTAAATTGATCCGTTCCATTTAAAGATGTCGACCCGTTTTAAACCTGTCCCTTTACTCCTCGTCGTTTTCTCTCCCGATCGATTACCAATCGCGATTTCTTTTCTTCCACTCCTCCGCGACGATATGTTCCCCTTCCTGGATTCTTCTTCCCTATCGCATGAGAGAGAGCTGCTCATCTTCTCCTCTTCCCTTCTCAAAACCCACGGTTGTCGACACGCTCGCGGTGGAGTTTCATCTCGCTGGAAGACCATTGATCGTAGCAGCTTCCTCGTGCGAGATTCCGATGCGTGCCTTCACGGGGAGCGAGTGCCTTCACTGGGAGATTGGAGAGCGGCAGTGGCGGCTGAACCATCCTCAATGATCTCTACGGACGAGTGCTCTTCCCTTCCTCACGGCAAGCGACAGTGACAACACCATGTTCTGATCAGAAATCATGACTTCCCCCCAGAGCAAGGTAAGGCAGTGGATTCTCCCTCAATTTCGGAAGAGATCCCTATGTGATTTGGGCAACTGACCTTGAGTCGGTAAACAGGGGATTACCTCAGAAGTTAGAACAGCAGCATTGGCGTTGGAGTTTTTCGTCGAACGGAGCATTTGGGGGGAGGTGTCGCCGATGAAGCTACAACCTCATGTATACCTCTCGGTTGTTCCCTTTCTCTGCTGTTTGGTTGATTTCCACTGTGGTGTGGATTTCCTTCGGTGGAATTGGCTGTGGGGGCTGTGAGTGGGAGTTTGGCTGGTTGTGAAGTAGTAGCTCTGTTCTGGGCTAAGAATAGAGATGTAGTATTGTTGTAATGGCTATGAACAGGGATGCCCCGGCTGTGCATGGCTGTGAGATGGAGTTTTGGTCAGTTATTGGTTGTTCCAGTGAATAGAATAGGTTGTATTGGCTATTTAGGCGTTGTTGGTGGCTGTGAGAGTGATTGTGTGAGGTTGTTTCGTTGTGGTAAGTTGTTGGTGGCTGTGTGAGTGAGCTATGAAAGTCTGTGCGACTGTTAGCAAGGAATTGTCGATTGTGCGACTATGAATAAGGTTGCTCTTGGCTATGAAGGGGATGTAATGGTTGTGAATAGTTGGTTCCGAGGTTTACTCGGTTGTGGCTGAGTGAGAAGGGAATGATGGAGTGGGTGTTTCAATTAGGGTGTAGATCACTAAATAGGTTGTTAAGTGGCCTAATGGTTGATAAGGATTAATGTGAAGGATTGATTGGGTTAATTGGATAACTAGATCAATCTAGTTGATCGGGATACGAAGTTGAAATAGAATTTGATTTGATCATTCGTTGTGTGCTTGCACTTAATCAAAATGTAATTGATGATATTTGCAAGACGTGGATACGAGACAGGTCCGCGACCGCGAGGACTTCATTGTTTCAAGCATTACAGTAGGTGGGTAATTTCCTACCCTGGTCAGGTAGTTGTTGTTGCATACAGATTTAGATGTATGATCATATTATATGATCATATTACCTTGACTCCACTCTTATTATTTCTTATGCTTGACACTTTGCCGTTGACTTTATATGCTCTGTTGCTATTATCACATTTTTCTTCATCATGATTAGGAATTACAGATGTGATGTAAGTAAACCCATAAATGTTTAGTTATGTGTAAATAGAGGAATACGGATGATTACCTGATTTGTAAATTGGGTAAAAAGGGCATCCATGGGTAAGTAAGGTTCTGAACGTAGGATTGATTCTAATACCCTTATATTGCATGTTTACTACTGATCATGTATTGTGTATATGGTCAGGTAAATTGTGACTAGTGTGTCGCTACAGATCGGTGGTCCTAGTTTGTTATGATCAGTTGAATATGACTCTCTACAGGATAGAGAATGCATCGATCAGTTGAGTATGACTCTCTACAGCATAGAGAGTGTTATGATCAGTTAAGTACGATTCTCTACAGGATAAAGAGTGCGTCGATCAGTTGAGTATGACTCTCTATAAGATAGAGAGTGTTGTGATCAGTTGAGTATGACACTCTGAAGGATAGAAAGTGTGTTGATCAGATTGGTATGACTCTCGTAGAATAGAGAGTCTGTGGTGGATGTCTGTATGCGTGACTGTGCATTCATATCATTTGCATGCATACTGACGACATAGTCTCTCTTGTGGTTGAGAGGGTCGTCAGTCATCCTGCCTCCCAGGTTACTCACGAAGGAGTAACTGGTGTTAGAGCAGAGCATTTGTTGTGTCTCACTCCACCACTATAGACGGTGATAGTTAGAGTTGCGTGCAGTTGTCCTGGGTGCGTGGCACTCGACCACTCATAGGTAGTGTTAGTCGGAGTGGCCAGTAGCAGGGACCCCCCTTGTGTAGCGAGCTCTTTACGCTCATATGCTACTCGTTCATATTGCCCACTCGGCCACTCTACAGCAGTGGTTGGTGTTGAGTTGGGACAATTGTCATGTCGTTCCACCTAGGCCACACTGGGGTCGTGGTAGCGAGTAGTGGTGTGCAGACATGACCATGCATGTTGCATTGTCGTGTCTTATGCCGTTTTGCATATTACCATATATATACATATATGCATGTATATATATATATGGATGATTGTGATTATTATATAAATATATATATATATATATATATATATATATATATGCAGTCTATATATATATGCTTATTGTGATGTTACATTTTATTGTACTATGCTTGCTGCATTTGGTTGTACATCATCTTCACACATGCTACTTGCATCTGTTATACGGTTGTGTCAGATACTTGTATACTTGTTGGTCAGACCATTAGATACCTTTGACCTATATCATGATTATAGTGAGAGTTAATATTACTCTTCATGTTATATATTATGGATATATGCTCAGGTTGGATCAGAGTAGCATAACGGACTTTCAGGTATGTCTGCATTTTACATTGTTTATTTGGTTAGACGGTATATGCATGTATTTATATACTATGTTAGTGTATACCTGATGTACCTGTAGGTTATTGATGAATTACATGTGATATTTGATATATATACATGTTCTTTCATATTATCGCTGAGTTATACTCTCCACCACGGACCCTGGGTTTTTCTATCGCCGAAGTAACATGTAGAAGTCTTTGTGACGGCTTGGAGAATCGCTGGCTGGCATTGTCTCATCTAATCTCCGAGGGTCCCAACATGGATTTATGTTTCTTTTGATTTCGGATGTTCCTTATTTCAATCCGGATTTATGTGTTGGACTTGTTATGTGATGTACAAACTTGTGGATTCGTGTTTTGCCGATGTTTCTTTTATGTCGTGGTGTCAGTCATACCGGTATGCAATGTGTGTAGTTTTTGATGTCGTTGTATTAGTTTCCATTGTGTTTTGTTGTATTTACATTTATATGTTATTGTGATTGCGGTCGAATGGCCTTGTATAAACAGGATATGTTGTCACGTACAGGGAAGATGTTGTCCGTTTGATTTTGGCTCGGCATACTCTCGAGGCGTGACATGAACTACACGAACAAGCTGACTTGGGTCAAAGCAAGAATGGTATTGCTTTAGTGGCAGGTTCGACCAAAAAGGAAAGAAAAATGAAGTGTGAGTCAGAAAATGAGTCGGAATCGGACCTAAATGGAGAAGAAGAAATCGTAAATATGGTCCAGAAAATGTTCAACCGGAGAAAGAAGTTTATGAAGAAGGATGCTAGGAAGGTCGTTGACAACAAACCGAGATCCCGATCGGAAGTAAATTGCTACGAGTGCAACTGAAAAGGACACTACAAGTCAGAATGCGCGAATCTAAAAAGGGAAAAAAAACCCCCAAGAAGGAAAAGAAGAAGAAAGCACTTAAGGCAACATGGGATGAATCATCTTCGAAAGAATCAGACGTAGAAGAGACAAAGCGATGTTTCATGGCATTCATGGCCCAATCAAGCTCCGGAGCTGAGTCAAGTTCCAAGTCCGAGTACGAGTCTGAGTTTGAGAGAAGCCATGGATCCTCATTCGTTTCCGAAGGACTAGACGAGGTAACTTCTCCTTTAGAAGATAAACTTTACAATATAATTGCATTCTTAGGAAGGAAATTAGCTAAGTCCGAGAATTGAGTCGACTCGTTTCTTAAGGAAGTCCAAGGACTTCGACTTGCCAAATTAAGAATAGAGACTCAACTCAAGTTGCAAATCTTGAGGAAGAGAACTCGGTCCTAAAGACGCAAGTAGAATATCTAACCTGATCGTTGGAAAGGTTCACTTCGGGCTCCAAGTATCTAAACATGATACTTGGATCTCAGTGAGTTGTGTACAACAAGTTTGGACTTGGACACAAAGCTAAATCCTTTTATAAATCATACATGTCATTACTTAGCCGAAACTCTAAGAATCGAGTTCAAGCATGGGTTCCTAAGTCTAGCTTAGTCAACCAAGTTGGACCAAATCAATTTTGGGTTCCCAAGAGTCAAGTTCACTTAGTGAACAAAACTCAACCTAGTTATCACTTAGGGGAGCTAACACTTTGCTTGTTTCCTTATTCTGTTAAATTCTTGCATGTATTAGTTTACTTTACTTGCTTAATTTAAAATGGACTAGATAGGAAACAAAGTTGTTTATACTTGAATAACTTGGTACTAAGACGAAGTGAACTGATAGTAAGTTGGGGAAGCTCTTCGAAATGCATGTTGTTGGTGCAATCGACCCAGGTCACGATTGACTAGACTTGAGTCAGACTCGATTAGTGTTTTGATGTTTGACATTGATGTTTGACAAAGGAGTTAACCATTGTTTGACAATGGGTTGACTAGATGGTTGACTTGGGGTTAACCATATGGAGAAATCCATGTGGGACCCTTGGCATGGAAATTCCAAGCTTGAGTCTTGGCAAATGGAAAGTCCAACATGGGTTGGCATGGAAAGTCCAAGAATGGGTCTTGGCAAGGGAAAGTCCAAGCTTAAGTCTTGGCAATTGGAAAGTCCAAGCATGAGTCTTGGCAAGGGAAAGTCCAAGCTTGAGTCTTGGCATTTGAAAAGTCCAACATGGAGTTGTCATGGAATGCCCAAGGGTTGATATTGGTGGGGTAAAGTCTAAGGGTGAAGTCTTGGAAGCATAAGTCCAATGGTTTGGCAACGTAAAGTTTAAGCGGTAGTCTTGGGAGCGTAAGCCCAAATGTGCCTTGGCGATGTAGACCAGCTTAGCATGACAATAGTCGATGGAAGCATCTGAAGGCTAGCATATGGATGAACAAGTCATGGATGACTTGGAGGGATCTGATAGGCGTGAGGCTAATAGAGGTGGCTAGAAGGCTTAGGTTTAGGCTAAGGGTGGTCTATCAAGTATGAGGGCATCATACTTGGGGTTAAACCTCATGGTTGAGGTGTAGAGTTGACTGGGGATATGGACCAGTCGACGGGTCAAGTGTTTTGACACTTGAAAGCTGAGTCGACATCGAGCAGTTGATTAGTATTATAACTAGTCAATTGTGCCAAAGAATCGCGCCATCGATGGCTTCGAGCAATGATCATCGTGGAGGGCAATGATCACGGGTATTGGTCGCGAGCTCAGAACACTCGATAGTCGACTGATCAGTCGGCTACGAGGTTGGCAGTCGACTGCTAGTGTATCCATTGGAGTTTTGCCGATGTGGATTAAGTCATTGTGAGACAATGGCTACAGGAGCAGTTGCCTTGGGCCTTATGGCAGCCGACTGCTAGGTGGAAATCAGCCCGAGTTGCAGCTTTAAAGGGAGCTCAAAGGGAAGGATTTTTGCAGTGATTTTCTTGGGCAATTTGAAGGGGAATAGTTGGTGCTTTCCGGTCCTTCAAGGCTAGATCAAAGCGATCAACAAGAAAACATCCAAAAGAGTGTTTTGTAAAGTGTTCTTTACTTCTCTTGTTGTATTTACTTTGTATTTGCTTGTTGTTTCTTTGTATTACTGTTATAATCATTGTACGAGGTTTTTCCACCTTCGACTTGTTGTCAAGAAGGAGTATTATTGATTAGTGGTGGTGATTGCAACGCTAGGGCTCATTCGAGCTCAATCCGTGGAGTAGGAATCCTAAGATTCCGAACCACGTTATATTATGGTGTTTTGATTGTATTTGTCATGTTTTCTTATTGCTATTCTATATTCTGCTGCGCTAATAATGATTGTAGACAAGCACGAACAAATTCCATCATCAGATGGATGAACGCGCCATTCACCCCCCTCTAGCGACGTCCAATTCCTAACAAGTGGTATTAGAGCGAGGCCGCTCTTCAAGGTTTAACAACTAAGGGAGCACGCTAGGGGGAAGAAGATGGATTTTCAAGAGAAATTGGGTGATGACATCAACATTCCGCCTCCCTTCAACCATAAAGATTTTGCATATTGGAAAGGTAGAATGATTTATTTTCTTATGTGCGATTAGCTAGGAGCAACTCCGATACTTCAATATAGACAATAAGGTAATTAGTATATTACTTAGTGTAATTCCTAATGATATTTTGATCAAGATAGAAGATTGTAAAGACACCAAGGACCTTTGGAGAAAGTTGTCAAAATATCATGCAAACCCATCACCGTCTCCAGAAATAGAAGAGCCCAAGGAACAAGAACCATCATCGGCTCAATTGGAGAAAGAGGCCGAAGAAGAAAGCTCATCCTCACAAGAAAGTGAGGATTCCAAGTTGAGAAGGAGTTAACATCCAGATCGGAGGTCAAGGAGTATTCTGTTGGACTTTCTGAGCTACAAAAATCGCTTTTTGTGTTGCAGAAACCTTGGAAACCTGCCCACGGATCCGTGCGAAGTATAACAAAAATTACATGTATGTGTTTAAAACCTTAGATCTACCTTAGATCTACATGAGAAGAGCATTACCCTTGATGCGACGCCCTTCGCTTATCCCGCTCGTCCAAATGTCCTGTCGGAACTCGAGAGTATCAAGTGTACACTCCTCTATTGGTATCCACACAAGCAATAGGTGGAGAAAAGACAATCTTGAGTGTGCTAGCACTCCTTGATAGTCTCGGCAATGGAGGATTGGGAGATCAAGAGAGGAAGAACCAAGGAAGAAGATGATGAAGTTACACCAAAATAACTTCACACACTAATGCAAAAAGAAAAGTGGTCGGCCACTTCCTTCTGGGGGGTTACATGCATGCATGTAACTCCAAGAGCCAATGGCTCTTGGTCTCCCTCATGAGGTGGTACCCCATGATAAGTCCATGATGATGTGGAACACCATCATTGGTCAGCCCCCATGCCAAGTCACCATAACATGGCAATTGGTTAAGTCAAAATTGACCATTCATCTTCCCTCTCAAGTCTAGTCAAACTTGACCTCTTATCTCCCATGGTTGATCAAATCTAACCACTTGATTCAAGTCAATTTGATTTAATGAATCTCTATTCATTATTTTAAATTGACTCAATGAATCAAATCTAAATTAGACTCATTCAACACTTGAATCAAATTGAGTCTAACTCAATTAGTCTAATTTGGATTACTCTTAATCCAATTTGGTTCATCCCATGAACCTAATCCTCACGGTTCACCATATGAACCTAATCTCCATCTAATTGCCCTTTGTGTGTGACCCTATAGGTTCTTGTAATGTTGGCAATGCTCCTAAACCAATTTAGGAACATAAGCAATGAGCGGTATCTAGCAACACATTATTGCTACCCAAGTTACAAGAATGTTGAGATCCAACATCACCTTTGTGAATACTAATTGTGACTCTTACAATATGTGACAATGTCCCTCTATCCTTGATATCTAGATTGACCAATTGAGGCATAGACCGTGTCATCCTCGGTACAATCTATATCTTGAACTCCAAGTAGACTCACTCTAATCAAATGAGCTCAATATCTCATATTGACTCATTTGGGCATGGCCATGCACTTCGTGGTCTCACTCTATCAAGAATAACGATGTCACTCTCGTCATATAGGAGGGATAGATCCCATCTACATCACTCACTTTCCTCCGTATAATTTGTTACATACCCAGTAATCGCCTTTATAGTCCACCCATTTACGGGTGACATTTGACGAAGCCAAAGTATGCAACTCCTTATGTAGGAAACCATGGTGACTACAGGTTCAAGGGCTAATAGTCACATGAGAAAGTATATGTCACTCATATAATGATCCAAGATACTTTCTCATGGTGGGTCATTCAGTATACATTCTCCAATGCATACTCATGTGTCAACTTGATATCTCATATCCATGACTTGTGAGATCAAGTCATCGAGTTGGCCTACATGCTAGTCTCTATGCATTAACATTGTCCCTGAATGTTAATACTTGACTAGGAATAATTAAAAGTAGTATTCTCTATATCATCTCATTATTTATTCAACCAATTGATTGATATAGATAAGAACCTTCTACTCAAGGACGTTATTATACTTAGTTATTTGGCACCAATACAAGTAAATATAATAATCATGCCTTTATAAATAGGAATATGATACAATAAAGTCCATACAACAATCATCACATGATTGACTCTACGGCTTTCACTAACATTCTCCCACTAGCACTAGTGTCAATCACCGTAGTATCTAATACCCAATGACCTAGTGTGACCATCATGCTTTTTCTGTGCCAAAGCCTTGGTCAAGAGATCTACGATGTTAGCCTGTGTGGGTACTCTACAAATCTTCACATCTCCTCTATCGATAATCTCTCGAATGAGATGGAAGCGCCGTAGTATGTGTTTGGTCCGCTGGTGTGAGCGAGCTTCCTTAGCCTGCGTAATCGCTCCATTATTGTCACAATAGAGCTCTATAGAATCTGCTATGCTAGGAACCACCCCAAGCTTAGTAATGAACTTGTGGATCCAAACTGCCTCCTTTGATGCCTCTGATGCAGCGATATACTCGGCCTCTGTTGTAGAATCAGCAACTGTGTTCTGCTTCGAACTCTTCCAGCTCACAACACCACCATTCAAGCAAAACACGAACCCTGACTGTGATCTATAATCATCCTAGTCAGTTTGGAAGTTGGCATCACTATAACCCTTTACAGCTAGCTCCTCATCGCTTCCAAATATCAAGAAATATTCTTTAGTCCTTCTCAAGTACTTAAGAATATTCTTGACTGCTATCCAGTGACACTCACCTGGATCTGACTGGTATCTACTCGTCATGCTCAAAGCATACGAGACATCAGGATGAGTACACAGCATGACGTATATGATAGATCCTATAGCAGATGCATAAGGGATCTTATCCATGCGGTCTCTCTCCTCTCTAGAAGAGAGACTTTGAGTCTTCGAAAGACTCACACCATATGACATCGGCAGAAGTCCCTTCTTGGAATTCATCATGGCAACCCGTAGTAATATCGTGTCAATATATGTACTCTGACTTAGGCCAAGCAATCTCTTAGATTTATCTCTATAGATCTTGATGCCTAGAATACAGGCTGCTTCACCTAAGTCCTTTATTTAGAAGAACGTCTCCAGCCAAGTCTTCACAGACTGTAGCGAAGGGATGTCATTCCCAATGAGTAGTATGTCATCCACATACAATACAAGGAAGACAACTATGTTCCCATTAACTCTCTTGTAGACACAGGGTTCATCTTCATTCTTGATGAAACCAAACTGTTTGATCGCATCATCGAATCGAAGATTCCAGCTCCAAGAAGCTTGCTTCATCCCATAAATAGACCTTTGCAACTTGCATACTTTCCCAGTATGCTGTGGATCTACAAAATCCTCAGGTTGTGTCATGTACACATCCTCGAGCAAGTTTCCATTCAGAAACACAGTTTTGATGTCCATCTGCCAGATCTCATAATCGTGGTACGCTGTAATAGCAAGCATGATCCGAATGAACTTAAACATCGCCACTGGAGAAAAGGTTCATCATAGTCAATACTATGAATTTGCTTGAAACCTTTAGCCACCAATGGGCCCTTATAGGTATGCATAAGTCCATCCATGTCAGTCTTTCTCTTAAAGACCCACTTACACTCAATGGGTTTGACGCCTTCAGGTGGATCAACCAAAGTCCATACTTGGTTGGTGTACATGGATTCCATCTCGGATCTCATGGCCTCTAGCCATTTCTCAGAATCTGGGCTCATCACAGTTTCCTGATAGGAGGTAGGCTCATTCTCAATGAGCATAACGTCATCATGGTCAGACAAGAGAAATGAGTATCTCTCAGGCTGACGACGTACCCTATCAGACCTGCGAAGAGGTAGGTCTACCTGAACAGGTTGTTGTTCCACAACTCTTTGTGCAACAATCTCATCACCCACAACACTTTGTGGTTCCTGTTCAACCCCCATCAAGGCCTCAGTGCTATGGTTCTTATCTTGAATTTCTTCAAGATCGAATGTACTCCCACTAGTTTTTCTAGAAACAAAATCCCTTTCTAGAAAAACCTCAGTCTTTGCCACAAACACTTTTTGCTGACTGGGTATGTAGAAGTAATATCCCTTTGTGTCCTTGGGATATCCAACAAAATAGCACTTATCGGATTTGGGTCCCAGTTTGCCTCACAATCCCAAATCCTCATGAAAGACATCTTGGGATTTTTCCCTGTCCATAGCGTATATGGTGTTTTTATCACAGCCTTGGAAGGTACACAATTAAGTGTGAAGGTTGTTGTGTCTAGAGCATATCCCCAAAAGGATATAGGAAGATTTGTGTGACTCATCATAAATCGTATGATATCTAATAGGGTACGATTCCTCCTTTCGGATACACCATTCCACTGTGGTGTTCCAGGAGGAGTGAGTTGGGATAGAATCCCACACTTAGCTAGATAGTCACGAAACTCATGGCTAAGGTATTCACCACCTCGATCTGATCGAAGTATCTTAATACTCCTCACAAGTTGGTTTTGTACTTCATTCTTGAATTCTTTGAACTTTTCAAAGGATTCTAATTTATGTGTCATCAGATACACATAACCATATCTACTGAAGTCATCAGTAAATGTAATGAAGTACCTGTAATCACCTCTAGCAGCAACTTTGAAAGGACCGCATACATCACTATGTATAAGTCCTAACAAGTCTGTTGCTCTCTCGCTGTGTCCACTAAAGAAAGTCTTGGTCATCTTTCCTAGAAGGCAAGACTCGCATGTCTCATATGATTCAAAATCAAATGAGTCCAGCAGCCCATCCTTATGGAGCTGGGATAAGCGACTCTCATTTATGTGACCTAAGCGACAATGCCAGAGATAGATTTGGTTCAACTCATTTGACTTGAACCTTTTGGTACTTATGTTATAGATGGGGCTCTCTAAGTCTAGAATGTAGAGTCCATTCATTAGAGGTGCACTACAATAGAACATATCATTTAAATAAACTGAACAACATTTGTTCTTTATTATAAATGTAAATCCTTTCTTGTCCAAACAAGAAACTGAAATTATGTTCTTAGTTAAAGAAGGCACATAACAACATTCTTCTAGTTCTAGTACAAGCCCAGAGGGCAGAAATATATCATAAGTTCCTACAGCAACTCTTGCTCCATTGCCTACTTGTAGGTCCACCTCGCCCTTTACCAATGCCCTGTTATTTCTCAGCGTTTGGACATTGGTACAAATGTGAGATGCACATCCAGTATCTAATACCCATGATGAAGAAATAGATAGATTGACTTCTATAACATTTATACCTGAAGTAGAAGTCTCACTTCTCTTCTTCTTAAGATCTTCCAAGTATGCTTTGCAGTTACGCTTCCAGTGTCCAGTTTCCTTGCAGTGGAAGCAAGTCCCTTCTTTGACCACCCCTCCTTTGGGTTTCAGTTCCTTGCCTTTTCCCTTGGCTTGTGACTTTCCCTTACCTTTAGGCTTGCCCTTGCCTTTGTTCTTTTGCACCATCAAAATGGAGTCAGATTTTCCCTTCTTAAGGTTGAGCTCAGCAGTTCTCAACATGCTGAGCATCTCAGGTAGTGGCTTATCAATTTCATTCATGTTGTAATTCATGACAAATTGATTGTAGCTTTGTGGCAAAGATTGCAAGATCAAGTCAATGGCCAGCTCTTGGCTAAGTGGGAATCCCAATCACTATAGGTTTTCTATGTACCCAATCATCATGAGTACATATGGACCTACGGGAGTCCTATCTTGCATCTTGGACTGAAACAATTCCTTAGATATCTCATATCTCTCATGACTTGCTTATCCTTGATATAGTTGACGAAAATGTTCAACCATATCATAAGCATTCATGAACTCATGTTGCTTCTGAAGCTCAGAGTTCATGGTCACGAGCATGAGACATGACACATCTAATGCATCATCTTGATGCTTCTTGTAAGCATCTTTGTCAGTTCGCGAGGTAGTGGCAGGAGGTGCCTCCGAAATAGGCTGCTCCAGGAGGTACAGTTTCCTTTCTTAGGTAAGAACAATTCTCAGGTTCCTGTACCAATCCAGGAAATTTGCTCCATTGAGCTTGTCCTTCTCAAGGACAGAACGCAGGGAGAGAGTGTTCGTGTTTGTCGACATGGTAATCTACAACATACACAAAGCAGAAAAATTAATATCATATTCCATTTATCATTTAATTAGGCCTTTGATCAAATGATGCTCCCACTGAATTATAGGACTTTTATAGAATCGAGTTATAGATGTGGTCAAACCACATTACTAGATTCACACAAACTAGCTATAATTCTTGCAGGACAAGATCCACATCATACTAGGCATTAAGTTAGCTTTGGCTAAATCGCCCAAGACTTAGTGTGCTAGCTATAATTCTTGCAGGACAAGATCCACATCTTGAGTGTGCTAGCACTCCTTGATAGTCTCGGAAATGAAGGATTGGGAGAGCAAGAGAGGAAGAACCAAGGAAGAAGATGATGTAGTTACACCAAAATAACTTCACACACTAATGAAAAAAGAAAAGTGGTCGGCCACTTCCTTTTGGGGGGTTACATGCATGCATGTAACTCCGAGAGCCAATAGCTCTTGGTCTCCCTCATGAGGTGGCACCCCATGATAAGTCCATGATGATGTGGAACACCATCATTGGTCGGCCCCCATGCCAAGTCACCATGACATGGCAATCGGTCTAGTCAAAATTGACCATTCATCATCCCTCTCAAGTCAAGTCAAACTTGACCTCTTATCTCCCATGGTTGATCAAATCTAACCACTTGATTCAAGTCAATTTGATTTAATGAATCTCTATTCATTATTTTAAATTGAATCAATGAATCAAATCTAAATTAGATTCATTCAACACTTGAATCAAATTGAATCTAACTCAATTAATCTAATTTAGATTACTCTTAATCCAATTTGGTTCATCCCATGAACCTAATCCTCATGGTTCATCATATGAACCTAATCTCCATCTAATTTCCCTTTGTGTGTGACCCTATAGGTTCTTGTAATGTTGGCAATGCTCCTAAACCAATTTAGGAACATAAGCAATGAGCGGTATCTAGCAACACATCATTGCTACCCAAGTTACAAGAATGTTGAGATCCAACATCACCTTTATGACTGCTAATTATGACTCTCACAATATGTAACAATGTCCCTCTATCCTTGATATCTAGATTGACCAATTGAGGCATAGACCGTGTCATCCTCGGTACAATCTATATCTTGAACTCCAAGTAGACTCACTCTAATCAAATGAGTTCAATATCTCATATTGACTCATTTGGGCATGGCCATGCACTTCGTGGTCTCACTCTATCAAGAATAACGATGTCACTCCCATCATATAGGAGGGATAGATCTCATCTACATCACTCACATCCCTCCACATAATTTGTTACATACCCAGTAATCACCTTTATAGTCCACCCATTTACGGGTGATGTTTGACGAAGCCAAAGTATGCAACTCCTTATGTAGGGAACCATGGTGACTTCAGGTTCAAGGACTAATAGTCATACTAATAGTCACATGAGAAAGTATATGACACTCATATAACGATCCATGATACTTTCTCATGGTGGGTCATTTAGTATACATTCTCCAATGCATACCCATGTGTCAACTTGATATCTCATATCTATGACTTGTGAGATCAAGTCATCGAGTTGACATACATGCTAGTCTCTACACATTAACATTGTCCCTGAATGTTAATACTTGACTAGGAATGATTAAGAGTAGTGTTCTCTATATCATCTCATTATCGATTCAACCAATCGATTGATATAGATAAGAACCTTCTACTCAAGGATGTTATTATACTTAGTTATTTGGCACAAATACAAGTAAATATAATAACCATGCCTTTATAAATAAGAATATGATACAATAAAGTCCATACAACAATCATCACATGATTGGTTCTAGGGCTTTCACTAACATATTCGACATCCGAGGAGGAAGAAGAAGTGGAAGAAGTAGGAGAAGCCTCCACCTTTAGGATTGAGGGGGAGGAGAGAATTTCCATACCGGAGCAAACTCAAGAGGAACCATCTACCTCCGATTGAGAAGATGAAGGAGTCCAAAATTCCACCACCATTGACCTAGTAACTCAAGCAATCCATTTAAAAATAAAAATCATATTATGTGCTTTGAGTGTAGGGAACAAGGACACTACAAGAGCATGTGTCCGAAGAGAGTCAAGAAGAGTCCTCCGGCACCAAAAGTCAACAAAATCTCAAAGGTTGTCGGTCTCCTAGTTAGGAAGAGGAAGGAGCACGTGGTGTGCTTCAAGTGTCAACAACCGGGGCATTATAGGAGTCAATGCCCTAGGGGTAGAAAGAAGACCCAAGAAGAAGCATCACATGTAGGGGGAGCTTCTAAAGCAAATCCTAAAGTAAAATTTAGTAATGCACCTTCCCTATTTTATAATTAAAAGCATGCTAGGAGTAATCTTTCTATTATTCATAAAGAGCATGCTAAAAATAGGCTTTATTGTTTAGGTGCTAAACATGTCAATTTTAGAAATAAGGAGAAATTGAGGACTAATAACCATAGGAAAATCCTACCTAGGAAAACTATTAGGAAGTTAGAAGACCATTTAGGCATTAACCCTAAGAAGGATAGGCATATGCCTAGAAGAAATAGTAATGCCCAAAGACTCAATCAAAAATCAAAAATTGGGCAATTAGAATTTGAAATTCGAGCCTTGAGGTCAAGGCTTGAGAAACTTGAAAAGACCCTTAGGAAAATGTAAAATCAAATCCAAGGGTCAAATGGTCAAGATTTAGGATCTAGAAGTCAAAACCTAGGGTCTAGGAAGCAAGGTCGATCCAAAGGCAAGAAAGATTTGGGTCACAAACCTAATCCCAAGGAGACCTATCATAGTGTTCCTTTCGATTATGGAACACAATCTAGGTCTAGGAAGGCCAAGGTTACATGGGAATTTATCCCTAAGGGTAACCAAGGTGTGTGCCTAGTAGCTAAGGTTTCAAAATAACCTAGGGAAGCTACTAAGAAGGTTACAAGAGGAGTCAACCCTAGAGTTAACCTAGGCAAGACCACAATGACCAAGGCTTCTAAGCCTAGGAGGGTCATTAGGAGAGTGTCTAGGGAAGTTATCCCTAGTGAATACCTAATTAACCCAATGAGCTCCAATAGGTTTTTGGTTCCTAGGAGTGTGATCGACTCACGCTAGATGGGTTAGGTTGTGTCAACCTTGAATGGATGGGTAGTTAACCTAACCATAGCAAAGTTGATATTTTAGGTCATTTCCAAGGTATTGTGACACTTTGGATATGTTGTTAGAATTTAATCCTAAAGGATTTTAGGATGTGCCAATATCATTTAAGAAGTTTGATGAATTTATTAAATTGGCACAATCTAGGTTTAGAGGTCATAGTGTGTCATTTTGGATTTTTCGCACACTTGAGAGAAGAGTGATAATATGGAAAAATGAAATTAATCTTAACAAATGGCAACTAAAATTAAAATTTAGGTATTGTTATCCCTTATATTTTATTTGTCATGCCTTGATTGTCATATACCATATCATGACATCATATTTCATCTTATCATATAAATGTCATGATTATGCTTAGGTTATTTAATAGTGTCATGTTTATGTTTAGGTTTAGATCATATGTTATGACATCATGATTATTGGCACATATTTCTATTTATGCTATCATTTATTCCATAATCATCATTCATGCATCTAGGATCTATAAAAATTGATTTAAGGACAATTGGCATGACTTGAAGTCCCATGTATAAGGGAATCAAGTAGTGTTGCCTTAGAAAAATGCATGTGACCTTATATTAGGATGAACAAAACTCACATCTCAAATCACATTGACATGTGTGTGTTTTCAAACACCCTAGACACATGTGAGATTCTAGGAAATGAGTTAAGTTCATGGTGCATAGTTTTTACATCTAGATGAACTCAAACTCATCTTATACCACGGATGAATCATGAGGAAAGCTTATGTAAAAGTCATGTGCATTAAGCCCATAGACCGTGGTTCAATATAAGGTTTTAAAAATATTCTTAAATCATTTTAGAAAACCTTAGTGAAATCTATCCTTTGATAGCAATCACCACTGATAGAGTTGATACAAAGTAGGGTTAAAACTTTGAATTTTTCAATAGTTTTGAACTTTGTGTCAATCTCATTATTTTATAGGTATTTTATTTTTCTAATATTTTTCACCCATAATGATTGACTTAAGTATTATACATATGAATTTTCGTGATTTTTCTTATTATGTATAATTACTTATGATTTTCTGAATTTTAGTCTTCTGAACCTGATTTTTGCATTTGCAAAAATCAATCGACTATCGCTTATGGCAGTCGACTAGAGTCAAGGGTAGCTGACTGCTCACTGTCAGAGTCGACTACCAGGCTTGATTTGGGGTAAACAAAGGTTGTTTAGTCTTATTTCAGCTATGTTAGGCTACCTTAACTACTCCTAACCCTAGGATATTTTTTGGAAAGCATTGGAAAGGATGAAAATCTATTAGATATGGATTAGGAGAGTTGTTTGGGTGTGTATCAAGTTTAAGGTGTGTAAAAGTTCAATGATGAACTTTTAACCTTAATTTTGATGGTTTAGTATTCCTATAGGCTTAGGGACTCTCCAATGACATTGTTGGTGCAATGGTCAAGGGGGAGCAAGCCTTTAGGGGAAGGTTATTCATCATGAGATGATGGATGTATTCTTCCTCATGAGGGGGAGAATTTGAGTTTTTAGAGAAGTGAGGATTGCCTCTCTTTAGTGATATGAGACTTATCACTAGGAAGAGTGAAGGCATCCTAGAGGTTTTTGGACCAAGGAGGAGATTATAAGATCTCATTGGGATATGAGACATTGACACCCTTGGGGAGAGTATTTTTTATGTATGTCAAAAAGAGGGAGAATTTATGAATTTCCAATTTAGAAAATTGAGAGGATTGGATTGAGTTAGTGTTCTAACTCAAAGGTGTCTGGTTTTTGTCAAACATCAAAAAGGGGAAGATTGTTGGTGCAATCAGTCCAGGTCACGATTGACCAGACTTGAGTTGGACTCGAGTAGTATTTTGATGTTTGATAAAGGAGTTGACCATTATTTAACAATGGGTTGACTTGGGGTTGACCATAATGGAGAAGTCCAAGCTTGAGTCTTGGCAATTGGAAAGTCCAACATGGGTTGGCATGGAAAGTTCAAGCATGGGTCTTGGCAAGGGAAAGTCCAAGCTTGAGTCTTGGCATTTGGAAAGTCCAACATGGAGTTGGCATGGAAAGTCCAAGAGTTGATATTGGCAGCGTAAAGTCCAAGGGTGGAGTTTTGGCAGCATAAGTCCAATGGTTTTGCGGCGTAAAGTCCAAGCGGTAGTCTTGGCAACATATGCCCAAATGTGGCTTGGCGGTGTAAACCAACTTAGCATGACAATAGCCGATGGAAGCATCTGAAGCCCAGTGTATGGATGAACAAGTCATGGATGATTTGGAGGGATCTAATAGGCGTGAGGCTGATGGAGGTGGCTAGAAGGCATAGGTCTAGGCTAAGGGTGGTCTAGAAAGTATAAGGGCATCATACTTGGGGTTAAACCTCATGGTTGAGGTGTAGCAGTCGACTGGGGATATGGACCAGTCGACTAGTCAAGTGTTTTGACACTTGACAGCCAAGTCAACATTGAGAAGTTGACTAGGATTATGACTAGTCAACAGTCGTGAGTCGACTGGGGTTCAACTGCGACAAAAAACCTAAGCAGTCGATGCCAGCATTGGGCAGTCGACTGATGCCTTGAGCAGTCGACTGCCATGGAGGGTAGTCCACTGTTGGTATTGGTCGCGAGCTCAGAACGCTCAGTAGTCGATTGATCAGTCGGCTACGAGGTTGGCAGTCGACTGATGGGTAATGGCAGTCGACTACTAGCGTATCCGTTAGAGTTTTGTCGATGTGGATTAAGTCATTGTGAGACAACGACTACAGGAGCAATTGACTGGGGCCTTATGGTTGCCAACTACTAGGCGTAAATCTGCCTGAGTTGCAACTTTAAAGGGAGCTCTAAGGGGAGGATTTTTGCAGTGATTTTCTTGGGAGATTTGAAGGGGAATAGTTGGTGCTTTCCAGTCCTTCAAGGCTAGTCCAAGGCGATCAACAAGCAAGCATCCAAAAGAGTTTTTTGTAAAGTGTTTTTTACTTCTCTTGTTGTATTTACTTTGTATTTGCTTTTTTTTTCTTTGTATTACTGTTTTAATCATTGTACGAGATTTCTCTGCTTCTGACTTGTTGTCAAGAAGGAGTATTATTGATTAGTGGTGGTGTTTGCATCACTAGGGCTCATTCGAGTCCAATCCGTGGAGTAGGAACCCTAAGGTTCCGAACCACATTATATTATCATGTTTTGATTGTAATTGTCGTGTTTTGTTATTGCTATTATATATTCTGCTGCGCTAATAATGATTGTAGACAAACACCAACGAATTCCATCGTCATACAGATGAACGCGCCATTCACCCCCCTCTAGCGACATCCAATTCCTAACACATGTCTAGAAAATGGTCCATCCGATATTCAAGGACATATGCCTCACCACGACCTAGTGCACTAAGTCAAGTGGAACTGACCGAAGCTAACTCACTAAGTCTTTGACTAGTTAGACCAAGGCTTAGTCCAAAGTGAATCAAGTACTTGATTCCTTCATTGACTTTGTCTAGGAAGTGGTCCATCCGATATCCAAGAAGGGCATATGCCTCGCCATGACCTGGAAGTCAATGCTGGAAAATCCTACTTGATTAGCTCAAGCTAAGCTTGAATCTAACACAAGTTTAAAAACTTTGAAATTTCTCATTAAAATTAATTAAGATAAAAATAAATCTTCATCTCACAAAAACCCAGAGGATTAACGTGTATTGAAAACTTAGCTTGGGTGAGATGACTTAGAACTTAATCAAGCTTAAATAGCTTAACATAACTAACTCAACTTAACTAAACTTTTCTAAATTATTCAACTTAACTAAACTTAACTAAATTACTCAATTTAACTAAAATTAACTAAATTACTCATGTTAACTAAACTTAACTTAACTAAATTACTCAACATAACTTAACTTAACTAAACTAAATTACTTAACTTAAATAAACATAACTAAATTACTCAACTTAACTAACCTTAACTAAATTACTAAACTTAACTAAACCAAACTTAACAAAATTACTCAATTAAACTTAACTAATTTTACACAACAATTTAAGATGATTCATCTTATTTAATGGTATGAATTATCCTAAAAAGTTTTAATTCATGTAGGACTCCAGAATGGACCAATGGATTATGGATAGTGGTTGCTCCAGACATATGACTCGAGATAGTAAAAAATTCTCAGAATTAAGCTACAAGAATCTAGGTTCAGTCGCCTTTGGAAACAATGGAAAACTTAAGGTAAGAGGATCAGGTAACATTGAAATAGAATTGAATTTTATTATACAAAAAGTTTTGCTTGTAGACAGTTTCAAATTCAATTTGCTTAGTATAATTCAATTATGTGATGCCGGTTATGAAGTGAAATTTTTATCAAATGAATGCTTAATTAAAAATATTGAATATCCAAAAATATCACTTAAGGGAGTTAGGAATAAAAATATATATTTAATAAATCTAGAAAGATCCTCAATTAAGTGTCATTTGACACGGCAAGAGGAAAGTTTGTTGTGGCATAGACGACTTGCTCACACCAACTTTAGGAATATAATGAAGTTAAGTGAAACTAACTTAGTTAGAGGTTTGTCTAAACTTAAAAATATTGAATACAAAGTTTGTAATGCTTGCCAACAAGGAAAAAAAAACAAGTCCTAACATAAATTAACTAATCAAGGTCGAACAAGTTCAATACTTGAGTTAATTCACTTAGACTTGTTCGATTCACATGGGGTAAAATCATTAAGTGGAAATTTATATTGTTTAGTGATAATAGATGATTACTCTTGGTTTACATGGGTAAAATTCTTAAAACAAAAACATGAAATATTTGAAATATTTAAAAACTTTAGTAAACAAATAGAAAATGAAAAAGACCTTAAGATGAAAAGAATACGAAGTGATAATGGAGGTGAGTTTAAAAATCAAAATTTTACAACAATGTGTCTAGAAAATGGATATCACCGTGAGTTTTCATGCCCTAGAACACCTCAACAAAATGGAATAGTAGAAAAAAAAAATAGACCCCTATAAGAAGCTGCTAGGTCAATGTTAAATGAATATAACATACCTAGTTACTTATGGGCCAAAGTTATAAACACTGCATGTTATGTGCAAAATAGAGTAATAATTAATAAATTACAAAATAAAACATCTTATGAAATTTTTAATAATAAAATACCTTCAATAAAATATCTAAAAGTATTTATCTTAAATACAAAAGGCAATCTTGGAAAATTCTCTTCAACAACCAATGAAGGGATATTTCTTAAATATTCAACCACTAGTAGGGCCTATAGGATTTATAATAAGAAAACCCAAAAAATTGAAGAAACAACTAATGTAAGGTTTGATGAAGAAGAATTTACAAATAATCAAATAAACACATTAAAAGATAATCAAGATGGGGTAAATGAAAATATAAATGATGAAGAAGAACAAACCAAATGTGAAGAAAACTTAAAGACATCTAGAATTAATCCTAACCATCCTCTTGAACAAATATTAGGAAATCCAACTCTAGGAGTTCAAACTAGATCAGCCTTAAGAAACTTGAGTCAAATCGCATTAATATCAAAAATAGAACCAAAATCAATAGATGAGGCTTTACCGGACACTGATTGGATAATAGTCATGCAAGAAGAACTAGCGCAATTCGATAGAAATGAAGTGTGGTACTTAGTACCTCCACCATCAAATAAATTAATAATAGACACTAAATGGGTATTTAGAAATAAATTAAACGATTAAGGATAAATCATAAGGAAAAAGCTTGATTAGTAGCTAAGGGGTTTAGTCAAGTAGAAGGGTTAGACTATGATGAAATTTATGCCCCAGTAGCTAGGCTTGAGTTAATTAGGATGTTGCTAGTTTATGCGGCACACAAAGGATTCAAGCTATACCAAATGGATGTCAAATCTGCCTTTCTAAATGGAGTAATAAAAGAAGAGGTAAACCTAAGTCAACCCCTAGGTTTTGAGAACTTAGAATACCCTAATCATGTATATAAATTAAAAAAGACCTTGTATGGATTAAAACAAGCTCCTAGAGCCTAGTATGAGAGACTATCTTCATACTTAATCTCAAAGGGCTTTAGACAAGGTCCAATTGACTCGACACTTTTAGTAAAAACCTTGAACCAAGACATTTTTATTGCTCAAATATACATAGATGATATAGTATTTGGATCAACAAATTCATACTTCTAAAAATAATTTATAAACCTAATGGAACAAGAATTCAAAATGAGTATAGTAGGTGAGCTAAATTTTTTCTTATGTTTACAAGTAAAACAAACAAGAGATGGTAACTATATATACCAAAACAAGTATGCAAGAGAATTAATTAAAACATTTGGTAAATGCAAAAGACATAAAACACCCATGGCAACAAATGTTATATTAAATGAACACAAAAAAGGAAAATTTGTAGATCTAAAGTACTATAGAAGTGTCATAGGTAGTTTACTATACTTAACTACAAGTAGACCCGACATAGTATTTGCAGTAAGTATGTATGCTAGATATCAAACTTGTGCTAAGGAATCACATTTAACACATGTCCAAAGAATCCTAAGATACATTAAAGGAACAATTAATGTAGGAATGTGGTACCCAAGATCCAACAACTTTGAGTTAGTAGGATACTCTGACTCAGACTATGCGGGGTGCAAACTAGATAGAAAAAGTACTAGTGGAGGGTGTCAACTCTTAGGATCATGCTTAGTAAGTTGGTTCAGTCAGAAGCAACATTGTGTTGCTCTTTCCACAACTGAAGCCGAATACATAACATTAGGTGAATGTATGGCACAATTATTATGGATGATGCTCACACTTAAAGATTTTGAATTAGATTACAAAAAGGTCAAAACATTAGTTGATAACATAAGTTCAATAAACTTAACTAAAAATCCAATCCATCACTCACATAGTAAACACATTTATGTTAAACATCATTTTGTAAGAGATGATTTAGCAAAGGGTAGTATTGAACTCAACTATGTTGAGTCCAAATCTAACCTTGCTGACATCTTCACTAAACCACTTCCAGAGACTAAATTTAGTATGCTTAGAAGACAACTTGGATTATGCTTAGTAGACCAGGATGATTTCATGTTCATTATTCAAAATTTATTTTGTTAAGTAATATTCTATTATTTTCTTAAAGGAAAATTAAAAATCATTCTAGCCTAGGTCAATTTAGATTTCATGATCTTATAGATTTAGGTAAGCCTTCGCATCTCACAAACACCTAAGATTACCTGTTTGTGTATTAAGGCACGATGATGGGCGTGAAATGTTAGGATTCCACCCCATGTTCCATATGTAGATTCAGTGCATCGACATGAACCAATACGAGTTTACAAGAGAAAATCAATCACTTCGATGACTAACTCTAATTCAAAGCTTGATGATAATTCTATATCACCTAAGCTAATAAAGAGTTGAATATTTTCTTTAAGGATGATTTTTATATGTGTATTTTTAAGTATAGAAATAATATTTAGGAATTCATGCTTGGACATTTTTCTATCTCTTTTGCATCATCTTAATTTAATCTTATAACACATGTTGAAAATTTCAAAAAATTAGAATTTTAAAAATTTTAAAAATATTTTTACTTAGGGAAAGTCTTGAAAATCTTTGAAAATTAAAAAATTTTGAAAATTAAGATTATGTGAAATTTTCAAAAATATTTTTTTAAGGTGGAGTTTTTAAAAATTTTTAAAAGATAAGATAATTTGGAAAATTTCAAAAATATCAAGGGGGAGTTTCAAAGGTTTTGAAAATTTTAATATTTTCAAAAACATTTTTTAAGGGGGAGTTTTGAAAATTGAAATATTAAGAGTTTTGAAAATTTTGACTTTTTGATATTTTCATAAACTTGCTCAAAATTTTGAAAATTTTGAAACCCAAAAATTAAGGGGGAGATCCCATTTTTTTTTAAAAAAATCTTATTGCATTATTTTAGGGGGAGCATTGATAAATTATTTGTAAATCTTATGCATTTTTGGTGAAGCTTGTCAAGCAAGTTTATAATCTTTAGTTATGTTTTAAAACTTTAATCCTCATCTTTAAATTGTGGCATTTGTTAAATAATGCTTTTGATGTATACCAGAGGGGGAGAGAGAGAAAAGTTTTAAAGTTAGAATTGAGAGAAAAAAGGGTTAAAGCTAGAAAAATTTAAAGTAAAACTTTTCTTTCTTATGAGCATCTCTTGCATGTACATTTTTAGCTCAAATGCATTCCTGATATATGCTAAATTTGAATATTTCAAATTGATTTATCTAACTTTAACTGATGTATTGTCATACATCAAAAAGTGGAGATTGTTGGTGCAGAGAGTCTTGGTGCAATCGGCCCAGGTCATGATTGAACGGACTCGAGTTTGACTCGAGTAAGTGTTTTGATGTTTGACATGGATGTTTGACATGTGTTGGGGAGAGTGCTGATGCAATCCACCCAGGTTAGTATTTGATGTTTGACGATGGTTTGACCATTATCATGGGAAAAGTCCAAGTCTTGAGTACTTGGCATGTAAAGTCCAAGCATGGGTCTTGGCAAGGGAAAGTCCAACATGGGTTGGCAAAGGAAAGTCCAAGCATGGGTCTTGGCATGGAAAGTCCAACATGGGTTGGCAAGGGAAAGTCCAAGCTTGAATCTTCACATTTGAAAAGTCCAAGGGGTTTGATATTGGCGGCGTAAAGTCCAAGCGGAAGTCTTGGTAGCATAAGTCCAATGGTCAGCGGCGTAAAGTCCAAGTGGAGTCTTGGCAGTGTAAGTCCAATGTGCATTGGCAGTGTAGACACCGTTAGCATGACAATAGCCGATGGAAGCACCTGAAGGCTAGCGCATGGATGAATAAGTCATGGATGACTTGGAGGGATTCGATAGGCGCGAGGCTGATGGAGGTGGCTAGAAGGCTTAGGTCTAGACTACGGGTGGTCTAGCAAGTATGGGAGCACCATACTTGGGTTAAATTCTCATGTTTGAGGTGTATCAGTCGACTGGGACCATGGGTCAGTTGACTGGTGGGAGTCAACTAGGATTTGACTACGGGAAGTATCCTAACAGTCGACTGCCAGAGCTTGGCAGTCGACTGGTGCCCGGGACCTTGGGCACAGAAGGTTCTCCAATCGAGTACTCGCGTCGACCACTCGACTGATTGAGACATCAGTCGACTGATGGTGTATCCGTTGAATTTTTCCAGCGTGGATCTAGCCATTGTCTCACGACAACAGTGGCACCAGTCAACTGATGATCCCGAGCAATCGACTGATAGGCAAAATCCAGCTCAAGGAGCAGCTATAAAGGGAGCTCGTTGAGGGAGGATTCACCACCAGTTCTTGGGAGCTTTTAGGTGATTTGTTGCTGCAAATCAGGGTCTCCAAGTGCAATTCAAGCAACCACAATGCAAGCATCCAAAAGCATATTTCTAAATTATTCTTTACATGTTCTTGTGTATTTCATTTGTATCTTGCTTGTATTTCATTCTTACTATTGTAAGATCATTTGTACGAGATTTCTCCACCTCCAGATTGTTCTGAGAAGGAGTATTTGTGATTAGTAGTGTGTGTTTGCATTGCTAGGGCTTTTAGATCCCGATTCATGGAGTAGGAATCATTCGGTTCCGAACCACATTATATCCTTGTGTTGTTATTGTGCTTGTGTGTATTTGTATTGTATATTTTGTATTTATGCTGCGTTTAACAAATCTTGTAGCAAGCACGCGAACGAATTCCATCAAACATCGATGACGCTATCACCCCCTCCCCCTCTAGCGGGCGCAACGTTCCTAACAGAGAGCACCACTCCTTAGTTTTGATGTATGAACCATAGTTAAAGTTAGGATTTACTTGTGTTCTGATATGAGTGTTAAGAGTGCAGGCTTAAAAGGAAGTCTTAGTAGGTCATGTTGATCAGATACTAGATAGATGTCTTGACAGATCAGAAGGACCGAACAACAGGCATGAAGTCCAGATGGGTCGAGTGGACCGAACATTTGGCATGAAGATCGATTGGGTAAGCAGACCAGACAATCGACAAAAAGTCTAGCTGGGTCAGGTAGACCGAACAGCTAGTGGAAGCCCTGGTGGGTCAGATCGAATGTCAAGTTTGGCAGAGCAACCGACAGGTAAGCCTCAAGTGGAGAGGTGAGGCCAAGTCCTCTGTAAGGGGACAAAGCTAGGTGTCGATCTGACAGAGAGTTCGTGTGCGATTTAGAAGTCGAGATCGAGCAGTATTACTACTGTTATCATGTTTTATATTATTTGCTTGTTCTAATCTCGTTTTGCAGGGATTAGTCGACTGAATGAATTCCAGTCAACTGAAGTCCACTCGACTAGATATGAGTCAATCGACTGGATATCTAGTTAGCAGGATTAGCTGGTGATCGATCAAAGATCTGGCAGCACAGATGGAAAGATTTTTAGTCAACTGGAGAGGCAAACTTCCTGATGCGAAGCCGGGTGTCCTGGAGTCGAATGGGGCATGTTCAGTCGACTAGAAGACCCGAAGTACTATATCGACGGGCTGATGTGGAGTCGACTGGAGGGCATTCCAGCCGACTAGAAAATCTTTATAAAAGAAATGCATGACCAACTCTAAATAGATCTAATCTACTACGTCCAAGTGCTGCTACTATTTGTCTTCGTCCACAAGAGCTTCATCCCTTCACGAAGATGCATTTTCGACACTTCGTGCCTACTTCTAAATCTCCAAAAGTGTTGGTATAATTTAGCCCTTAATATTTGTATTCATTTTCGCTTTTATGTACTTAATTTCAAAGAGAAGGTAGAGTGTTACCTATCTCTTATTTTTGTAAAAAATAAACCCCTCCAAAGTCGAGAGTTCTCAAGTCGAAGGGTATTATAGTGATTGCCCATCAAGGTAGCTCTCGGAAGAGCTACGAGCCTTGGAGTAGCAACCCGGCTAGTGTTGTGAACCAAGTAAAAAGCTTGTCTCTTTATTTCATTTATTCCTCTACATACTCGTATTTTAAAATAAGTTTGTAAAAATCTAAAGAAAATTTGTAACCTCCGAGATTCACCCCCCTCTCTTGGAGTAATTCGATCTCACATCTTGGTGGCATAAGTCCAAATGGATCTTGGTATTGTGAAAGTCCAAGGGTGTAGGTTTAGCAGTATAAAGTCTAAACATGGGTCTTGGCAGCATAAGTCCAAATGAACATTGACAAAGGACCCAGTTAGCATGACATAGACGATGGAAGTGTTAGATATACATTAGAGATGTCTTAAGGCAATCGCCTTATGGTTGTACCATTTATTTGATAAATGAAGATTTCCTATTTAAGTGTACATGTTATCATGTATTTGATTGGATCTTAAACTCATTTACTAAATATCTGCAATACAATTCATAACATGAGAGAATTTGTGATTTGATCACAACTAATGAGTATCTCTACATGTATAATTTTGATGTATTGGAATTATCCCTAGTCAATGAATTGATGTATTCGGACACCATCAATTCTGTTGAGACTAGCACAAGTTATACTCTTTGGTTTATCCAAGCAGCTATTTCTCACTGGCTGGAGACATTGGGATGTCCGGAGTTAACCGTGGATGCTAGTTATGGTAACTAGTTAATTGGAGTGACTAGCTGTAAGACTTCATATGGTTCTCAGTATATATAGATATGTCAATGAAGTTCTTACTGCAACTTAAGTGCGATGTTCCTTCGACTTGTAGTATTCAAGTCATCTTGGTCATGAAGGCTTATACTTTGACAACTTAAGCAAGCATCTCTGAGGAGATGTGGACCCGGGATGATTGGGTATAAGTCGAAGTGGCCGAAGGTGTTTGAATAGCCTACAGAGGATTCACCACTCCTTGCGAGGAGATGAATACCCTATGGCCTCTCGTCGGATTGTTACTAAAGTCTTTTGCCAAAGCATTACATGTTTGGAGTATGTCTTGGATACATGTGTAGTAATTAGAATCCGGAGGACGAAGAAGTAATACTTGGGCTAGGTGTGACATGGTCAACCTAGTGGGGACTGACACAATGGACCATGTCCTGAACCAAGTGGGTATAAGATGAGTGAAGGGAACAGGCAGGACTCACTGTAGTTGCTGAAAGGTTTCAGAAATTGTTCTGGGGTCAACTGTTGATTTTCTGATTAATTGGTGGTCATGATGTACTACTAGGTACCACTCATGATCATTCTATAATTAATGGTTAATTATAGACGACCAACATAAACTGGGAACCTATTTGGTCACATGCACTATGAGTTTTATCCAAAGGATTTAAAACGAGTTTGAGAATAGGATTCTCAGATCGAGAGAGACTTAGTTTGGTTGGACCAAACAAAGAGCGAGCATGAAATTGTTTCAGTCGTATTGGAAGCATGGATGGGCCAAGTCTTATGAAGATATGATGGATGAACCAAATCGGTTTGGTTCTAATCCAATGGTGTAAAATAAACCAAAGTGGTTTGGTTTATTTTAAACGAATGAACCAAAATTGGTTCGGTTCATTTTAACTTAAAATAGACCAACGCGGTTTGCTTTATTTTAACTTAAGTTAATGGAGCAGGTTAACGGCTTTTGGTTGTGAACCAATAACCCTTTAAGAAAAGGTTTTCGAGAAAAGGCTTTAGAGAAAAAGTCTTGAGAAAAAGTCTCTTAATGATTAAGAGATACGTTGTCTATAAATAACGGGGTTGAGAGATAACCCGTGTTGGATCGACTAAGGTTTTTGAAACCCTAGTAGTTTCTCTCCTCTCCTTGATCCTTGACGCCTAACCCTTTAGTGCCGCCCAAGTTGTTGTGACGCCACCTCCTCCTTGTCGCCTGCCAACAACCAGCCGTCGGCAGCCCTCCAACCATCCTCAGCTGTCGGCCAACCTCCCTTGGCCGCCGATGACTAAGGAGCAGTCGGCCACTTGCTTGGCTGGCCATCTCCTTCACAAAGTTGCCCTCTCGGACAGCTTGTGTCCTTTGCAACGAGAGCATCGTTTAGCCAATGTTCGGAACTTTGGCAGCGACCTCCTTGCTGAGGATTGGATCTCTGGGAATCCTCTTTGGTGGAGGATCGAAGTGTCCTCAATTGGTTGACAAAACCACATTCAAGAAGCGAGTTTGTGAAACTCGCTTTTGGATTCGAATTATGATCATCTCTCGGATCACAACATCTTTGATATGAGACTAGTATCTCGTGTGAAGGCGGGGCTCGTAGCTTTTTAAAGCTATCACGATGATACTCGGCGTGGATATGGATAGAGGCGAAACTTACGAGGGTCGCTAAGGTTGATGTCATTTCCATTTCACATAATCCGTCAATTATACCTAGTATAAGTTTCCTTTTATTGCAAAATTTAAAATGACAATTATGTCTACACTTGTTGTATCCTTGTATGCGTGTGGTGTGTATGTTGTAATAAATTAGTTTATTACTTGTTTTTTCTTCCGATGTGTGCATGTTTACGAAACATGTTCGAACACACACCCACATCGGTGCTGGGGAATCCCAATAGGAAGCACCTAAAGGCTAACACAAAGGAGGAAGAGTCACAGACTCGAGGGATCCGAGAGGCATGATGCTGATGGAGGTTGCTAGAAGGCTTAGGTCTAGACTATGGGTGGTTATCAAGTATAAGGGGATCATACTTGAGTTAAACATCATGTTTGAGGTTTACTAGTTGACTGGGGTTATGGGTAAGTTGATTGGATGAGTGTTTAGCACTCGAGAGCCTTGTCAGCTCAAAGCAGTAGACTAGAATTTTGACCAGTCGACTAGCAGTGCAATCGACTACCGATCGACTGTCTACTATGCTTTGGCAATCGACTGGAGGTTAGACTTGTCAATTGGCCTTGAGCAGTCTACTGCCATGGATGGCACTAGACTGGTGTTTACGGATATGAGCACAAAACGCTCGATTATCGTTTGAGCAGTTAACTACGAGCTTGACAATCGATTGCTGGTAGGGGTAGTAAACTACTAGGGTATTCATTGGGCGAATCCAACATGGATTAAGTCCATTGTAAGGCAACAACACTATGGGAAGCTGACTAGGGCCTTTGCGCAGTCGACTGCCAGACGACGAATTAGGCCAATGTAGGATATAAAGGAAGATACGATGGAGGTTCGATGCAAGGGGGTTTTCGGGTGATTTTGAAGGGGAAGTGCTATTGCATTCTAGAACTTCAAGAGCAATCCAAAGCAATCAACAAGCAAGCAAGCAATCAAGTTTTTGTAAAGTTTTCTTTACTTTTTGCAAGCAAGCAAGATTTTCCCAACACCAAGCCCCATGCTTGGACTTTTCATGCCAAGCCCCATGCTTGGACTTTCACCGCCAAGGGTACACACTTGGACTTACGTGGCCAACCCATGTTGGACTTTCAATGCTAAACCCCATGCTTGGACTTCCCATGACACTCACATGTCATACATTTTGTCTAACATCAAAATACTGTTCGAGTCAAACTCGAGTCCAGTCAATCATGACCTGCGTCGATTGCACTAATAATCTCTCCCTTTTTGATGTTTGACAAAACCTCAAACTCAAGTCTACCAATTATCCTCAATTGGCAATTCTCACATCCCAATGAGAATTCTAACTAACCCCAATTGGTAACTTCTCCCCCTTTTTGACATAGATCAAAAAGTGTTGGTGCAATCGGCCCAGGTCAAGATTGGCCGGACTCGAGTTTAACTCAAGCAGTATTTTGATGTTAGACAAAACATATGACATGTGAGTGTCATGGAAAGTCCAAGCATGGGACTTGGAATGAAAAGTCCAAGCATGGGGATTGGTGTTGGGAAAATCCAAGCATAGGGCTTGGTGTTGGTAAAGTCTAAGTGTGTAGCCTTGGCATGGAAAATCCAAGCATAGGGCTTGGTGTTGGTAAGTCCAAGTGTGTAACCTTGGCAATGAGAAGTCTTGAGGACTTGGCAAGGTCACTAGTCTCGTAGGCTCAGGGTCCTTGAGTCGGTGAAGGATATCATTGCGAAAGTCGTGCACTTGGTGCATTCGAGGGACCATCGGACGAGGAGCAAATGGAGTGAGGCCAAAGGGAAGAAGACTTCGAGGGAAAGACGTGAAGGATGAAATTGCAAAGTCATGCGCTTGGTGCATCCGAGGGACGTAGGCCGAGGAAAGAGAGCTTCGGTGGGGAACTCCATTGTTGGTGCAGTGGGCACCAAAGTCGAACCGGTATTTTGATTATGGCAAAAGGCTCAATAGTTAAGGGTATATTTGTTATCTTACGAGCTCAATTAAGTGTGCAGAAATGCTAAAGTTGAGCGGAAGGTCTGCGACACCCGGTGGGAAGCAGGGTGGTCGAACCTTGAGAGGACGGAGGCGAGGTACTCGGGTGAAGACCGGAAGCGAGGCTACAAGGTAAGCTCGTGTGAAAGCGAAGCAAGGTCGTTAAGCGTAGATCCGACCCAATACCTCCAATGGAAGGTCTAGGTCGAGATCAAATGGTTAGAACCATCGTACTTTATATTTTAAGCTAACTTGTACTGCAGTCCAAAACCCTTTGACTACAGTCAACTGCTAGTCAAGTTCCAGCCTCGAGAAGAGCTCGAATTTCAAGGGGGTGAATTTGGACTTGACTCGTGTTTTGGTACAAAGGGTGATGTGGCATCAAGGTGGACATCCAAACCATCACCAAGCTTCCTTGTGGTGGACGCCCAAGATAAGGTGAGTTGGCACAAGATGGTTGGCTCCCATGATGTGGCACAAGTTGAATGGCTCCAACAAGTTGGCGCCCAAGGAGGTTGGAGGTGGCACAAGGTGGTTGGATGAAACACCTCATCATCAAGTTGGCGCCCAAGGAGGTTGGAGGTGGCACAAGGTGGTTGGATGAAACACCTCATCCTTGAGTTGGCGCACAAGAAGGTTGGAGGTGGCACAAGGTGGTTGGATGAAACACCTCATCCTTGAGTTAGGGCAAAGGATGTGGATGAACAAGTCTTGGGGATAAGAACCTCACCTTGGACACTACCTATGTCTAAATTCATAGATCAATATCCATAAATAGACATGTTCAAGCCAAGCAAATAACAAGAATTCAAGAGCTCTCAACACGCCGTCGTAACGCCGCTACTACTACTCACATTTGCTCTGACGAAGCACGCCAACAACGAAAGCTACATCTTCTACTTATACGAGTTGTCGGTATATTTATTTAAGTTCTACTTCTTTAAATTGTCTTTGTGCTTTAATCGTAACAAGGAAAGGGAGTGTCCCTTTGCCTTGATTTCTTTTTGTAATCGTTGCTCCTACCTCCAACGAGGAGGAGTGGTTTTAGTGAATTGCCCTCCGTACGTGATCAAGGATCACTAGGGCCGTGGATTAGCAATCGAAAGATTGTGAACCACGTAAAAATATCTTGTCTACTTTATATTTCCGCTGTGCACTCTCTACTTGCTTTTTACTTATTGCAAAAGTTTTTAACGACATCGTATCGCTATTCACCCCCCCCTCTAGCGACACTTTCGATCCAACAATTGGTATCAGAGCCGGGGGCGCTATGATTCGGTGAAACCACCAATCTAGCTTTGTTTTCCTTTTTTTTACAGATTTTTTATTTATTTATTTCTGTTTTCGTATAATTATTTCACTTGCTTATCTTCTCCTACATATAGAATTGCATTAGAGGCTTTAGGATCCGGATAAGGTTGTCCTTCGGGTTAGATCCCGAGTAAGGTTGTCCTCCGGAACTTCAACGACATTCGCATTTGATTGTTTATTTCTTTTTGCAAGTTACATTTTATATATCTTTTTTTACTTCCCGCACTACTAATCCAAGACGAAAGTCTTGGAATATTCTTTCCGTGTGTGTTTTGCAAGATTCTTTTCGTCGTTCTTCTTCTTGTTTTTAAATGGCCCATCTCGAAGGGTTTAGCACCGCCCGACCCCCGTTTTACAACGGTAATGACTTTCGTTATTGGAAGGGTCGGATGGAATGCTTTCTTAAAACCCAAATCGAGATGTGGATCGTAATCCAAACCGGTTTCACACTTCCTATTAATGAAGATGGTGAATCTTTGGGTTACGATCAATGGTCAAATTCCATGAAAAAACAAGTAGAAGCCGATGCCAAGGCAACTCAAATCTTGCAATGTGGGTTGTCCAAGGAAGAGCTCAACCGCGTCGGCCCCTTCATTAGTGCAAAGGACTTATGGACCAAGCTAGTGGAACTACATGAAGGCACCGACGACACGAAGGTATGTAAAAGAGATTTACTTTTAAATAAATTGTATAACTTGAAAATGCAGGAAAACGAGACCGCAACTCAACTACATGCTCGTATCCAAGACATCGTCAACCAACTCCATGCCATCGGACACAAGGTCGAGAATCGCGACCTTATCAGGTATTCTCTTAACTCGTTTCCTAGGACCACCTTGTGGGCATCCATGGTCGATGCCTACAAGGTCTCCAAGGACCTTTCTAAAATTAGGTTAGACGAATTGTTTTGAACTTGAATTACATGAGCAAACTAACGTGGTCCAGCCGAGAAGAGTATTGCGTTAGTTGCAGTTCCAAGAAGAAGAAGCCCGCAGCAAGCCACCCCGAAGGAAGAAGACGAGTCCGAATCGGAAGTAGACTCGAAATAGAATCCGAACTAGTCAATCTAGTTCTAAGATGATCAAGAGACGAAACGACCAACAACTCAAGGTAAGCCTAAACCTAATTCAAATACTTCTAATTTTAGATGCTATGAGTGCGAGTTCGGTCACATCAAGTCCGAGTGCCCAAAGCTAAAGAATAACGCATCAAAGACCAAGAAAGCGCTAAACGCTACTTGGGAGGAGTTGTCGGAGGAAGAAGACGATATCCAAGCTCTAATGGCCAAGCCGACCGAGCACGACCCCGAAACCGAAGAAGAGTCCGAGTCCGAATCCGATGATGAGCTTCCATTCAAGACAAGCCACGGATCCGTATCCGGTTCAAAAGAATCATTAAGGGTAAGTCGGTCGTTACTTAATACTTTGTATGGTGCAATTAAATTTTTAAATAAGAAACTAGCTAAGTCCGAGTCCAAGGTCGAGACCCTAATTGAGGAGGTTAACCTTCTCAAACATGAGGTCTCCCTAACCTCTTCGACTACTCGTATTCAAGAGGAGGACTCAACTCAAGTTGAAAAGCTTGAAATTGAGAACTCGCTTTTGAAAACACAAGTCGAAGACCTTAGGAACACGTTGGAAAGGTTCACTTTGGGATCCAAGGGACTTGACCTCTTACTTGGATCACAAAGGGCCGTGTACAACAAGGCCGGACTCGGGTTTAACTCAAATACAACCAATAAGTCATATATGTCTATAGTAAACCAACATAAGAAAAATGTCCAAGCATGGGTCCCTAAGACCACTTTGATTTCAACTTTAGGATCTAACATGTATTGGGTTCCCAGGACCAAATTCACTATGTGAATAGACCCACTGATTCAATGGTCCAGGGGAGCCAATACAAAATGTATTTTGTTAAGTCTTAGAAATTGCATGCTTAGTTTTTCCTTTATTTTTAGAATGGTTAGATAGGACTCATAACCAACTAAAATCCTGCGAAAGATTGAGCCTCGGGAGCCTCTTTTCAAAAATAAACCAACTAAAATCCTATGAAAGATTGAGCCTCGGGAGCCTCTTTTCAAAAATAACTAGTTAGACCAAGGCGTAGTCTCAAGTAAGTCGAGTTATCAATTTCTTGAAATTAGCTTTGTCTAAGGAAGTGGTCGTTGTTCCGATCAAAGAAGGCCTCTTGCCTCGCCACGACACAGAAGCTAATCTCTTGAAAAGATTACTTGATGAGCTTAGACTAAATCCGAATCTAACCTAATGTTGGTTAAAATTAATCAAGTAAAATTGAAAGTCATCTCACAGTAACACATAGGAATAACATGTTTTGATCATGTAGATATTGGTGAGATGATTTAGGTTTAAAAAACTTACAAACAACCCTTTAGTAATTCCATTGATCCTACACTCTTAGAGTCGAAGAAACCATTAATATAGTTTTCGACGAAGGACACGAACCCGTTCAATCCTTAACAAAACCAACTAGCAAATCAACTTATAGCGAACCCGACTCTGATCTTGAACTTGAATCTCGTCCTAACCCAAGTCATCCTATCGACCAAGTGATAGATGACTCTAACCAAGTCAAACTAGAACTCACCCAAGTCATCCTATCGACCAAGTGATAGATGACCCTAACCCGAGTCACACTAAGACTCAAACAAATCATCCTATCAATCAAGTTATAGGTGATCCAAATTTAGGGTTCGAACTAGAGCTTCATATCGAAACCTTAGTCAAATCTCGTTAATTTCCAAAATCGAACCCAAAACTATTGAACAAGCACTTCTTGATCCCATTGGATTATTGCTATGCAAGAAGAGCTAGCTCAATTCACTAGAAATGAAGTCTGGGAATTAGTACCACCACCTAAAGAAAAATCAATTATTGGAACAAGGTGGGTATTTTGAAATAAACTTGATGATAAAGGTGAAGTAGTTAGAAATAAAGCTAGGTTAGTCAAAGGGTTTAGTCAAGTCGAAGGTTTAGATTACGATGAGACCTACGCCCCGTAGCGACTAGAGTCCATCCGAATGTTGTTAGCATATCTTGCACATCGAGGTTTTAAATTGTTTCAAATGGATGTCAAGTCAGCATTTTTGAATGGATACATTAAGAAGAAGTTTACGTCGTCAACCTCCGGATTCGAAAATCTAGATAAACTGACCATGTCCTTAGACTTAAGAAAGCCCTATATGGACTCAAACAAGCCCCAAGAGCTTGATGCGAAGGCTTTCGATCTATCTTAAGTCAAAGGATTCAACCAAGGTTTAGTCGACCCAACCTTATTCGTTAAAACCGTAGGAAAAGAAATCTTTATAGCCCAAATCTATGTAGATGATATAATTTTTGGAACTACCAACTCGATCACCTGCTAAAGCGAATTCATCTCACTTATGGAAAGTGAATTTGAAATGAATTTAGTGGGAGAGTTAAGTTTCTTCTTAGGTTTACAAATTAAACAAACTAAAGATGGAATATATTTACATCAACAAAAATATACTAAGGACTTAATAAATCGATTTGGAATGCAAGATGCTAAAATAATCAATACACCTATGGCAACTAATGTTAATATAAGCGAAGATGTAGAAGGAAAACCCGTTGACCTAAAATACTATAGGAGCGCAATAGGAAGTCTCCTATACTTAACCCATGAGCCGACCGACATTTTATTCGGTAAGTATGTGCGCTAAGGTTACAAACTCTGTGCCAGGAGTCTCACCTAACCCTAGTCAAGCGTATCCTTAGATATCTAAAGGGCACGCTAAGCGTAGGTATTTGGTACCCTAGATCTACCGAGTTTAATCTAATCGGCTACTCGACTCCGACTATGCGGTAGTAAACTTGATAGAAAGAGCACGCAGTGGTTGTTGTCAAATCCTCGGCTCGAGTCTAGTAAGTTAGTGCGAGTAGGAAGCGGCATTGCGTTGCCTTATCTACCACCGGCGAATCGTTGCGATGTGTGAGTGTGTCTCTCGGCTCACTGTGGATGAAGCACACTCTCCAAGACTTTAGCTTAATCTTTAACAACATTAAAACCTACATAGATAACATTAGTTCAATTAACTTAACTAAAAATCCAATATGTCATTCTAGGACAAAACATATAGAAGTTAAACACCACTTCATTAGGGAACATGTAACTAATGGAACTATACAACTAGAGTATGTTGAGTCCAAATCAAACCTAGCGGACATCTTCACCAAACCACTACGAAGCGAATTTAGTTTATTAAGACGAAAGTTAGGTATGTGCGTAATAGAGTAGGATTTAAATTTTTCTATATATGTACTCTACTTTTGCTTCTTTTTATGAAATTAGCCTAAGTCTTACCTTAGAAATCATATACCTATAGATTTAAGGAGCCAACACATCTCACAACACATAGGACTAATGTGTTTTGTGTACTTAGCCACGTAGAGGCGTGAGATGTTAGGACCTTACTCACAGTTCAGACGTAGATTGATTGCATCGACATGAACCATGGAGTATAATTATTTAAAATTAATCAACTCCTTCAAGACTTATTGATCATTCTATATCAATCAAGTCCAACCGGAGTTGTACATTTTAGATGAACATATTTTCAAGCTTATTATTATTTTAAAAAAAATATATTTATATTGGGAACTTGCTTGGACTTACAAACCTAAAATATATTTACAAACTTTTGAGTTAAGGCAAAGGGGAGAAAGTCACAAAAGTAAGGAAGAAAGTAAACAAAATTATTACCTTTTATATTAAGTAATTCCGTTTACTTAAGCAACTATTAAGGGAGTAAAATTATTTTTCAAGAACTCACCTTCGGTCAAGGGAGGTTACCTCAAAGGGAGAACTTGAAACAATAATATTTCTCACTCATGCTTAATCTTTATGCTAGCTCATTCATACTTAATCATTATGCTAGCTCATTCATATTTAATCATTATGCTAGCTCATTCATATTTAATCTTTATGCTAGCTCATTCATATTTAATCTTTATGCTAGCTCATTCATGCTTAATCATTATGCTAGCTCATTCATATTTAATCTTTATGCTAGCTCATTCATGCTTAATCATTATGCTAGCTTCTTTATATGTAATTTTTCCTTAACTTTTGGTCGGTTTGCCATAGATCAAGAGGAGGTGTTGAGTAAGTGGAAGGCACCAAAGTCGAACCGTATTTTGATTATGGCAAAAGGCTCAATAGTTAAGGGTATATTTGTTATCTTACGAGCTCAATTATGTGCGTAAATGCTAAAGTTGAGCGGAAGGTTCATGACACCCGGTGGGAACCGAGGTGGTCGGGCAACGCCAGAGGGACTTCTGAGGAAGCCGAGGTACTCGGTGAAGACCGAAGCGAGGCTACAAGGTAAGCTCGTGAAAGCGGCAAGGTCGTTGAGCGAGATCCGACCCAATACCTCCAATGGAAGGTCTAGGTCGAGATCGATGGTTAGAACCATCGCATTTTTATATTTTAAGCTAACTTGTATCATAGCCCAAAACCCTTTGACTACAACCAACTGCTAGTCAAGTTCCAGCCTCGAGAAGAGCTCGAATTTCAAGGGGGTGAATTTGGACTTGACTCGTGTTTTGGTACAAAGGGTGATGTGGCAGCAAGGTGGACATCCAAACCATCACCAAGCTTCCTTGTGGTGGACGCCCAAAATAAGGTGAGTTGGCACAAGATGGTTGGCTCCCATGATGTGGCACAAGTTGAATGGCTCCAACAAGTTGGCGCCCAAGGAGGTTGGAGGTGGCACAAGGTGGTTGGATGAAACACCTCATCCTCAAGTTGGCGCCCAAGGAGGTTGGAGGTGGCACAAGGTGGTTGGATGAAGTTGGGATAAGAAACTCACCTTGGACACTACGTATGTCTAAATTCATAGATCAATATCCATAAATAGACATGTTCAAGCCAAGCAAATAACAAGAATTCAAGAGCTGTCAACACGAAGTAGTAACGCCGCTACTACTACTCACATTTGCTACGACGAAGTGCCGCCGACAACGAAAGCTACATCTTCTACTTATAAGAGTTGTCGGTATATTTATTTAAGTTCTACTTCTTTAAATTGTCTTTGTGCTTTAATCGTAACAAGGAAAGGGGGAGTGTCCCTTTGCCTTGATTTCTTTTTGTAATCGTTGCTCCTACCTCCAACGAGGAGGAGTGGTTTTAGTGAATTGCCCTCCGTACGTGATCAAGGATCACTAGGGCCGTGGATTAGCAATCGAAAGATTGTGAACCACGTAAAAATATCTTGTCTACTTTATATTTCCGCTGTGCACTCTCTACTTGCTTTTTACTTATTGCAAAAGTTTTTTAACGACATCGTATCGCTATTCACCCCCCCCCCTCTAGCGACACTTTCGATCCAACATCCATGAGAGGATAAGGTGGACTTGGCCAAGTGGCTAAGACGAAGTGTCGGATGCTCAAACATGATGTTTGAGGTTTTACCCAATGGTCGGATGCTCAAACAAAGTGTTTGTTTAAGGTTTTTACCCGACAGCAGTCGACTGGTATAGGTGTCGGTTCGATTGATCCAAGTCAATGGCAATCGACTGGTGTGCGACTGGTGGTTTCTAACCAAGCAGTCGACTGCCAAGGGATGGCAGTTGACTGCTAGATCATCAGTCGACTAACAAGGAACGTCAGTCGACTAATGAAGGTAGTCGCGAGCACAGAACACTCGGTAGCCGACTGGGCAGTCAGCTACGGATATTGGTAGCCAATTACCAATTTTGGCAGTCGACTGATGAGCGGTCCGTTGGGTTTTTCCAGCGTGGATTGAACCGTTGTGAGACAATGACTACAGGGAAAGTTCGACTAGGGATTTTGGCAGTCGACTGCCAAGCGCGGAATCAGCCCAAGACAAGCATAAAAGGAGGAGCTTGGGGAGGATTTCCACAACCATTTTTTGAAGATTTTGGAGGGGAATTGTTGCTGCATTCCAGACCTTCAAGAGCAAACCAAAGCAAGCAACAAGAAAGAGTTCAAAGTCATTTGTTGTAAAGTGTTCTTTACGTATTTCATTTGTTGTCTTTGTATTTGCTTGTACATTTTTCTATTACCTTGTAATTGCTTGTATGAGGTTTCTCCACCTTCGACTTATTATCGAGAAAGAACTTTGTTAGTGTCATGCACAAAACTCAAGCTCGTTGAGCTCACCCCATGGAGTAGGAACCCTAAGGTTCCGAACCACGTATATTGCCATGTATTGTGTGTGCTTGTATTGTCTTTATATTTGTATTTCGTTATTGCATTTCCGCTGCGCTAACGATATTGTAGATGATTAAGCACACGATGAACGAATGAGAATTCCATCAAGCACGCAAATTGGGGACTCACCACCGATCCTCCATCAACAAAATGGTTTCCGGACTCAAGCTTCATGACTTGACACAAAATTCAAGGGAGTTTCAATGGTGGAAAAGAAAAATGGAGGTATATCTCGAAACTGATTTTGATATAATGTTAATTTTAGAAAATGGTTTCGAAATGCTAGGGTTAAAGAAAATAAGCCGATAGAGAAATCAAGATGGACCAAGGATCAAATCAAGGACTTCAAGACCAACATCAAGGTAATCAAGATGCTTAGTGATTTGATTCCTAACAATATTTGGTCTAGACTAGGAAATTATAGGGATGCAAAGGAATTGTGGAATAAGGTGATAAAATTCCATGAAAATTCTGAACCGGCACAAGTAGAGGAGGAGGCCGAGGAAGAACATCCATCAACATCCGAGGATGTAGAGGAATTAGAGGAAACCTCCACCTCTAGCATTGAGGGGGAGGAGAGGTCTTCCATCCTAGAGCAAGAACAAGTAGAAGCATCTACATCCAAGAAAAGTGAAGAACAAGAAGAAAATTCCCTATGTAACTCTAATGCAATTCATAATAATAAAGATCACATAATTTTCTTTGAATGTAGGGAGAAAGGGCACTACAAGAGTAAATGCCCAAAATTGGCCAAAGAGAAATCACCGGCACCAAAAGTCAAAGGATGTCGGAGTCCTCGCTATCAAAAGCAAAGAGCACATTGTGTGCTTCAAATGTAACCAAAGGGGACACTACCGAAGCCAATGCTCTAGGGGGAAGAAGAAATCCCAAGAAGGAGCTACACATGTAGGGGGAGCTTCCAAAGCAAACCCTAAGGTATATATACTTTAATGCACCTTCTAGTTCTTAGTTTAAAAAGCATGCTAGAAATTATTTTAGTACTCTTGTTGTTGTTAATGAAAAGCATGCTAGTCGGAATAAACATTATTGTTTAGGTGCCAAGCATGTAGAATTATCTAAGAACAAATCTAGGAACAACAATTCTAGACCAATTTTACCTAGGGAGAGCATAAGAAGGATAGAAGAGAATTTGGACATTAACCCCCAAAAAGTCTAGGCATATGCCTAGGAAGTGTCATTCCCAAAGAAAGAATGGAAAATCAAAATTGGGTAGATTAGAATTAGAAAACCAAGCCTTGAGGTCAAGGCTTGAGAAACTTGAAAAGACCGTAGCAACTATGACAAATTCAAGGGGTCAAACGGTCAAAATCTAGGTCCTAGAAGGCAAGAACCGTCTAGCGGTAAGAAAGGTTTGGGTCACAAACCTAACCCCAAGAAGACTTATCATAATGTTCCATTCAATTATGGAACTATTTCTAGGTCTAGGAAAACCAAGGTTAATAGGAAAGTTATCCCTAAGATTAGCCATGGTGTGTGTCTAGTGGCTAAAAATTCAAGAAAATCTAAAGTAGCCACTAAGAAGGTCAAAGAAGGAGTTACCTCTAGAGTTGACCTAGGAAAGACCCAATTGACTAAGGCTTCAAAGCCAAAAAGGGTCATTAGGAAGGTATCTAGGGAAGTTATCCCTAGTGAATACCTTTTTAACCCAAGGAGCTCCAATAGATATTGGGTTCTTAGGAGCATGATCGATTCACACTAGATGGGTTATGGTGTGTCAATCCTAAGTGGATAGGTAGTTAACCTAACCATAGTAGAGTTGACACTTTAGGATGTGCCAATGTGCTTTGAGAAGTTGAAAAATGATTAAATTGATACAATTAGGTCTTAGAAGTCATGGTGTGTCATTTTGGGTTTTTGGCACACTAAGGGGATGGTTGGTATTAAGGTAAAATGGATTTAATTTTAGAAATGATAATTTGGGCTTAACACTTAGGTATTTTATACTTTAGTATTTTATACTTGTCATGCTTTATTTGTCTTGTCATGTTATGACATCATATTTATTTTTATCATATAAAATGTCATGATAATACTTAGGGTTAACTAAATGTCATATTTTGCTTAAGCTTGTATCACATGCCATGACATCATGATTATTAGCACATGCTTTTATTCTTGCTATCAATTATGTCATAATCATCATTCATGCATTAATTAAAATTGAGTTAAGGACAATGACATGATATGAAGTCCCATGTATAAGGGAATCAAATAGTGTTGCCTAGAAAAATGCATGAGACCCTAAATGAACAAAGCTCACATCTCACAAGAAGACTTGACTTGTATGTGTTTATACACTTAGATACAAGTGAGATGTTAGTGTTGGGAACGTTGTGACCACTAGAGGGGGGTGAATAGCGTTGTTGTCGCTCGATGGAATTCGATCATGTTTGTCTCTACAAGTCGTGTTAGCGCAGTAGAATATATAGCAATAACAAAATAAGACAAACACAATTCACAACACAAAATATAACGTGGTTCGGAACCGAATGGTTCCTACTTCATGGATTGGGCTCGTAAGAGCCCTAGCAATGCAAACACACACTACTAATCAAATAAACTCCTTCTCGGAACAATCCGGAGGTGGAGAAACCTCTTACAAGATATTACAACAGTAATACAAGTAAACAACAAGAAAATACAAATGAATACAATAAAAGAAAGCCAAGAACACATTACAACAATCTTTTGGAAGCTTGCTTGTTGATTGCCTTGGACCAGCTTTGAAGACTCTGATTTGCAACAGCAAATCGCTCCAAATCGTCCAAGAAAACCGGTGCAAAAATCCTTCTTCCGAGTTGCCTTTATAACCTGCAATCGGGCTGGATTTTTGCCTATCAATCGATTGCTCGGGACCATCAGTCGACTGGTGCCACTGTTATCGTGAGACAACGGCTAGATCTGCACTAGAAAAATCTAACGGATACACCATCAATCGACTGATCATACCCATTAGTCGACTGTTGGCTCAATCAGTCGAGTGGTTGGGCCGATCACTCGACTGGAGAACATTCTGTGCCCCCATACTTGCTAGACCACCCATAGCCTAGACCTAAACCTTCTATTCACCTCCATCAGCCTCACGCCTATCGGATCCCTCCAAGTCATCCATGACTTGTTCATCCATACGCTAGCCTTCAGGTGCTTCCATCGGCTATTGTCATGCTAACGGTGTCTACACTGCCAAGGAACATTGGACTTACGCTGTCAAGACTCCGCTTGGACTTTATGCCACCAACCATTAGACTTATGCTACCAAGACTCCCGCTTGGACTTTACGCCGCCAATATTCCCCTTGGACTTTCCTGTAGAGGATTCGGTGACCGCTAGAGGGGGGTGAATAGCATTTTTCAATGCTTCGATGGAATTTGATCGCGTTCGTCTCTACAATACTTATTAACACAGTGGAATATATAATAACAAAAATAAATATAACACAAGCACACGAGACACAGCGATATAATGTGGTTCAGAACCGAACAGTTTCTACTCCATGGATTGGGCTCGTAAGAGCCCTAGCAATGTAAACACGCACTACTAATCTAATAAACTCCTTCTCAACAACATGTCGGAGGTGAAGAAACCTCGTACAATTAATTACAACAAGTAATACAAAGTAAACAAGCAAATACAAGTGAAAATGTAAAGAGCACTTTACAATCTAGGGTTTTGAGCGCTTGCTTGTTTGTTGCTTGGATAAGCTTGAAGGACCCTGAAATGCACTTGCAAATCACCTTCAATTCGCCTCACCAAAGCTCCCAAAGAACCAATGCCGAAATCCTCCTTGAGCTCCTCTTTTTAACCTGCATCGGGCTAGATTTCTGCCTGGCATTCGACTGCCATAAGGCCCAAGTCGACTGCCAACACTGTTGTCGTGAGACAACGGTTTGATCCATGCTAGAAAAATTCCAACGGATATCTTGGCAATCGACTGATGACATCACCAATCGACTGCTAACGTCCATAGCCAATTACCCAGTTAGCTACGAAGCGGTCTATGGTCGCGGACAAAAAACCCTATCCAGCAGTCGACTACCATTCATGGCAGTCGATTGCCATTAGTCAACTGATCCAATGATCAGTCGACTGCCAAGGTATTTTCAGCCCTTAACCAGCAGTCGAGCTCTAGTCGACTCACGACAGTCGAACCAGCCATATTGCCAGTCGACTGCTAATCTCAAACATGAGGTTTTAACCCAAGTATGGTGCTCTCATACTTGCTAGACTACCCTTAGCCTAGACCTAAGCCTTCTAGCCACCTCCGTCAGCCTCGCGCCTATCAGATCCCTCCAAGTCATCCATGACTTGTTCATCCATACTCTATCCTTTAGGTGCTTCCATCGACTATTGTCATGCTAATGGTGTCTACACCGCCAAGGCACATTGGACTTGCGCTGCCAAGACTCCGCTTGGACTTTATGTTGCCAACTATTGGACTTATGCTGCCAAGACTCTCGCTTGGACTTTACACTGCCAACCATTGGACTTATGCTGCCAAGACACCCGCTTGGACTTTACGCCGCCAATATCAAACCCCTTGGACTTCACAAATGCCAAAACTCAAGCTTGGACTTTTCCTTGCCAACCCATGTTGGACTTTCCATGCCAAGACCCATGCTTGGACTTTACATGTCAAGTACTCAAGACTTGGACTTTCCATGACATGGTCAACTCCAGTCAACGATTAAAATCCCCCTCGAGTCAAACTCGAGTCCGGTCAATCATGACCCGGGTCGATTGCACCAATAATCTTTCAACAAGGGCAGTCGACTGATAACTGAAATTTCTGAATTTTAATTATCAGAATCGAATTTCAAAAATTCATAAATAATTATACATAATTTGAAAAATCATGAAACTTCATACGTATAATACTTATGACCAATAAAATGGGTGAAAATTGTTTGAAAAATATTTTACCCATAAAATAGTAAAATTGACATAAAGTTCAAAAGTGAAAAAAAACTTCAATGTTTTAGCTCACTTTGTATCAACTTCATCAATGGTGATTGCTATCAAAAGATAGACTTCACCAAGGTTTTCTAGAATGATTTTAAAATGTTTTCAAAACCTTATATTGGATCATATTCTTTGGGCTTAATGTACATGACTTGAACATAAGCTTTCCCAATGATCCACCACTAATATAAGATGAGTTTGAGTTCATCTAGATGCAAAAACTATGCACCTTGAACTTAACTCATATCCTAACATCTCACATGTATCTAGGGTGTATCAATACACATACATGTCAATGTAATGTGAGATGTGGGTTTTGTTCATCCTAAACTAGGGTTTTATGCATTTTCTAAGGCAACCCTACTTGATTCCCTTATAAAAAGGACTTCAAGTCATGTCATTGTCCTTAACTCAAATTTTATTAATGCATGAATGATTACGACATTAATGATGATATAAATAAGCATGTGCTCATAATCATGATGTCATGGCATAATGGAATTTAAGTATACATGACATTTAAACTTTAATCCTAAACATGATCATGACATATAAATGATAAAAATAAACATGATGTCATGACATGTTATATGGCAAATCAAGCATGGAAAATAAAATATTAGGTATATAATACCTAAATTTTAGTATTTGTTGTCATTTGTTATAATTAAGTATATTTTTCCATATTGCTACTAATCCCCCAAGTGTGCCAAAAACCCAAAATGGCACACTAAGACCTCTAAACCTAAATTGTGCCAACTTGATTGATTTATCAAGCTTCTTGAATAATATTGGCACATCCTAAAATCTTTTAGGATATAAGATCAAACTTATTTCCAAGATACCCATAACCTTGGAAATGACCTAAAGTGTCACCTTTACCATGGTTAGATTAACTACCCACCAATTCAAGTTAACACCCCCAACCCATTTAGCGTGATAGAATCACGCTCTTAGGAACCCAATACTTGTTTGAGCTCCTTAGGTTAACTAGGTATTCCTTAGGGATAACTTCCCTAGATACCTTCCTAATGACCCTTCTAGGCTTGTTAACCTTGGTCATTGTGGTCTTGCCTAGGTTAACTCTAGGGGTGACTCCCCTTGTAACCTTCTTAGTGGCATCCCTAGGATTCCTTGAAACCCTAGTCACTAGGCACATATCTTGGTTACCCTTAGGGATGACTTCCCTAGTAACCTTGGTCTTCCTAGACCTAGTTTGAGTTCCATAATCAAATGGAACATTGTGATAGGTCTTTTTGGGATTAGGCTTGCCCTTGGATGGTTCTTGATTTCTAGGTCTTTGACATTGACTTCTAGACCCTAGGTTTTGACTATTTGACCCTTTAAATTGATTTTGTATATTTCTAAGTGTCTTTTATAATTTCTCAAGCCTTGACCTCAAGGCTTAATTTTCCAACTCCAATTGCCCAATTTTTGAATTTTGATTTGGTCTTTGGGCAAGACCATTTCCTCTAGGAATATGCCTACCCTTCTTAGGGTTAATGCCTAAATGGATTTCTATTTTCCTAATAGTTTCCTTAGGTAATGTTTTTCTAGGGATATTATGCCCAAATTTCTCCTTATTGCTAAAATGGACACTCTTAGCTCCTAAACAATAATATTTATTATTGCTAGCATGCTTTTCATGAGTAATAGCAAATGTATTTAAATGAGTTCTAGCATGCTTTTTGACATGAAAACTATAAGGTGCATTACTAGGATATACCTTAGGGTTTGCCTTAGCTCCCCCTACATTTTTGACTCCTTCTTTGACCTTCTTGCTCCCCCTAGGGCATTGACTCCTTGCTCTTTTGCGTTGAGGCACCGATCTCCTTGACCTTTGGCATGGGAGGAGCCATCTTGACCTTCTTAGGACACTTACTCTTGTAGTGTCCATTTTCCCTACACTCAAAGCATATGATATGAATTTTATTATTTATTTACATGCTTGAGTGTCCTTCCATGGTAGGGGAGCCCCGAGCTTCCTCTTCCTCTTGACCAGATGTAGATGGTTCTTCTTGTTGCTCCGGTATTGAGGATGCCCTAATCTCCTCCCCCTCAATCCTAGAGGTGGAGGTCTCCTCCAATTCTTCCTCTTCTTCCACCGATCCAGAAGTTAACTCCCTATCAACTTCCGAATCCTCACTTGTGAGGATGAGGATTCTTCTTCTTCGGGCTCTTGGACCGGTTGAGGGTTCTCATGGAGCTTGGCCAATTCGCTCCAAAATTCCTTTGCATCCTTGTATTCTCCTAATTTAGACACAATATCATTAGGAATTAAATCACTCAAAAAATTTATTACCTTTTGATCTCTCTTGAACTCTTGGAGTTGTTTCTCGGTCCATTTCTTCATCTTGAGGAATCCTCCTTTTGGCCCTCTTGGAAAATCAAAACCATCCATCAAGGCGGACCAATCTTCGAAGTCCTTCATCATAATGAATTCTTCGATCCGTGCCCTCCATTTCCTAAAACCTTCTTGTCCATAGAAGGTGTATGGAATTGGGGTGTTGAAGTCCAAACCCAATTGTTCTTCAAATTCCATCTTCTTCCTCTTCACCCTCTAGCGTCTTTTGCTCCCGGTGGTTAGTCTGTAGAAGAGCCCCGAGCTCTGATACCAATTGTTGGGAATGTTGTGACCGCTAGAGTGGGTGAATAGCATTGTCATCGCTCGATGGAATTCGATCGTGTTTGTATCTACAAGTCGTGTTAGCACAGCGGAATATATAGCAATAACAAAATAAGACAAACACAATTCACAACACAAAATATAACGTGGTTCGGAACTGAATGGTTCATACTCCACAGATTGGGCTCGTAAGAGCCCTAGCAATGCAAACACGCACTGCTAATCAAATAAACTCCTTCTCGGAACAATCCAGAGGTGGAGAAACCTCTTACAATATATTACAATAGTAATACAAGTAAACAACAAGAAAATACATATGAATACAACAAAAGAAAGCCAAGAACACTTTACAATAATCTTTTGGAAGCTTGCTTGTTGATTACCTTAGACTAGCCTTGAAGACCTTGATTTGCAACAGCAAATTGCTCCAAATTGTCCAAGAAAATCGGTGTCAAAATCCTTCTTCCGAGCTGCCTTTATAACCTGCAATCGGGCTGGATTTTCACCTATCAGTTGACTGCTCAGGACCATCAGTCACCTGGTGCCACTGTTGTCGTGAGACAACGGCTAGATCCATGCTGAAAAAATCCAACGGATACACCATCAGTCGACTGATAATACCCATCAGTCAACTGCTAGCTCAATCGGTCGAGTGGTCGGGCCAATCACTCGACTGGAGAACATTCTGCCCCGTCGGCCGCCATCATCCACGATCACCTTGATCGATCGCTCGTGGCGGCAATCAGCATACCTTTGGCAATCAACTGCCAGGGCACTTCCCGTAGTCAAACCCTAGTTGACTCCCATCAGTCGACTGACCCATGGTCCCAGTCGACTGATACACCTCAAACATGAGGTTTTAACCCAAGTATGGTACCCCCATACTTGCTAGACCACCCATAGCCTAGACCAAAGCCTTCTAACCACCTCCATCAGCCTCATGCCTATCAGATCCCTCCAAGTCATCCATGACTTGTTCATCCATACGTTAGCCTTCAAATGCTTCCATCGGCTATTGTCATTCTAACAGTGTCTACACCGCTAAGGAACATTGGACTTACACTGCCAAGACTCTGCTTGGACTTTACACCACCAATCATTGGACTTATGCTGCCAAGACTCCTGCTTGGACTGTACGCCGCCAATATTCCCCTTGGACTTTCCAAATGCCAAGACTCAAGCTTGGACTTTCCATGTCAAGTACTCAAGACTTGGACTTTTCCCATGACAATGGTCAAACCATCGTTAAACATCAAATACTAACCTGGGTCGATTGCATCAATAATCTTCCCAACACATGTCAGACATCAATGTCAGACATCCATGTCAAACATCAAAATACTTACTCGAGTCAAACTTGAGTCCGGTTAATCGTGACCTGGGCCGATTGCACCAACAGTTAGGAAAAGGAATTAAAGGTTTTTAAATCATTTCAAAATCATTTTGAAAAACCTTGGTGAAGTCTATATTTTGATAGCAATTACCATTGAATGAGGTGATACAAAGTAGGGTCAAACATTTAAAATTTCAAGAGTTTTGAACTTTGTATCAATCTCACTAGTTTATGGATATTTTATTTTTCTAATATTTTACACCCATAATGTTTGTAATAAGTAATGTACGTATGTATTTTCAAGATTTTTTAAATTACATATTTTTACTTATGAATTTTGAAATTTCATTTCTGAAATCTGATTTCTGTACTATGGAGAAATCAATCAACTGCCATGGATGACAGTCGACTGGAGTCAAAATCAATCGACTGGTAGCTAAAGGAGTTGACTGATAATGCTGATTTCGGGTAAACAAGGTTTGTTAGGCCCATGTTCAACTATGTTTTGGTTCCCTAACTACTCCTAACCCTAGGACATGCTTTGGAAAGCATTAGAAAGGGTGAAGATCCATTGGATATGGATTAGGAGAATTGTTTAGGGTATATATCGAATTAAGGGAGGTGCAAGTTCAATGTTGAATCTTTTCCCTTAATTTCGATAGTTTAGTGTTCCTATTGGCTTAGGGACTCTTCAAGGACATTGTTGATACAATGGTCAAGGGGGAGCAAGCTTTTAGGGGGAGGTATGCATCATGGGAAGATGGATGTGTATTTTTCCTTATGGGAGGAAAATTGGGGAATTGCCTCTCTTAAGTGATATGGGACTTATCACTAGGAAGATTGAAGGCATCCTAGATGTTTTTGTACCAAGGGGAAAATTGTAAGATCTCATTGGGATATGAGACATCTACACCCTTGAGGAGAACCTTTTTGATATATGTCAAAAAGGGGGAGAAGTTACCAATTGGGGTTAGTTGGTATTCTCATTGGGATGTGAGAATTTCCAATTTGGGATAATTGGTAGATTTGAGTTTGAGGTTTTGTCAAACATCAAAAAGGAGGAGATTGTTGATGCAATCGGCCCATGTCACAATTGACCAGACTCGAGTTTGACTCGAGCAGTATTTTGATGTTAGACAAAACAAATGACATGTGAGTGTCATAGAAAGTCTAAGCATGGGGCTTGACATGAAAAGTCTAAGCATGAGGCTTGGTGTTGGGAAAAACCAAGCATAGGGCTTGGTGTTGGTAAAGTCCAAGTGTGTAACCTTGGCATGGAAAATCCAAGCATGGGGCTTGGTGTTGGTAAGTCCAAGTGTGTATCCTTGGCAATGAGAAGTCTTGAGGACTTGGCAAGATCGCTAGTCTCGTAGGCTCAGGGTCCTTGAGTCGATGAAGGATGGCATTGCGGAAGTCGTGCGCTTGGTGCATCCGAGGGACCGCCGGACGGGGAGCGAATGGAGTGAGGCCAAAGGGAAATAGACTTTGAGGGCAAGACACAAAGGATGACATTGTGAAGTCGTGCACTTGGTGCATCCAAGGGATGTAGGCTGAGGGAAGAGAGCTTCGGTAGGGAACTCCATGATAGGATGAGGTGGAATTGGCCAAGTGGTTAAGACGAAGTGTCAGATACTCAAACATGATGTTTGAGGTTTTATCCGATGGTTGAATGCTTAAACAAAGTGTTTGTTTGAGGTTTTTACTCGACAATAGTTGACTGGTATAGGTGTCGGTTCGACTGATCCAAGTCGATGGCAATCGACTGGTGTGCGACTGGTGGTTTCTGACCAAGCAATCGACTGTCAAGGGATGGCAGTCGACTACTAGTCATCAATCGACTGACAAGGGACGTCAATCGACTGATGAAGGTGGTCGCGAGCATAGAACACTCGGTAGCCGACTGAGAAATCGACTACGGGCGTTGGTAGTCGACTTCCAATATTGGTAGTCGATTGATAAGTGGTTTGTTGGATTTTTCTAGCGTGGATCGAACTATTGTGAGATAACGGCTATAGGGGCAATTCGACTAGGGATTTTGGTAGTCGACTGTCAGGCATGAAATTAGCCCGAGACAAGAATAAAAGGAGGAGATTGGGGAGGATTTCCACAACCATTTTTGGGGAGATTTTGTAGGGAAATTGCTGCTTCATTCCAGACCTTCAAGAGCAAACTAAAGCAAGAAACAAGCAAGAGTTCAAAGTCATTTGTTATAAAGTGTTCTTTATGTATTTCATTTGTTGCCTTTGTATTTGCTTATACATTTTTGTATTACCTTGTAATTACTTGTATGAGGTTTCTCCATCTCCGACTTGTTGTCGAAAAGGAGCTTTGTTAGTGTCGTGCGCATAACTCGAGCTCGTTGAGCTCACCCCGTGGAGTAGGAACCCTAAGGTTCCAAACCACGTATATTATCGTGTATTGTGTGTACTTGTATTGTCTTTATATTTATATTTCATTATTGCATTTCCGCTGTGCTAACGATATTGTAGACGATTAAGCACACGACGAACGAAAGAGAATTCCATCAAGAAGGCAAATTGGGCTATTCACCCCCCCCCCCTCTAGTCGGCCACCGATCCTCCAACAAAAAGGTCCTCCTCAATGGTGTCAATGTCTCATATCCCAATGAGATCTTACAATCTTTCCCTTGGTACAAAAACATCTAGGATGTCATCAATCTTCCTAGTGATAAGTCCCATATCACTTAAGAGAGGCAATCCCGCCCCCAGGGCGATGGCGTGACGGTAAGGTGTGAAGTTCTCCTCTGCGCATCCAGGGGTCGATTCTGGCCTGGCACCGCGCGCTGCGCGAATGGAGGTGCACGATGCCCCTTCGTCGCAGCGTGGTCGCACCCTTCTGGGCAGCACGAGTCCTAACGCGTCGGGCCGCACGTCACCCTGATTTACCCTCGTTGACCGGTGGGGACTCTAGTCAAAGGTCGTGGGGCAGGGTCGGTCAGCCATTAGGATTAGTAGGGAAGAGAAATCGTACCTGATACCTGATGTAAATCAAAAAAAAAAAAAAAGAGGCAATCCCCCAATTTTTCTCCCATGAGGAAGAATACACATCCATCTTCCCATGATGGATACCTCCCCCTAAAAGCTTGCTCCTCCTTGACCATTGCACCAAAAATGTCCTTGGAGAGCCCCTAAGCCAATGGGAACACTAAACAATTGAAATTAAGGGCAAAGATTCAACATTGAACTTTCACCTCCCTTAATTCGATACACACCCTAAACACTTCTCCTAATCCATGTCCAATGGATTTTCACCCTTTCTAATGCTCCCCAAAGTATGTCTTAGGGTTAGGAGTAGTTAGGGAACCAAAACATAGCTGAACATGGGCCTAACAAACCTTGTTTACCCGAAATCACCATTGGCAGTTGACTCTCTCAGCTACCAGTCGACTGCCATTGGTGCCAGTCGACTGTCATACACGGTAGTCGACTGAATTCTGCAATGTGTAGAAATCAGCTTTCAGAAATGAAATTCCAAAATTCATAAGTAAAAATACTTATTTTGAAAAATCTTAAAAATTCATATGTATATTACTTATAACAAACATTATGGGTGAAAAATATTAGAAAAATAAAATACCCATAAACTAGTTAGATTGACATAAAGTTCAAAACCATTGAAATTTTCAATGTTTGGCCCTACTTTGTATCACCCTATTCAATGGTGATTGCTATCAAAAGATAGACTTCACCAAGGTTTTTCAAAATGATTTTGAAATGTTTTTAAAACCTTTAAATTCATTTTCCTAAACATCTCACTTGTATCTAAGTGTATAAACACATACAAGTCAAGTCTTCTTGTGAGATGTGGGCTTTGTTCATTTAGGGTCTCATGCATTTTTTTAGGCAACACTATTTGATTCTCTTATGAATGGGACTTCAAATCATGCCATTGTCCTTAACTCAATTTAAATTAATGCATGAATGATGATTATGGCATAATTGATAACATGAATAAGCATGTGCCAATAATCATGATGTCATGACATGTGATTCTAATTTAAGCATATCATGACATTAAAAATAAACCCTAAGCATGACATTTTCAATGATAAAACGTAAATATGATGTCATGGCATGTTAAATAACAATCAAAGCATGGCAAATAAAAGGTAAAGGTATAGGAATACCTAGATTTTAACATTAGTTGTCATTTGATAGAATTAAGTTTTTTTTTGCCATATTAACCAACTCTACCAAGTGTGCCAAAATCCAAAATGGCACACCAAGATCTCTAACCCTAATTGTGCCAATTTAATCAATTTTCGTCTTCTCAAACCACATTGGCACATCCTAAAGTGTCAACTCTACCATGGCTAGGTTAACTACCCATCCACTTAGGGTTGACACCCTCTAACCCATCTAGCGTGAATCGATCATTCTCCTAGGAACCCAATACCTATTGGAGCTCCTTGGGTTAACAAGGTATTCACTAGGGATAACTTTCCTAGATACCTTCCTAATGACCCTTTTTGACTTTAAAGTCTTAGTCATTTGGGTCTTTCCTAGGTTAACCTTAGGGTCGGATCGCTTCCCTAGTAACCTTCTTAGTGGCTACCTTAGATTTCCTTGAGTTTTTAGCCGCTAGACACACACCATGGTTAATATTAGGGATAACTTTCCTATTAACCTTGGTTTTCCTAGACCTAGATTTAGCTCCATAATCAAATGGAACATTGTGGTAGGACTTAGGTTTGTAACTCAAACATTTCTTGCCCTTAAACGGTTCTTGTCTCTTAGTTCTTATATTTTGATAATTAGACCCTTTAAATGAGAATGTCATTTTTGCTAGGGTCTTTTCTAATTTTTCAAGCCTTGACCTCAAAGCTTGGTTCTCTAATTCTAATTTTTCCAATTTAGATTTTTCATTAATCTTTTGGGAAGGACGCTTCTTCTTAGGCATGTGTTTACCCTTTTTAGGGTTAATGCCTAAATTTTATTCTATCCTCTTAATACTCTCCCTAGGTAGAATGTGTCTAGAGTTATTGTTCCTAGGTTTGTCCTTAGTTAAATTTATATGCTTGGCACCTAAACAATAGTATTTATTCCTACTAGCATGATTTTCATTAACAATTACAAGAGTACTAAAATAACTTCAAGCATGCTTTTTAATCCTAGAATTAGAAGGTGCATTAAGATATACCTTAGGGTTTACTTTGGAAGCTCCCCCTACTTGTGTAGCTCCTTCTTGCCTCTTCTTTCTCCCCCTAAGGCATTGGCTTCGGTAGTGTCCTCTTTGGTTGCATTTGAAGCACACAATAAGCTCTTTGCTTTTCTTAGTGAGGACTCCTGCATCTTTTGCTTTTTGTTGAACTTTTGGTGCCGACACTTTCTCCTTAGCCAATTTTAGGCATTTGCTCTTTTAATGCCCGACTTTCCTACACTCAAAGCATATAATGTGATTTTTATTCTTAATTACAATGTTTGAGTTACCTAGGGAATTTTCTTCTTGTTCTTCACTTTTCCCGGATGTAGATGCTTCTACTTGTTCTTGCTCCGGGATGGAAGACCTCTCCTCCCCCTCAATGCTAGAGGTGGAGGTTTCCTCCAATTCCTCTACATCCTCGGATGTTGATGGACATTTTTCCTCGGCCTCCTCCTCTACTTGTGCTGGTTCGGAATTTTCATGGAATATTATCACCTTATTCCACAATTCCTTTGCGTCCCTATAATTTCCTAGTCTAGACCAAATATTGTTTGGAATCAAATCACTAAGCATCTTGATTACCTTGATATTGGTCTTGAAGTCCTTGATTTGATCCTTGGTCCATCTTGACTTCTCTATTGGCTTATTTTCTTTATCCCTAGGCATTTCAAAACTATTTTCTAAAATTAACATTATATTAAAATTGGTTTTAAGATATACCTCCATTTTTCTTTTCCACCATTGAAAATCCCCTTCGAATTTTGGTGGTTGAAGTTTGATGTCATCCATCTTGTTGATTGTCATGGCGGTGAATCCAATGACAACCTCCTCACTCTGATACCACTTGTTGGAGGATCGATGGCCAGCTAGAGGGGGGTGAATAGGCCAATTTGACGTAGATGATGGAATTCGTTCGCTCGTCGTGTGCTTGTCTACAATATTCGTTAATACACAGCGGAAATACAAATAACAAATATGAATGCAAGAGACACAAGCACAAATACAACACGATATACGTTATTCGGAACCTTAGGGTTCCTACTCCACAAGGTGAGCTCAACGAGCTCGAGTTATGTGCACAACACTAACAAACTCCTTCTCGACAACAAGTCGGAGGTGGAGAAACCTCATACAAGCAATTACAAAGTAATACAAAAACATACAAGCAAATACAAAGACAATAAATGAAATACGTAAAGAACACTTTAGAACAAATGGCTTTGAACTCTTGCTTGTTGCTTTCTTTGGTTTGCTCTTGAAGGTCTGGAATGCAGCAGTAATTCCCCTCCAAAATCTCCCCAAAAACAGTTGCAAAATCCTCCATCTCGAGCTTCTTAAATAACTTGCATCGAGCTGATTTCGTGCCAATCAGTCGACTGCCTCCTGCAGCCGTTGTGAGACAACGACCTAATCCACGTTGGTATCTAGCTAATGGATACACTGGCAGTCGACTGCTTAATAATATCAGTTGACTGCTGACCTCGTAGCTGACTAATCAGTCGGCTATCGACCATTCTGTGCCCGCGACCACCTTCATCAGCTGATTGTCATCCCTTGGTAGTCGACTGATGGTCTAGCAGTCGACTGACATCCCTTGGCAGTCGATTGTTGGGCCAGAAGCCACCAGTCGCACACTAGTTGATCCCCGTCGATTTGGATCTGTCAAATTGATACCTATACCAATCGACTGCTGTCGGGTAAAACCTCAAATAAACACTTTGTTTGAGCATCCGACCGTCGGGTAAAACCTCAAACATCTTTTTTATGCATCCGACACTTCATCTTAGCCACTTGGCCAAGTCGACCTCATCCTCTCATGGAGTTCCCCAACCGAAGCTCTCTTCCCTCGGCCTACGTCCCTCAGATGCACCAAGTGCATGACTTCACAATGTCATCCTTCGCATCTTGCCCTCAAAGTCTGCTTCCCTTTGGCCTCACTCCATTCGCTCCCTGTCTGACGGTCCCTCGGATGTACCAATCGCACGACTTCCGCAATGTCATCCTTCACCGACTCAAGGACCCTGAGCCTATGAGACTAGTGACCTTGCCAAGTCCTCAAGACTTCTCATTGCTAAGGTTACACACTTGGACTTACCAACACCAAGCCCCATGCTTGGATTTTCTATGCCAAGGCTACACACTTGGACTTTATCAACACCAAGCCCTATGCTTGGATTTTCCCAACACCAAGCCCCATGCTTGGACTTTTCATGCCAAGCCCCATGCTTGGACTTTCACCATCAAGGCTACATACTTGGACTTACGTGGCCAACCCATGTTGGACTTTCATTGCCAAGCCCCATGCTTGGACTTCCCATGACACTCACATGTCATACATTTTGTCTAACATCAAAATATTGTTCGAGTCAAACTCAAGTCCGATCAATTGTGACCTGAGTCGATTGCACCAACACCTAGTGTGTCGTTGGACTGCAACAGTCACGATCTGGCATAGTCAGAAGTCGTTGGAATGGAAGCAGTCGACTGATGCATGCATCGGTTGACTGCCGCCTTCCCAACAGGAAGAAACCCTTCTTCTCTATAAAAAGAAGGGTTGGGGGCTTTTGGGAGGTTAATGCTTAACTCCCAATCATACTCCCAAGTGCCCTAAATGTTTTCTACTCCTCTTACTTGTTCTTATCTCAATTCTATTGTAAGAGGGAGAGATTCTTGTAAAGAGGTTACCTCCACCTAGCTTGGGCTAAAGGAGAGACTAGTGGATTATTGAGGGAGTGATTTGCCTTACGAATCGTCCGTGGACTAGCGGGAATGGTCGTGAACCACATTACATCTCGGCGTTAGCATTTGTATTCTTTACTTCTTGCTTTGTCTTAATTGTTTATTTGTTTAGAAAATATTTCGCTGCGCTAATTACTTTCGTAGACAATTAAGCGAACGATTTTCATCTACGATCATCGGGGCTATTCAACCCCCCTTCTAGCCGGGCCATGATCCTCCAACAAGTGGTATTAGAGCCAAGGTCGCTTGTCACCGGACTCACCGCCGCAACAAGCACAACAAAAATGGTCGGCTCCAACATCCATCTGCCTAAATTCGAAGGAGACTTTGCTTCGTGGAAAAAGCGAATGGAGGTATTTTTCGAGACTAATTTTGAAATTATGCTTATCATCGAAAACGGTTTCAAGATACCTAGGGATGAAGAAGGGAGGCTAATAGAAAAATCGAGGTGAACTAAGAAGTAAAGAGAGGAGCACCTTGCAAATTCAAAAGCCAAGCACCATCTCTATAATGTGCTCCCTCAACAAGAGATCAACCGAATAGGAGAATGTGCAAGCACCAAGGAGATGTGGAAAAAATTGGTAGAGCTTCATGAAGGCACCTCCGAAGCTAAATTGGCAAGAAGGGACCTCCTCCCTCTCAATTAAACAACATTAAGTTTGACAAAGGGGAGATGGTATTATCTTTGCATTCTCATTTTAAAGAAATAATTAATGTCCTATCAAGTGTAGGAGAAAATCTCTCCAACCGAGATATAATCATGAAGGCTATAGATGCATTCCCCCAGTCATCCAAATGGAGCTCCATGGCAGACTCCTATATTTCAAAGAATCTAGAGGTAAGTACTCTAGAAGAATTTTTCTCCACCATAGAATTACATGAAACTAGGCTTGAAGGCATAATAGAAGATCCAATCAAGCAATCAAGGAGAGTAGCATTATTGGCTGACAAAGGAAAGAAGAAGAAGGAGACTCCACCCTCTTCATTCGATGAAGAATCTTCATCCTCTTCAATGGATAGCAATGAAGAGGCCTACATGGTAAGAAAGGTGAGACGTGCTCTTAAGAGTTTTAAATTTAACAAGTCTCATGATAGGAAAAGGCCAAGAAGAAAGGTTATTTGCTACAATTTCCAAGGAGAGGGGCACATGAGGGATGAGTGTCCCTTGTTAAACAAAGCAAAGGAAGAAACAAAGAAAGACAAGAAGAAAGGAAGCAAGAAAAGGGAAGAAAAGAAATCAAAAGAAAATGGGAAGATAAAAGCCCACAACTTGAAGGCCACATGGGATGATCCATCCTCATCGGAGGAAGAAGAAGCATTCACAAGCCTTGCACTTATGGCGATAGAAGACTTGGACTCCACCTCCTCCGAAAGAGAAGAAGCAAGCACAAGTGAGGAGGAGAGCTCAAGTGTAGGGGGAGCATCCTCATCGGATTCGGAACAAGAGGATTGGATAAGTGAGGTAACAAATCTCCCTCCCAAAAAGATTATTTCAATGATTACTATCTTGACTAAGGACTTATTTAGGTCTAAGAAGAAAAATAAATGCATGCTAAATGAAATTAAGGGTCTAGAAGAAAAACTTGAAAAAGCATATTCACATGTTAATGATTCTTCTTCTAGTGTTAATGATGCATGCTTAGAGGAGAACAAGGTCCTAAGGGAAAAGGTAGAATTCCTTAATAAGGCCCTAGAGAAATTCACAATAGGCTCCAACACCTTGAACATGATCATTGGGAGCCAAAGGGCTAGCTTTAATAAGAAGGGCCTAGGATATAAGAGATCTAAGAATGAAAAAGCTTGTCATTGTTTAATAGCTAGGGGGCAATCAAAGACTACAATGGTAGCTAGGAAATGGATCCCAAAAGAGTACTTAGTGAACCCTATTGGAAAGAATCTATATTGGATTCCTAATTCAATCCTCAAGGGTTAGAGAAACCTTGGATAGTCAACCATAAAGGAATTTATTTCATATCATATTATTTGGTTGACTTATAAGCATGGTGGATGATTTGGGTAATAATATTTGACTTGTGATTTGGGGTGATATTTGATTTATGATCATGATATGCAATAATGATAATTCTTGTGTTATGATCATGATGGATGATATACTTGCTTTATGATAATACTTAACTTTGGTAGAAATTGTAAGAAATTCATGGTTAAGTATAATTACCTTTAGTCACATCTCACATCCACCATAAAGCTACCTTGATTGAAAACATAGCATGGGTGAGATGTTAGGTTGATACAAGTGACTCACTAATGTTTATGGCATTTAGATGAGTCATTTAGAGTATCATAGTAGAGCAATCATAGACCAACAATGGGGAAAGAAAATATTTAATCAATGGACATATTGTTCATAGATCATAGTTGGATATTTTAAATGTTTTAAAACCATTTTATGTTTTGCAAATAGTGAATTGATGCTTTAAAACAACTCAAGGCAAAACTAGGTCTTAAAGTTGATACAAAATTGAGACATTTTATAACTTTTGAGTTTTTGCCTAATTTTCAAAAATATAATGAATTTTCTTGAAAAATTATTTTTCATTGACAATGGGACTTCTGAGAAATGTGTTCGCCAAATTTCATGATTTTTTGAATTTTTTATAATTTTTAATGCATTTCTGAACTTGGATTCGGAAATCATAAAAGGTTGGAATTCAGTTGCCAGCCGACTGATGGAACTGTGCATGAGCACAACAGCCTAATTTTTGGGTTTTTCAGGTAGATTTTGGTATTTTTCTTCCTTTTGACTTTGATGTCATATTATATGACATATGTTAGATGTTTTTGATGGTGTCAAAGGGGGAGAAATGTTGAGTTTAAGTTAATCATGCTAGGAGGGGAATTAACATGTGTTAAGGGGGAGTTGCATGTATTAAGGGGGAGTGTTTTGATACTCATATTTGTTTTAAATGCTTTCCTTCTTTATGTATTTGGTTAATGTTTTACCTAACTTAGACGGATTGTCACACATCAAAAAGGGGGAGATTGTTAGGGCAATCAACCCATGTATGATGTGGTTTTGATGTGTGTGGCAAAGTGTTTAAGTTAGGTTGTTTTGGATTTGATATGTGTGTTTAAGTTATGCAAGACTTAAGTAAATCACACATGGTTTACTTGATGAAAGAATTGGTGAGTTCACCATCTCATGGCTCGGGTCCTTGAGTCAGTGAAGGATGATATTGCGGAAGCCGTGCGCTTACTGAATTCGAGGGACCGTCGGACGAGGAGCATTGGAGTGAAGCCAAAGAAAGTAAACTTCAGGGCGAGACGTGAAGGATGGCATTGTGGAAGCCATTCGCTTGGTGCATCGGAGGGACATGGCCGGACAAAGAGAGCTTCGAGGTGAGGGACTTCATGGGAGATGAGACTGCGATTGTAACCCGGGACGAGTATCTCATAGGTGAACTTAGCCGAATGGCTAAGTCAAGTGTCGGATGCTCAAACTTAGGCTTGAGATTTTACCCGACGTTTGGTTTAGTTGAATGCTCAAACTTGTGTTTGAGGTTTTAACCGACATTTGGATAAGTCGGATGCTCAAACATGAGTTTGAGGTTTCTATCTGACGAATGGAAGTGTCAGATGCTCAAACAGGAGGTTTGAGGTTTACCCGACCGTCAGATGCTCAAACAAGTGTTTTGTTTGAGGTTTTACCTGACATCAGTCGACTGCTATAGATAGTAGTCGACTGCTCTGAGTCGATGGCACTCGACTGGTGCTTGATCGATGTTCGACTGAAGGACTTTTGGCCTAGCAGTCGACTGCTGCACCATCAGTCGACTGCAAAGAATGGAAGTCGACTAATGAAGGTGGTCGCGGGCACAGAAGGCTTTTGAGTCGAATGATTGACTGGATCACTCGATTGATGGCTTGATCAGTCGACTGATGGGCATGATCAGTCGACTACCCAATGTACCATTGGACTGCAACGGTCGCGATCTGGCGTGGTCAGAAGTCGTTAGAACGGAAGTAGTCGACTAATGCATGCATCAGTCGACTGTCACCTACCCAACGAGAATAAACCCTTCTTCTCTATAAAAAGAAGGGTTGAGGGCTTTTGGGAGGCTAATGCTTAACTCTCAATCATACTCCCAAGTGCCCTAAACATTTTCTACTCCTCTTACTTGTTCTTATCTCAATTCTATTGTAAGAGGGAGAGATTCTTGTAAAGAGGTTACCTCCACCTAGCTTGGGCTAAAGGAGAGACTAGTGGATTGTTGAGGGAGTGATTCACCTTACGAATCGTCCGTGGACTAGCGACAAGAGCCGTGAACCACGTTATATCTCGGCGTTAGCATTTGCATTTTTTACTTCTTACTTTTTCTTAATTATTTATTTGTTTAGCAAATATTCCACTGCACTAATTACTTTCGTAGACAATTAAGCGAACGATCTCCATCTATGATCATCAGGGCTATTCAACCCCCCTTCTAGCCGGGCCACGATCCTCCAACAAAGGTTTCTGAGGGTTTTAGTTTTTAAACTTCCTCCTAAGATGGGAATGCGGGGCCCATCAGCCTAGCTAGAGGATTAATATGCTTATGATAAGTAATGAAGAGGAAGATCCCAACCCAATGAGTTAAATAAAACCAGTACGAGATGAGAAGGTGGTTATGTTATGGGCGAGGAAGGGTGATTAAAGGGGATTCATAATTTACAAAGTCAGGCCAAGGGATTAGTCAAACTATTTTTGTGTGTGTGGGGGGGGGGGGTGGCTAATGATACACCTGTAACCTGACCTGAGGAATAAAGGAAGAAATAACGAAGGATTAAAAGGGGAGAGGCTAAGATCAAATGAATGTGACTATAGTTCAGGGTACATATCCGAATCAACTAGGGCCTAGCTTGAAAGGTTAAGCCAGGTTTAGAGGGTAGCAACTCGGGGAGCCGAGTTGGGTTGGCGACCAAAACAATGACGAGCAATAACTCAAGAAGTCGAGGTGGATTATAAGCGCATTTGCCCGATGGCTAGAACAAGGTCAAATAGCAACTCGAAGGGACGAGTTGAGTTATATGCACTTCAATTTAAATAACCAAAATAGTGTAGGAAAGCAAGTCAGCAAAATAAGTCATATCAGTAACAAGGTAACTCGGAAAACAGAGCGGAGTTTAGGTGTGGATAAGGAGGGGTCCATTGGTAAAATGAAGGTAAGGAGGGAGGGCTCCTACTATGCTTTCTCATGAGAGTTTGTTACGCAGCATACAAACCAAAGAACCTGGAAGACCCCACAGAATATTTTTAGTAACCCTCACTCGCTAATATCATAACAGCATTATTCTTCAGACTAGGATGACCTTCCATGTGGATGGTGATCCAGGTGGTTTGTTACGCGACAGTTGACTTCAGGGGCGGTAAGGATAAAAGGAAGGAATGAAAGAAGGAGGGGACTTTTTTCTCTCTCTCGCTCTCGCTCTCGCTCTCTCTTTCTCTTGGTGGATGGTTAGCTTTCTCAATGGAGACTCACTACTGGAGGAGAAGAACTATCCTAGACGAAGCAAGAAGGGGGAGGATCATACAAGTTTCATTGTTTTTTATCTTGTATAAGTTCTTCTCTGTAAGGGGTTTCACCACCTCCAGAAGCATTTCTGAAAAGAAAAGATTATAGTAAAAGTGTATAGCGCCGGATCTCACTTTAGAGCTCGCCCATAAAGTAGGAATCTAAATTTTGAACCACGTTAAATTTCTTTTCTTCACTCTTTCATTTACTATTGCGGTCGAAGAGGACCCCCAAGTCTCCCTGACATCTTCGTTCCAAAGAAGATAGAAAATCATGCCACATCAATTTTAATAACTCAATATCAACTCAATTTTTGGATAATAATATTCACCTGTCTTTTATCTTTATTTTGATCCAATTAGACCACTCTCTATATTGACCAAAAAAAATATCTTGCTTTTAGTGTGAATAGTTGAGGTTGATACTTCCCCATATACCCCCAATGATTTCAAAGGTCTAGATTTGAAAACCACTAGGATATTTGTGGATTTGGTTAGAGACTTACACTATCGCCAGAGATGTACATGACTTTTTGACATATGCTTCATTTACAACATCTAATACACAAGAAGAGATGGATGTGATACAAGAGACTATAATTGCACAAGAAGTGAAGATATCTAGATTAGAGCAGGAGTTGAGGATTATGCTAGAGGAACAGGATCAACGAGATCAAGAGACTCGAGGGCATGATGTCAACACACAAGATGCTATAACAACTTCTCATGTGATATTAATCTTGTGGATCAAAGTGCAAGCAAGAGGAGAACTCGTACTAGGAGACAAGGAGTATGAACCCCAAAAAAAAAAAATTGTTGTTTTTGAAATCCTTTGCACATTGAGCAGCACCGACACAAGCTTTAATCTGATTTCTTTTCTCTTACTAATCTTTCTAATTAATAAATTAAGATGCATAATCTAACTATCTAAGGAGCCCTTTTCTGAATGAAAAAAAAAATAGAAAAATAGTAAATCAAAGGAGCCACTAAACGAATAATAACTCAAAGGAGGGTGAATTAAGTGCATGGTGTTGGTAACCAACAAGGTATTATATTATAATTAAGTAATATATCCGTCTATGTCCTCGTTATTATCTTGCCCCTTTGCAAATTAATTAATGGAGGTTGACCTCTAATAGAGTCAAGAGACCCACATTTAAGCAGCCTCAGAATTAAAGCCATGAGCTCATCCACCATTATCATATTGGCTGGCGCACGAAACCTACTCATCAACCAATGCCAACCAAATCTAATATATAAAACAAAAATCTAGCATAGCACTCCAGCTGAGGTGCATGCAGCCAGGTTCCATGCATGCATATTGATAATAAAAACAATTTTCATAGTACCAAGTGGATAGGCATGCATGAATGCATGCATTACTCCAAAAGCAATTGCTTAGCTAGCTTGGATTAATGAGGGACATATAAGAAGCATCCGCTTTCTCACTGCAGGAATAGGATATTTATTCAAAAAGAACAACAAACAGAATTTACTAATCCTTGCGTTGTCACCGGAATGCTTCCAAACCATCCCTTAAGTTACGTTCAAGTTAAGCTAATGTATACAAAATACAGATTAGAGAGAATTAAAATTGTCAAGGGAAAAAAGAATGTTGGACTGAGTTGGAAAATGCATGCATCGATGGGTGGTGGAAAAAAAGAAGCTAGCTTAGGTAGGGTGCAATGTCGAGGCAGTGGAGGATATATGGAAGTGGTGCATGCCAGCGGTAATGGTGGTGATGGTGGATGGGAACATAATTGAAAAAACCACCAACTCCAGTGAATTAATCCCAGTATTTTTTTATATCTTTTAAATAATAATAGCGTAATTCAAACACCAGGAAGATGACCTTTAATTTTCCTATCAAACAACAGTGGCATAAATTAATAATATAAACGTTCAAAATTAATTAATGCATTTGGTGTATAGTCTTTGGCCTTTACCGTGCGTGTTGCATTGACCGATACCCCGTCCCGCCCACGATGGTCGTCTAAGGAAAAGGAAAAGTATGTATCAAGGAAGGTGTAGACCCCGTTACAGTTAATTAAATCACGACGATTCAATAAATATCAACCTTTAATTAATTTTAATTTTTCAATAACCTTTCATAAATCACTTATTACCAAAATTATTATTATTATTTTAAAAATATAATGATAGGACACGGATTTTTCTCCTCAAGGATGTGCTGTCAAGGAGGGGTTCTATCCGACCGCAGTAGTAAGAGTTTCTTTGCTCCTTTCCTGTGAAAATTAACACCCGTTAGACCACCGTCAACCTACTCGAAAAAGATCCTCCGATGCTTAAGTTAAAGCTTGTATGATGAAGAGAAAGCAACTAATAGAGTTGTCAAACGGACCGACCCATGATGGAGCAGGTCAACCCATTATAAATCCAACATTTAGCAAGGAGGGACGGGTTGATCCGTCATTCTGACGGATTGAGAAATCTCCAACCCAACCCAACACAATCCAAGGCGGGTTGCAGATTAGGCGGGCCGACCCACAAGCTAGAAAAATTAAAAAAAAAATCCAAAATTATTTAGACGTTAAGGGCTTGAGGTCATAATCGGCAAGGAGGATAGAATACCATGATAAAAAAATATACATTTGAAAAAACTAAAATCTTGTAATTAAGATTCAATTATCGATCGACAATATTAGATATCGATATTTTTTATTCTTCCAACACTCCAAAATATCCAAATCTTGATAATATGTAAATTCAAAATTTGGCTCATCTAAATAAAGATCTAATTGAGATTTTTTTCAACACTTGTAATTGGTTGACTCTGATATATTGTCATTTCTTCTATTAATTGAAATAGTAGTAATAAAATAATTATAAACTAATTAGAATATACCAAAAAAATTTATTAGATTAGTTAAATGAAATATTGTTTTATTATTTTCTCTAATTTCTTCTACACTTTGTGTCGAGTTGTATATGTGATAGAAGAATATTGTGATTATGAGCTTGTTAGTATTAGAATATTAGTAAAAAACTTAAATAATTTTTTTTTCACAAGTTTTATCTTCTTTTGATATTTCTCAACCCACGGGACAACCCAAGCCCGTCGCGGGTCAACCCGTTTAGACTCGCAACCCGCGCAGGTTGATTCGTTTAGGCCCGCCAAAATGGCGGGTTGATAGAATTTCAATCCAACCTGCTTAAATTACTTGGTGGGGCGGGCTAACCCAGCAGAGATAATCCAACTTGATGACTCTAGCAAGTAGTAGCAGTAATGAAGAAGATAAGTGTAGCAAAGAACAATAAGTGTATGCAGAATGAAATCAAAATCCCTCTCTTCTATTCATTTCCGTCTGTTATCCCCTCTCCTATGTTAGGGTAAGTTGTCCTGTAATAAACTACCAACCTCACCCTCCATGTGGAAGGCCACGCAGGCGAAGGTGATCATGTTGTCATTCCGGTAGAGAATGCTTGCTACCAGAAATATTTTGTGGGGTTTATTAGGCATCTTCAATTTGTAATAAAGGATGATTATGTGTATTATAACAACATTCTCCTACATATTTTATGGAGTCTCACCTTAACAAAATTAATATTCCTCTTGGCTTCCCTCTAACTTCTCGATCTATTGTCCATCTAACTCAGCTTGGCTCCTTTCTATCGAAGTTGTTATCTTCTCAACTCGGCTTATCATTCTAAGTCGCTACTTTCTTAACTCGACTCATCTTCCCAAGTTGCTACCTTCTTGACTCAGCTCATCTTCCTGAGTTGCTACCTTCTTGATTCGGCTCATCTTCTCGAGTTGCTATCTTCTTGACTCGGCTTATCCCCCCAAGCTATTACCCTTGGACTTGGCCTGATGCTTCATTATACTTATTCTTATTATAGTAGTATCATTAGTCACCCTCAAAATAGTCAGACTACTCATTTCATATGACGTTAGCGACTTAAAGATTTTCCTAAAATGCTTTTTCCTCCCAGTTCGGTGACGGTTTAGGTGTCTAACACCCATTCTTGGGCCTATTGGGCCATAATTACCACCCTTTCTATCTATTCTACTGACTTGGTCTAACTGTTTGGCTACTGAACGCCATCTCTTTATGTCTTGAGACGGAGTATTTTAATGCTCCAACTCCCGATACCCTACATTTTTGTTGTGGCTCTCATCATCTTCCCCGATTTCAAATTCATCCTCTCCTCCTGCTAACCCTCGCTGATAGACGCCTTGCTTCCCAAGTCTTTTGGCATCAAGAAGTTCCTTCCCCTTTCCTTAGTCATCATTCCTTAGTCCCAAGTAAATGATACTTCCATCTTCTTGCCATCGTCTAAATTTCTTTGCCCGACTTTCTACCCCTCTACCCCATTCGGAGACTTGGAGGATAGACCTTCCTAACCTGCCTTTCGTTCCGTGACTGTCAGCTGCAATGCCCTTTTGTTGAGGTCCACAGAATTCTCCAAAACCACTACTATAATTCGGACCTTCTTTTGGATGCTCATCTACTAAGACACTATGGTCTATCACCCTTCATTCTGGATGACCCCATTGTAATAGGTGGTGTATTTATTGGAGATTTTGGGATCATGCACAGCGAAATAAAGCAAATGAAATAATTTTATTACATCCCAGACATTCCCAGGGGGCCAGGAAAACTTGCTTTGGCATAATCACATGAAAACACACATAAGAAAAAGGAGAAGTTATACCTTCGAGATTCTTTTGAATTTGTCAAAACCACAAGCAAGACCAATGGGTATTGCCTCTATCAGTATCCATGCCGGGATCACCTGAGATAACTCCTAGAGTAGCAAGCCTTTGTCTCTGATTGGAGCTAGCCAACCGGTGGAGACAAGAGAAGAGGAGAGAGGAAAGACGACTACCAAGGGAGAAAACCTAAAAACAAAAACCTTTTTTCCAAAGATTATCAAGGGATCTATTTATAGATCTCTTGATTAGGTCATCTTAGGAGGCTTAAACGAAACATATCTTACCATAATTATCCCATAATTAAGGTAAGAACAACCCAAGAAATTTCCATAAGAGAAATCTCCAAAATCAACATAACCGCGACATGGTTGTGTGGATTCACACGGTCGACCGTGTCAAAAGGCATAGCCATGTTAGGACACACGGTCGGTCGTGTGTCCTCCTGGGCACAGCCCAGTTTTTTCCATTTTTCAGCCAGAGCTAGGCATGACCCGTGCCAAGTTAGGCACGACCGTGTGAGGCATTGTATGGTCCGTTTGACTTTGTTTAAGTGTGATATGGTCGTGCTAAGTCCAACAAGGCCATAAGAGGTTCCATAGCCTCCATTTCGCACCCCTTGGTCTGGTCCAACCAGACATATCCTCTCTCTAAAGGTCGAAGCTTCACTTCTCACTTCGCCTCGGTCGCTTATGCATGGCGATCCTATCATACATCCCCGGATTAAAAAAAATTAATTCAAACGAAGATGGATTACCCAAACAATCGATCCATCATCGTGCTTCTCGATTTGAGTCATCGTTTGAACAAACTTATTGTTCAAACAACATAACTCTTATCCTCGATTAGCCGCGGAATAGATGATGTACGGATCGTCGATTTTTGTGTTTATCATCGGGGTCCAAGTAAATTAACCACATGCATGATACAAAAGAACTAAATCAAAACAAACAAGATTATACCTCTTGTTTACCTCTTGATCTTCTATTGTATGACCTATCCTCCTTTTGGACATTGTGTGGGCAACGATCCTCCAAGAGTTGAAGCCTCCTAGATCGCATGTCTTCCCTTCCTTGCTCGCTCCAAACAAAGGGAAGAATACTTCTCCCTTCTTCTCCTTACTTGCGCCGACCACCAAAAAACCAATTCCTTGGTGTCCACTGGCCCTAAGGAGAGGGAGAAGATTAATGAGCACCGGCCAAGAGAGCTAGGGCTCTTGTTGCCGCCGGCCAAGAGACAAGGGAGAGGTGGAGAGGGTGGCGCCGACAATGTAGAAGAAGAAAAAGGAAAAGCTCTACAAATCCTCCTTGTGTCGCCGGCCAAAAGAAGCACTCCTTAGGTTGTCGCCCAAGAGAAGCCAAACCCTAGAACTTCTTATGTTGCCGCCCAATGCCAACTCAAAACCCTAGAACTTCTATGATAATCTAGCCTCCCAAGCCTTGGAAGCATATATATAGATTTTTCCCAAGCCTCCTTTTAATCGTGTCCATTGGATCTAAGCTTCATGAGGGTTTTAATAGACTACAATAGGGACCATGAGGAGGAGTTGGATCTTGGCCACCTAATGGATCCAACCCATATAAAATCCGATCCATTAATGATAATCCATTTCACTAGAGGATTATCATTGATCTACCTCACCAACCACCATAATTAAATATGGGCTCCATATATTAATTGTACAAATATCTTCCCGTGTTTAAGATATCAAATGTCCATTAATTAAATAATTTACTGAAAATTAATTAATTAACATCTAACTCCATGAGTAGTACCACTCAACCTTATCATCATGCTGGACCAAGTCCACCTACAGTGTTTACATGATGATCCTTATGAGCTCTCAAGGGGACATCATCATCCTAATACATAGGACACGGTTTCCTCCTATAATCAACGACACACCATGTAAATAATACCATTTCTCAACTTACCGAGTCTATCGATTTAACCCATAAATCTCGCCCATTAGTAAATCAAAGAAATAAATATTAAGTACATGTGCCCGTTATTATATCGGAATTAAGAGCATGTACACCATAATATCCGAGGTCTGATTCAATTATGTAGTCGGCAATAAATTGAATCACCTCTAATTCGGTCCTACTCAATACACATAAAGTGTACTAGTGTAATTCTATGGTCAAGATAAACCAATACCAAATTACACTATAACCATACCAATGGTTTGTCCAAAACCATCTTGGTTGTGAGCCTCTACTTATACTCTATAAGGAACTGATAACATGATCCTCTGTGTGACACCACACACCATGTTATCTATAATGTAAAGTATTAGACAAGATGCACACATATAATAAATATAAAATGCAAACAATAATCATGTGATTCTTATTTCAAAATGAGGATGTCCATATAAAGACTAGGCTTTCAGTATACATCCCAACACTCTCAACAAGAATCTCATTCTCAGACGTGTTTTACATCTCGAGATCACCCGTAGTGCATGTGACCCAATAGGTTCATGATTATGTTGGTCATTCAAAATTAACCCCTTAATTTTGAATAGATTATGAGTGGCACCTAGTAGTACATCATGATCCCCAATTGATCGAAAAGTCTAAATTGACTCCAGAATATTTTTTAAATCCTTCAGCAGCTTCAGTTGTTCGTGCCTTGTTCCTTTCACTCAACCTATACCCACTTGGTTCAGGACATGGTCTATGTGTTCGTCCTCACTAGGTTGACTACATCACACCTAGCCCAAGTAAATTTTCTTGTCCTATGGAATCAAGTTACTCCTACATGTTCCCAAGAAGACCATCTTCTTAACATGCTCGCTCTGGCCAGAGACTTCTGAGTAACAATCCTGACAAGAGGACTAGGGTATACATCTCATTTATCAGGAGTGGTGAATCCTCTGTGGGCTATTCAAACACCTTCAATCACTTTGGCTTATACCCAATTATCCCGGAGTTACACCTACTATGTAGATGGCTACAAAGAAGTCAAAGTACAAGGCGTCATGATCAAGGTGACTTGAATAACTCAAGTATAAGGAAGCTCGTACTCAAGCTACAATGAGATCTTCAACGACATATAGAACCATATGAAGTCTCATAGCAAGTCACTCCAATGAACTAGTTACCATAACTAGCATCCACATGCTCACTCTCAGCATCCCTATGCTTCCATTCGGTGAGTACCGAATGATTGGATAAACCAAGGAGCATAACATGTGCTAGTCTCACAAAATTGATGATGTCCAATCTCATCAATTCACAGACTAGTGATAATTTCAATACTTGCATATTTACACATAATGAGATACCCACTAATTATGATCCAATCACAATTTCTCTCATGCTATGCATCGTATTGTGGACTTCAATACATGAGTTTAAGATCCAATCAAATACATAGATAATGTATACTCAAATAGTGAATTTTATTAATAACTTCTAAGGCGATTGCCTTAGGACACCTCTCAATTACATCAAACTCCCACTTGGCCTACAACCAATCGCCTTGATATCAAATATAATAGGTTTCTATATGTCTCTCGAACTTTTCTAGGGGAAGAGCCTTTGTCAAGAGGTCTGCTAGATTCCTATCAGTGGGAACTTTCTCTATTTGTACATCTCTTCTACCAATGATTTTTCTGATCAGATGGTAATGACATAGTATGTGCTTGGATCGCTGATGAGATCATGGTTCCTTCGATTGTGCAATGGTGCCATTATTATCGCAGTAAACTTGTAATGCTTCAACAATGCTCAGAACTACTCCATGTTTAGTAATGAACTTCTTGATCCAGACCGCCTCTTTTGTTGCTTCAGAAGCTGCAATGTACTCTGCCTCCATAGTAGAATCAGCAACAGTATCTTGCTTGGAACTCTTCTAACTCACCGCACCTCCATTCAAGATGAATATGTATCCAGACTGAGATTTAGAGTCATCCTTATCTGTCTAGAAGATGGCATCAGGATACCCGCTTACTACCATATCACCTCCTCTATATATCAAGAACAAATCCTTAGTCCTTCTCAAATACTTAAGGATTATCTTGACAACCACCCAATGGTCCATACCAGGATCCGACTGGTATCTACTCATAATGGTCAAAGCATACAATACATCGGACATCGTACATAACATAACATACATGATCGATCCTATAGCTGACACATATGGGATCTGACTCATGCTAATCCTCTCGTCTTCAGTGCGCGGGCACATAGACTTCGAAAGGTGAATCCCGTGCCTCATGGGAATAAAACTTTTCTTGGATTCTTCAATGCTAAACCATTTTAGCACTTTGCCTATGTAGTTAGACTATGAAAGACCAAGCAACCAATTCGATCTATCTCTATAGATCTTAATCCCCAAAATATAGGTTGCTTCTCCCATGTCTTTCATAGAGAACATTTTGGAGAACTAAACCTTGACTGTTTCCAAAATAGGAATGTTGTTTTCTATAATTAATATGTCATCGACATACAATACTAGGAACATGATCGCACTCCCACTTACCTTCTCATACACACAGGGCTCCTCAGAATTTTGTGAGAAATCAAACTGTTTAATTGCCTCATCAAAATGGATATTCCAACTCCTAGATACTTGCTTCAATCCATAAATGGAATGTTGAAGCTTGCATACTTTGTTCTTATCAATGGATGTGAAACTCTCAGGTTGTATCATATATACATCCTCAGATAGGTTTCCATTAAGGAAAGTTGTTTTCACATCCATCTGTCATATCTCATAATCAAAATGAGCCGCCATGGCTAGGAGTATTCGAATGGATTTAAGCATATCTACTGGTGAAAAGGTTTCGTCATAGTCAACACCTTGTCTTAGACGATAACCTTCTGCCACTAATCTAGTTTTAATGGTAATAATAATACCATCCATGTCAGTTTTCTTCTTGAAAACCCACTTGCACCCTATAGTCGTTATGCCTTCGGGTGGGTCTACTAAGTTCCAAACCTAGTTTACATACATGGAATCCATTTCTGATTTCATGGCTATTAGCCATCTATCCCTGTCTGAACTATTTAGTGTCTCTTCATAACTAGTAGGTTCCTCATCATCTATGGGCAACACGTCACTAGATTCACTTATGAGAAATTCATATCTCTCAGAAATCTTACGTGTCCTACTAGATCTACGAGGAGTTGGTGTATTATCAAATTCAGCTATTACCTCATCCGAATGAGTAATTAGCTGAGGTTCTTGACTAGGCATATGTTCTATGTCTATAGGAGCCTCTTGAACTACACTTAGTTCAACCTCACTCCCACTGTTTTCCTATAAGAGAAACTCCTTCTCTAGGAATACAGCATGCCTTGAAACAAACAACTTTTATTCCAAGGGATGATAGAATTAGCAACCCATCATTTTCTTAGGGTAACCAATAAATAGACACTTATCAGACTTTGCCTCTAGCTTGTCTAATACTGACCTCTTCACATAAGCAGAACAACCCCATATCTTTAAATAAGATAAATGAGGTTTTCTACTATTCCATATCTCATATGGAGTAGTAGAGATTTCCTTAGTCGGGACTCTATTTAGCAAGTAAATAGCGATCTCGAGTGCGTAACTCCAAAAGGTTTTTAGAAGACTTGCACACTACATCATTGACCTAACCATGTCCAACAAGGTCCAGTTTCGCCTCTCAGCCACACCATTATGTTATGGCGTGTAAGGTGGAGTCCTTTGGGATAAGATGTCATTGTCCCTTAGATAATCTTGAAAATCTTGGCTTAAGTATTCACCACCTCGATCCGATCGAAGTACTTTAAAACTTTTTCCAATTATTTCTCTACTTCCTTTCTAAAATCTTTAAACCTTTCAAAGACTTAGATTTGTATCTTAATAGATACAAATACACATATCGTGAATAATCATCGATAAAGGTAACGAAGTAGCTATAACCTCCTATGGCATGAGTTCACATTGGTCCGCATACATCGGTATGTATAAGGCCCAATACCTGAAATGCTCGTTCACCCTTTCCTCTAAAAGGTGTAGGAGATTTGCGGTCGCTAGAGGGGGGTGAATAGCGTTGTGCTCGTAAGATGATGAAAATCTTTCGCGTTCGTCTCTACAAAACTCATTATGCACAGCGGAATGATAATAATAAAAACAATAACGAAGTAAGACAAACACGAACACACCAATACATAAATATTTAACGTGGTTCGGAACCGCACGGTTCCTACTCCACGGATCGGGCTCAAACGAGCCCTAGCGATGACAAAAGCACACCACTATGTAATAACTCCTTCTCGGAACAATCCGAAGGTGGAGAAACCTCGTACAATGTATACAACAGTAATACAATGAAAATACAAGCAAATACAATGGAATATAATGCAATACAAGTAAAGAAAACACTTTACAAATGCTTTGGATTGCTTGCTTGAAGAATGGCCTTGGAGACCTTGATTTGCAGCAACAAATCGCCCCAAGGATGCTCAAGAAACCATGTGCAAAAACCCTCCCGTCGAGCTCCTTTTATCCTTCCGCGCGACCTGGATTTCTGCCTATCAATCGACTGCCATAAGGCACCAGTCGACTGATGCCACTATTGTCGTGAGACAACGGTTCAATCCACACTGGAAAAACTCCAACGGATCTCTTGGTAGTCGACTACGGCGCCGCGTAGCCAGCCGATCGCACTACGGGCGTTACGTGCTCATGGCGAACCATCAATCATTGCCGTCCATGGCGGTTGGTGATCATCAGCGATTGGCGCTACCAATGGCTGATCGCGCGCACATTTCGACCCTAAGCCGGCAGTCGAACTCAAGTCGACTCATGGCAGTCGAACCAGCCATATTGTCAGTCGATTGCCAACCTCAAACATGAGGTTTTAACCCAAGTATGGTGCCCCCATACTTGCCAGACCACCCTTAGCCTAGACCTAAGCCTTCTAGCCACCTCCATCAGCCTCACGCCTCTCGGATCCCTCCAAGTCATCCATGACTTGTTCATCCATCGCACTAGCCTTCAGGTGCTTCCATCGGCTATGTCATGCTAACGGTGTCTACACTGCCAAGGCACATTGGACATACGCCGCCAAGACTCCGCTTGGACTTTACGCCGCCAACCATTGGACTTATGCTGCCAAGACTCCACCCTTGGACTTTACGCCACTAATATCAAACTCCTTGGACTTCTCAAATGCCAAGACTCAAGCTTGGACTTTCCCTTGCCAACCCATGTTGGACTTTCCATGCCAAGACCCATGCTTGGACTTTCCAATCCAAGTACCCATGACTTGGACTTTCCCAAATTGCCAAGTGTCCCACTTGGACTTTCCATGCCAAGTATCCATGACTTGGACTTTACCTTGCCAAGACCCATGCTTGGACTTTCCCATAATCACATGGTCAACCCTAGTCAACCATCAAAGTCTCCCTCGAGTCAAACTCGAGTCTGGTTAATTTTAACCTGGGTTGATTGTATAAATAATCTCCCCAAAACATTAACCGACATCAATGTCAACTTACTTTATCAAACCACTTTGTCAAACATCAAAATATCACTCGAGTCAAACTCGAGTCTGGTCAATCGTGACCTGGGCCGATTGCACCAACAATCTCCCCCTTTTTGATGTTTGACAAAACAAGCCTTGAGTTAGGCCACTAACTCAAATTCTCTTACCAAGTTTCCAAATTGGTAATTTAATCTTCTCCCCCATTTTAACATACATCAAAAAGGTTATCTCTCCAAGGAGGTCAATGTCTCATGTCCCAATGAGATCTTACAATCTCTCCCTTGATCCAAAAATACCTAGGATGCCTACCATCTTCCTAGTGATAAGTCCCATATCACTCAAGAGAGACAATCCTATACTCTCTCCCAATTTCCAAATTGGGTTTCTCAAAATCCCATCAATTTTCCCAATTGATGATACTCTCTCAATAACTTCTCCCCCTTCAAGAAGAGAAACATATCGATCATCCCAAGATGGATAACTCCCCCTAAAGGCTTGCTCCCCCTTAACCATTGCCCCAACAATGTCTTTGGGGAGTCCCTAAGCCAATAGGAACTCTAAACCATCAAAATTAAGGTTCTAAGTTCAAACATGAACTCTTCCACTCTTAAATTTGATACTTTGACCTAACACCTCTCCAAATCCATATCCAATAGATTTTCACCCTTCATAATACTTTCCAAAGCATATCCTAGGATTAGGAGTGGTTAGGGACCTTTACCATGGCTGAAACTGGGCTAAAAAACCTTATTTTTTCCCGAAATCAGCTTGGTAGTCGACTACTTACAGTAATCAGTCGACTGCCACTCACATCAGTCGACTGCCATCAGGCGGCAGTCGACTGATACCTGAAATTCTCGAATTTCAACTATCAGAATCGAATTTTGAAAAGTCATAAGTAATTCTACGTATATCGAAAAATCATGAAATTTGATACATATATTACTTATAGTCAATACAATGGGTGAAAAATATTTGAAAATTATTTTACCCATAAAATACCGAAATTGATATAAAATCCAAAAGTGAAGAAAAACTTCAATGTTTTAGCTCACTTTGTATCAATCTCATCAATGGTGATTGCTATCAAAAGATAGGCTTCACCAAGATTTTCTAAAATGATTTTAAAATGTTTTCAAAACCTTATTTTGGATCATATTCCTTGGGCTATATGTACATGACTTGCACACAAGCTTTCCCAATGATCCACCAATGAAATTAGATGAGTTATAGTCCATCTAGATGCAAAAACTATGCACCTTGAACTCAACTCATATCCTAGCATCTCACATGTATCTAGAGTGTATAAATACACATACATGTCAATGTAATGTGAGATGAGAGTTTTGTTCTCCCTAAACTAGGGTTTCATGCATTTTTCTAAGGCAACTCTACTTGATTCCCTTATATATGAGACTCCAAGTCATGTCATTGTCCTTAAATCAATTTTAATCAATTAAATGCATGAAATGATCATGGCATAATAATAGGAAAAATAAATCATGGACAATGATCATGATGTCATGGTATAATATGAAATCTAAAAACTCATGACATTAATTCTTAATCTTAAACATGATCATGACATATAAATGATACAAATAAATATGATGTCATGGCATGTTATATGGCAATCAAGGCATGAAAAATAAAAAGTATAAGTATAATAATACCTAAATTTTAATATTAGTTGCCATTTGATATGATTAAGTATATTTTTCCATATTACTACTAATCTCCCTAGTGTGCCAAAAACCCAAAATGACACACTAACCTCTAAACCTAAATTGTGCCAATTTGATCAATTTATCAAACTTCTCAAATAATATTGGCACATCCTAAAATCTTTTAGGATTAAAGCCCAAATGTATTTCCAAGGTAACCATAACCTTGAAAATGACCTAAAATGCCACCTCTATCATGGTTGAGTTAACTACCCATCCAATCAAGGTTAGCACACCCTAAAACCACATAGTGTGAATCAATCATGCTCTTAGGAACGCAAAATCTATTTGAGCTCCTAGGGTTAATTAGGTATTCCTTAGGGATAACCTCCCTAGATACCTTCCTAATGACCCTCCTAGGCTTGTTAGCCTTGGTCATTGTGGTCTTACCTAGGTTGACTCTAGAGGTAACTCCCCTTGCAACCTTCTTAGTGGACACCTTAGGTTTCCTAGAAACCCTAGCCACTAGGCACAAACCTTGGTTACTCTTAGGGATAATTTTCCTAGTAACCTTAGTCTTCCTAGACCTAGATTGTGTTCCATAATCTAATGGAACATTATGATAAGTCATCTTAGGCTTAGGTTTGTGACCTAAACCCTTCTTGCCCTTAATTGACTTTTGTTTCTTGGGTCCTAGATGTTGACTTTGAGATATTGACCCTTGCATTTGATTTTGCATAATCTTGAGGGTCTTTTCTAATTTCTCAAGCCTTGATCTTAAGGCTTGGTTCTCTAATTCTAATTGCCCAATTTTAGAATTTTGATTTTGTCTTTAGGCATGAGACTTCCTAGGCATGTGTCTAGTCCATTTAGGATTAAGGTCTAAGTGTTCTCCTATTTTCCTAATAGACTCCCTAGGAAGGACGTTTCTAGGGACATTAGTCCCAAATTTCTCCTTCTTTGAAAGGTAGACATTTTTGGCTCCTAGACACAATTTCCTATGTCTAGAATGCTCTTTATGATAAATAGCAAGATTATTAAAATTATTCCTAGCATGCTTTTGACTATAAGAATTAGAAAGAGCTTTACTAAAATATACCTTAGGGTTAGCCTTACCTCCCCCTACATGTGATGCTCTATTTTGAGCCTTTTTCTCCCCCTTCTTGGATTGACTCCAGTAGTGTCCCGATTGTCGGCACTTGAATCATATGACATGCTCCTTGCTCTTTTGACTTTGGGCACCAACATCTTTGACCTTTGTGTTGAATTTTGGTGTCGGAGGAGTTTTCCTAATTCGTTTTGGACACTTGCTTTTGTAGTGCCCGGTTTCCCTACACTCAAAACATATTATATGCATTTTATTATTAACACATATGTTTGAGTTACCTAGGGTGGTTGTGGTGGTCGGAGTGGATTCTTGAGCTTGCTCTTCCTCTCTACCGGATGTAGATGATTCTTCTTGTTGCTCCGGTATTGAGGATGGTCTAGTCTCCTCCCCCTTAATCCTTGAGGTGGAGGTCTCCTCCAATTCTTCCTCTTCCTCTTCCTCCTTGGATGTTGATGGTCTCTCAACCTCCAAGTCCTCACTTCCTTGTGAGGATGATGTGTTTGCCTCTTCGGTCCCTTCCTCTTGGACCGGTGATGGACTTTCATGGAGCTTTGCCACTTGGCTCTATAGCTCCTTGGCATCTACATAATTTCCTAACATGCACAAGATATTGTTAAGTATTAAATCGATTAAAAACTTCAATACCTTATCATTTTTCTCGAAGGCTTGGACTTGCTCTTCGATCCATCTCTTTTTCTTGAGGAACCCTCCCTTTGGTCCTATTGGATAGCTATATCCCTCCATTAAAATTGACCATTCTTTGAAGTCCGTCATCATTAGGAAGTCTTCGATCCTTGCCTTCCATTTTCTAAACCCTTCTTGTCCATAGAAGGTATAAGGGATAGGTGTGTTGATATCCCATCCTAGTTGCTCTTGAACTTCCATCTTCCCTCTAGCTTCTTTAGCTCTCGGCGGTTAGTCCGTAGAAGAGCCCCGGGCTCTAATACCAATTGTAGGAGATTTGAGGCTGCTAGAGGGGGGGGGGGTGAATAGCGTTGTGCTCGTAAGATGATGGAAATCTTTCGCGTTTGTCTCTACAAAACTCATTATGCGCAGCGGAATGATAATAATAAAAACAATAACGAAGTAAGACAAACACGAACACACCAATACACAAATATTTAATGTGGTTCGGAACCGCACAGTTCCTACTCCATGGATCAGGCTCAAACGAGCCCTAGCGATGCCACAAGCATACCACTATGTAATAACTCCTTCTTAGAACAATCCGGAGGTGGAGAAACCTCGTACAATGTATACAACAGTAATACAATAAAAATACAAGCAAATACAATGGAATATAATGCAATACAAGTAAAGAAAACACTTTACAAATGCTTTGGATTGCTTGCTTTTGGTTGATTGAAGAATGGCCTTGGAGACCCTGATTTACAACAATAAATCGTCCCAAGGATGCTCAAGAAACCATGTGCAAAAACCCTCCCATCGAGCTCCTTTTATCCTTCTGTGCGATCTGGATTTCTGCCTATCAGTCGACTGCTATAAGGCACCAGTCGACTGATGCCACTGTTGTCGTGAGACAACGGTTCGATCCACGCTGGAAAAACTCCAACGAATCTCTTGGCAGTCGACTACCAACATTGGCAGTCATGATCGCCACGACTACCCGATCGGCTCTGGCTGTCGTGCTCGTGGCGAACCATCATCGTCCATGCGTCCATGGCGATCGATCAACCCAACGATCGACTTCTACCAATAAGCGATCATTGCCGGCCAAAGACATTTTCAGCCCCAAGTCGGCAGTCGAACTCAAGTTGACTCATGGCAGTCAAACTGGCCATATTGCTAGTTGACTTCCAACCTCAAACATGAGGTTTTAACCCAAGTATGGTGCCCCCATACTTGCCAGACCACCCTTAGCCTAGACCTAAGCCTTCTAGCCACCTCCATCAGCCTCACGCCTCTCGGATCCCTCCAAGTCATCCATGACTTGTTCATCCATCGTGCTAGCCTTCAGGTGCTTCCATCGGCTATGTCATGCAACGGTGTCTACACCGCTAAGGCACATTGGACTTACACCGTCAAGACTCTGCTTGGACTTTATGCCGCCAAACATTGAACTTATGCTGCCAAGACTCCACCCTTGGACTTTACACCGCCAATATCAAACCCCTTGGACTTCTTAAATGCCAAGACTCAAGCTTGGACTTTCCGTTGCCAACCCATGTTGGACTTTCCATGCCAAGACCCATGCTTGGACTTTCCATGCCAATTACCCATGACTTGAACATTCCCAAATTGCCAAGTGTCCCACTTGGACTTTCCATGCCAAGTACCCATGACTTGGACTTTACCTTACCAAGACCCATGCTTGGACTTTCCCATAATCACATGGTCAACCCTAGTCAACCATCAAAGTCTCCCTCGAGTCAAACTCGAGTCTGGTCAATTATAACCTGGGTCGATTGTATAAACAATCTCCCCAAAGCATTAACCGACATCAATGTCAACTTACTTTGTCAAACATCAAAACATCACTCGAGTCAAACTCGAGTCTGGTCAATCGTGACCTGGGCTGATTGCACCAACAAAAGATAGTTTAGTCATCTTTCCTTTTAAGCATAAAACATATGTGTCTAATGAATCTGATTCATAAGACTCCAAAATATCAAGCCTATGCAGTTTGGACATGCATTCATTGTTTATATGGCCAAGATGACAATGCCATAATTGTGAGGTTAATTGATTATCTAACTTAGCGTGTTTGTTATTTGATTTGATATTGAATATCTCATTGGATGTATCTAACATATAGATTCCATTATTTAATATCCCAATAGCATAAAGAACACCATTTAACATAATGTAACAACAATTATTACTAAATATCAAATGATAATATTTCTTATTCAAACATGAAATAGAAACAATGTTATTTATTAATGCAGGAATATAAAAACAATCATCCACCTCTAAAACTAGTCCCGTAGGAAGTCGCAACATATAAGTACCGTTGGCTACTGCATCAACTTTTGCTCCATTGCTAACCCTTAGATCTACTTCTCCCTTAACCAGTCTTCTTCTATTCCTAAGCCCCTGAATGTCATTACATATATGTGAGTCACACCCGGTATCCAATACCCAAGTGCTAGAAGAAACAGTATGACATTCAATAACAAACATACCTGAATTATATTGGGCATCAGATGCCTTTTTCTGCTTCAGTGACTCCCGATACTGCTTGCAGTTTCTCTTCTAATGTTCATCCTTGCCACAATGATAGCTGGTGCCCTTGGGAGTAATTTCTTCCTTCTTTGCCTTCTTCTTCCCTTTAGCTTTGGTTTTTGACTTCCTCTTAGAACCTTTCTTTGAGGAGTCAACCAACATCACTGCCTTCTGTTCTTTAGCAATAGATGACTCCACTGTTTTGAGCATATTGATTAATTCAGGAATCGTGGATTCAATCTCATTCATCTGATAGTTCATCACAAATTGTGAATAGATACCAGTCAGATTGTGAAGAATTAAGTCAATACTTAATTTATGGTCCATGAAAAACCCTAATGATCATAATCGCTCAATATAGCTATTCATCCTTAGTGCAAACTACACTGCAGATGAACCATCCTGCATCTTCGAGCGAAAGAGGAGTTGGGTGACCTCGAACCTTTCAGATCGTGCCTGCTCATCGAACAACTCTCAAAGATGAAAGACAATTGTATTAGCATCCATATGCTCATGTTGCTTCTGTAACTCAGGAGACATTGACGCTAGCATAATGAAACTCAACATCTCAGAGTCAGCAATATATTTCTGGTAAGCCAACCTTTGGTCACCAGATTCATTGTCTGCACTGTTGGGGGATCGGTTGGCCGGCTAGAGGGGGGTGAATAGCCCTCGTACGATGGATGTCGGAATTCGTTCTTTCGTCGTACGTGCTCGTCTACAATTGTCGTTAATATGCAGCGGAATAACAATAGAAATAACAAAAATACAAGCACAATCAATACACAAGCATATACGTGGTTCGGAACCGAATGGTTCCTACTCCACGGGGTGAGCTCAACGAGCTCGTGTTATGCGCACGGCACTAACAACACTCCTTATCGACTACACGTCGGAGGTGGAGAAACCTCTCACAAGCTATTACACTAAGTAATGAAATACAACAAGAAATACAAAGACAATACAAAAGAGAACTTTTACACCGATTGCTTTTGATCGCTTTCTTGTTGCTTTCTTTTGCTTGCTCTTGAAGGTCTGGAATGCAACAGCAATTCCCCTTCAAAGTCACCCAAAAAGCCTTAGCGAAATCCTCCAACTCGTGCTCCTTTTATAACCTACATCAAGTTGTTTTCGCGCCCATCAGTCGACTGATTGTGACCATCAGTCGACTGGTCCCGTAGCCGTTGTCTCACAACGGCCAGATCCACGTTGGTTAAGTTCCAACGGATCACACATCACCGATCGTGATCATCCATCGAGTCTGGCTTCGAGCTCGACTCCATTCTGCGTGCGCATAGTGTCATCGATCGACTACCATCCCTCGTGATCGGTGATCCTCCCAGATCATTGCCCTCCTCGGCGATCTGATGATCAGCCAGACTTGGTTCAGTCGAACACTGGTCGAACCCATATGACCTAGAGCAGTCGACTGGCACCTATGCCAGTCGACTGATGTCGGCTAAAACCTCAAACATAACGATGTTTGAGCCTCCGACAATCAGTCTTAGCCACTTAGCCAAGTCCACCTTATCCCACATGGAGTTCCCCACCGAAGCTCTCTTCCCTCGGCCTACGTCCCTCGGATGCGCCAAGCGCATGGCTTCGCAACGCCATCCTTCGCATCTCATGCCCTAGAAGTATGCTTCCCTTTGGGCTCACTCCATTCGCTCCCTGTCCGGTGGCCCTCGGATGCACCAAGCGCACCGCTTCGCAATGCCATCCTTCACCGACTAAAGGACCCGAGCCTAGTGAACTTGCCAAGATCTCAAGACTTCCCAAATGCACCAAACGCACGACTTCACAATGCATTTCTCACCAAGCACCAAGCGCACGGCTTCGCAATGCTTTGAACTTTCCCATGCCAAGGCTTCCCCCTTGGACTTACACACCAAGCTCCATGCTTGGATTTTCCATGCCAACCCCATGTTGGACTTTCCCATGACAATCCCATGTCATGAGTTTTGTCTATCATCAAATTACTATCAAGGTACTGCTCGAGTCAAACTCGAGTCAACCTGGGCCGATTGCACCAACAATCTCCCCCTTTTTGATGATTGACAAAACTACCATCTCAAGTCTACCAATTCTCCCATATTGGCAATTCTCATATCCCAATGAGAATTCCAACGAACCCTAATTAGTAACTTGGTAACTTCTCCCCCTTTTTGATATTACATCAAAAAGGTCCTCCCTAAGGGTATGAATGTCTCATATCCCAATGAAATCTTACAATCTCTCCCTTGGAGGAACACATGCCTACAATCTTTCTAGTGATCCCATATCACTTAAAGAGAGGCAACCCAATTTTCCTCCCATGAGGAAATACACATCCATCTTCCCATGATGGATACCTCCCCCTAGAGGCTTGCTCCCCCTTGACCATTGCACCAACAATGTCCTTGGAGAGTCCCTAAGCCAATAGGAACATTAACCAAATCAAAATTAAGGCAAAGTTCAACAATGAACTCTCTTCCACCTTAAAATTGATACTCACCCTCAACCTAACTCCTAATCCATATCCAATGGATTTCCACCCTCTCTAATGCTCTCCCAAGTATATCCTAGGGTTAGGAGTGGTTAGGGGACCAAAACATGGCTAAACATGGGCTTAACTCTCAAGTTTATCGACTCCGTCGGATACCGATCATTGGACTTACCATCGATCATTGCCATTACAGTGATCGTGATAATCGTCTGCATTTTGATTTAAAAATTGGATTTTGAAATCCATAAGTAAATATCGTAATTTTAAAAATCTTGAAAATGCATACGTATAATACTTATCCTAAACACTATGGGTGAAAAATATTGGAAATTTATTTTACCCATTAAATTAGGAGATTGATACTGAGTTCAAAATTTAAGAAAAGCTTCAATAAAGAGTCATCTCTGTTTCATCCCATTCAATGGTGATAGCTATCAAAAGATAGGCTTCACCAAGGTTTTTCAAAATGTTTTTTCAAACCTTTATTTTCTTTTTCCTAAACATCTCACCAATATCTAGATGTGTAAAACACATACAAGTCAAATTTTTGTGAGATGTGGGTTTTGTTTTGTTTATGTTCTCATGCATATTTCTAAGGCAATATTCTTTGATTCCCATCAAATCATGCCATAGTCCATAATTTCATTTTATTTATATGCATGATATGATTATGGCATAGATATGATATAAGTAAAAGCATATGCCAATATCATGATGTCATGGCATGTAAATGAGATCTAGGCATTCATGACATCTAAACATAATTCTAAACATGATCATGACATTTTATAGATAAAAATGAAAATGATGTCATGACATGGTAAGGCAAACAAATCATGGCAAGTAAAATATACTAAGGTATAGAATACCTAAGTGTGAAAATCAATTTGCCATTTTTGGGGATTAAATTCACTTTGCCTTAAACCATTCATTTCCCTAGTGTGCCAAAAACTCAAAATGGCACACAAATACCTCTAAGACCTAATTGTGCCAATTTTAAATCATTTTTAACTTCTCAAACCCTATTGGCACACCCTAATGTGTCAACTTACAATGGCTAGGTTAACTACCCATCCACTTAGGGTTGACACACCCTAACCCATTTAGCGTGAATCAATCACGCTCTTAGGAACCCAATATCTATTAGAGCTCCTTGGGTTAACAAGGTATTCCCTAGGGATAACTTCCCTTGATACCTTCCTAATGACCCTTTTAGGCTTTGAAGCCATAGTCTTTTGGGTCTTTCCTAGGTCAACTCTAGAGGTGACTCCTCCATTGACCTTCTTAGTGGCTACATTTGATTTCTTTGAGGTGTTAGCCACAAAACACATACCATGGCTAGACTTAGGGATGACTTCCCTATTAGCCTTGGTTTTCCTAGACCTAGATGTGGTTCCATAATTAAATGGAACATTATGGTAGGGCATAGGTTTGTGACCCAAACCCTTCTTGCCCTTAGATGTTTCTTGTTTCCTAGGTCTTGACTTTTGTGCATTAGACCCCAGAATTGAGTTTTCTATGATTCTAAGGGTTTTCTCCATTCTCTCAAGTCTTGATCTTAAGACTTGGTTTTCTAACTCCAATTTCCTCAATTTTGAATTTTCATTTGGTTTTTGGGAGTTGGTTTTCTTCTTAGGCATATGCCTAGATTTCTTGGGATTAATACCCAAATTCTCTTCAATTCTTCTAATTGATTTCCTAGGTAGGATAGGTCTAGTGTTTTGGGTCCTAGGTTTGTCCTTAGAGAAACTAACACGCTTAGCACCTAAGCAATAGACCTTATTGTTTCTCCTAGCATGCTTTTCATTTATAATTGCAAGAGAACTAAAATAATTTTTGGCATGCTTTTTGACTTTAGGAATTGAAGGTGCATTAAGTGAATTTACCTTAGGGTTAGCTTTAGGAGCTCCCCCTACATGAGTTGCACCTTCTTGCCCTTTCTTCCTCCCCCTAGGGCATTGGCTTCGGTAGTGTCCCTTTTGATTGCATTTGAAGCACACAATGTGCTCTTTGCTCTTGATTTTGGGAACACATGCATCGTTTGACTTTGGGTTGACTTTTGGTGTCGATGCCTTCTTCTTAGCCAATTTAAGGCATTTGCTCTTATAATGCCCTTTCTCCCTACACTCAAAGCATATTATGTAATTTTTATTTAAAATAATAACACTTGAGTTACCTAGGGAGGTGGTGGAAGCCTCTTCCCGATCTTCACTTCTCCTGGATGTGGATGCTTCTTGTTCTTGCTCCGGGATGGAAGATTGCCTCTCCTCCCCCTCAATGCTAGAGGTGGAGGTCTCCACCAAGTCATCAACATCTTCAAATGTTGTAGGTTCTTCTTCCTCGGCATTTTCTTCTACTTGTGCCGGTTGGGAATTTTCTTGGAAATTTATTATCTTATTCCATAGTTCCCTTGCATCCCTATAATCACCCAATCTAGACCAAATAGTGTTAGGTAACAAATCACTAATCAATTTAATTACCTCGAGATTTGTCTTGAAGTTCTTGATTTGGTCTTGGGTCCACTTTGATTTTTCAATGGGCTTGTTGTGTTTGTCCCTAGGCATCTCAAAACCATTTTCTATAATAATCATATAATCAAAATCGGTTTCGAGATATACCTCCATCCGTTTTCTCCACCAAGCAAAATCTCCTTCGAGTTTTGGTGGTTGGAGGTGAAGCCGCCATCTTGTAGTTCTCTCGTGGTTAGTCCTCAAGAGCGACCTCTCGATACCACTTGTTGGGGGATCGATCACGGCCAGAGGGGGTGAATAGCCCTCTCGATGGATGTCGAATTGCTCTTTTCGTCAGACGTGCTCGTGCCTACAATTGTCGCTAATACGCAGCGGAATAACAATAGAAATAACAAAATACAAGCACAATCAATACACAAGCATATATACGTGGTTCGAACCGAATGGTTCCTACTCCACTGGGTGAGCTCAACGAGCTCGTGTTATGCTGCGACACTAACTAACACTCCTTATCGACTACACGTCGGAGGTGGAGAAACCTCTCACAAGCTATTACACTAAGTAATGAAATACAACAAGAAATACAAAGACAATACAAAAGAGAACTTTTACACCGATTGCTTTTGATCGCTTTCTTGTTGCTTTCTTTTGCTTGCTCTTGAAGGTCTGGAATGCAACAGCAATTCCCCTTCAAAGTCACCCAAAAAGCCTTAGCGAAATCCTCCAACTCGTGCTCCTTTTATAACCTGCATCAAGTTGTTTTCGCGCCCATCAGTCGACTGATTGTGACCATCAGTCGACTGGTCCCGTAGCCGTTGTCTCACAACGGCCAGATCCACGTTGGTTAAGTTCCAACGGATCACACATCGATCGGCCGATCGATCATCCATCATCGATCGAGTCATGTAGCTTCGACTCCATGCTGCGTCGCGAGTGTCATCACCGATCATTGCCATCCCTCGGCGGTCGGTGATCCTCCCCAACGATCGCTTCTCCCTCGATCAGGCTTGGTTCGAACACACCGGTCGAACCCATATGACCTAGCGCGATCGGCACCTCTATGCCGATCGTGATGTCGGCTAAAACCTCAAACATAACGATGTTTGAGCCTCCGACAATCAGTCTTAGCCACTTAGCCAAGTCCACCTTATCCCACATGGAGTTCCCCACCGAAGCTCTCTTCCCTCGGCCTACGTCCCTCGGATGCGCCAAGCGCGCAGCCCGGCGCCATCCTTCGCATCTCATGCCCTAGAAGTATGCTTCCCTTTGGGCTCACTCCATTCGCTCCCTGTCCAGTGGTCCCTCGGATGCACCAAGCGCACCGCTTCGCAATGTCATCCTTCACCGACTTAAGGACCCGAGCCTAGTGAACTTGCCAAGATCTCAAGACTTCCCAAATGCACCAAACGCACGACTTCGCAATGCATTTCTCACCAAGCACCAAGCGCACGGCTTCGCAATGCTTTGAACTTTCCCATGCCAAGGCTTCCCCCTTGGACTTCCACACCAAGCTCCATGCTTGGATTTTCCATGCCAACCCCATGTTGGACTTTCCCATGACAATCCCATGTCATGAGTTTTGTCTATCATCAAAATACTATCAAGGTACTGCTCGAGTCAAACTCGAGTCAACCTGGGCCGATTGCACCAACAATCTCCCCCTTTTTGATGATTGACAAAACTACCATCTCAAGTCTACCAATTCTCCCATATTGGCAATTCTCATATCCCAATGAGAATTCCAACGAACCCTAATTAGTAACTTGGTAACTTCTCCCCCTTTTTGATATTACATCAAAAAGGTCCTCCCTAAGGGTATGAATGTCTCATATCCCAATGAAATCTTACAATCTCTCCCTTGGAGGAACACATGCCTACAATCTTTCTAGTGATCCCATATCACTTAAAGAGAGGCAACCCAATTTTCCTCCCATGAGGAAATACACATCCATCTTCCCATGATGGATACCTTCCCCTAGAGGCTTGCTCCCCCCTTGACCATTGCACCAACAATGTCCTTGGAGAGTCCCTAAGCCAATAGGAACATTAACCAAATCAAAATTAAGGCAAAGTTCAACAATGAACTCTCTTCCACCTTAAAATTGATACTCACCCTCAACCTAACTCCTAATCCATATCCAATGGATTTCCACCCTCTCTAATGCTCTCCCAAGTATATCCTAGGGTTAGGAGTGGTTAGGGGACCAAAACATGGCTAAACATGGGCTTAACTATCAAGTTTACCCAAAATCAGCTCGACTCGATCAAATACGATCATTGGACTTACCATCGATCATTGCCATTACAGTGATCGTAATCTGATCTGCGATTTTGATTTAAATTGGATTTTTGAAATCCATAAGTAAATATACGTAATTTTAAAAATCTTGAAAATGCATACGTATAATACTTATCCTAAACACTATGGGTGAAAAATATTGAAAATTTATTTTACCCATTAAATTAGGAGATTGATACAAAGTTCAAAATTTAAGAAAAGCTTCAATAAAGAGCCATCTTTGTATCATCCCATTCAATGGTGATAGCTATCAAAAGATAGGCTTCACCAAGGTTTTTCAAAATGTTTTTAAAATGTTTTTCAAACCTTTATTTTCTTTTTCCTAAACATCTCACCAATATCTAGATGTGTAAAACACATACAAGTCAAATTTTTGTGAGATGTGGGTTTTGTTTTGTTTATGTTCTCATGCATATTTCTAAGGCAATATTCTTTGATTCCCATCAAATCATGCCATAGTCCATAATTTCATTTTATTTATATGCATGATATGATTATGGCATAGATATGATATAAGTAAAAGCATATGCCAATATCATGATGTCATGGCATGTAAATGAGATCTAGGCATTCATGACATCTAAACATAATTCTAAACATGATCATGACATTTTATAGATAAAAATGAAAATGATGTCATGACATGGTAAGGCAAACAAATCATGGCAAGTAAAATATACTAAGGTATAGAATACCTAAGTGTGAAAATCAATTTGCCATTTTTAGGGATTAAATTCACTTTGCCTTAAACCATTCATTTCCCTAGTGTGCCAAAAACTCAAAATGGCACACAAATACCTCTAAGACCTAATTGTGCCAATTTTAAATCATTTTTAACTTCTCAAACCTATTGGCACACCCTACTGTGTCAACTCACAATGGCTAGGTTAACTACCCATCCACTTAGGGTTGACACACCCTAACCCATTTAGCGTGAATCAATCACGCTCTTAGGAACCCAATATCTATTAGAGCTCCTTGGGTAAAAAAGGTATTCCCTAGCGATAAAATCCCTAGATACCTTCCTAATGACCCTTTTAGGCTTTGAAGCCATAGTCTTTTGGGTCTTTCCTAGGTCAACTCTAGAGGTGACTCCTCCATTGACCTTCTTAGTGGCTACATTTGATTTCTTTGAGGTGATAGCCACTAAACACATACCATGGCTAGACTTAGGGATGACTTCCCTATTAGCCTTGGTTTTCCTAGACCTAGATGTGGTTCCATAATTAAATGGAACATTATGGTAGGGCATAGGTTTGTGACCCAAACCCTTCTTGCCCTTAGATGTTTCTTGTTTCCTAGGTCTTGACTTTTGTGCATTAGACCCCAGAATTGAGTTTTCTATGATTCTAAGGGTTTTCTCCATTCTCTCAAGTCTTGATCTTAAGACTTGGTTTTCTAACTCCAATTTCCTCAATTTTGAATTTTCATTTGGTTTTTGGGAGTTGGTTTTCTTCTTAGGCATATGCCTAGATTTCTTGGGATTAATACCCAAATTCTCTTCAATTCTTCTAATTGATTTCCTAGGTAGGATAGGTCTAGTGTTTTGGGTCCTAGGTTTGTCCTTAGAGAAACTAACACGCTTAGCACCTAAGCAATAGACCTTATTGTTTCTCCTAGCATGCTTTTCATTTATAATTGCAAGAGAACTAAAATAATTTTTAGCATGCTTTTTGACTTTAGGAATTAAGGTGCATTAACTGAATTTACCTTAGGGTTAGCTTTAGGAGCTCCCCCTACATGAGTTGCACCTTCTTGCCCTTTCTTCCTCCCCCTAGGGCATTGGCTTCGGTAGTGTCCCTTTTGATTGCATTTGAAGCACACAATGTGCTCTTTGCTCTTGATTTTGGGAACACAGGCATCGTTTGACTTTGGGTTGACTTTTGGTGTCGATGCCTTCTTCTTAGCCAATTTAAGGCATTTGCTCTTATAATGCCCTTTCTCCCTACACTCAAAGCATATTATGTAATTTTTATTTAAAATAATAACACTTGAGTTACCTAGGGAGGTGGTGGAGGCCTCTTCCCGATCTTCACTTCTCCCGGATGTGGATGCTTCTTGTTCTTGCTCCGGGATGGAAGATTGCCTCTCCTCCCCCTCAATGCTAGAGGTGGAGGTCTCCACCAAGTCATCAACATCTTCAAATGTTGTGGGTTCTTCTTCCTCGGCATTTTCTTCTACTTGTGCCGGTTGGGAATTTTCTTGGAAATTTATTATCTTATTCCATAGTTCCCTTGCATCCCTATAATCACCCAATCTAGACCAAATAGTGTTAGGTAACAAATCACTAATCAATTTAATTACCTCGAGATTTGTCTTGAAGTTCTTGATTTGGTCTTGGGTCCACTTTGATTTTTCAATGGGCTTGTTGTGTTTGTCCCTAGGCATCTCAAAACCATTTTCTATAATAATCATATAATCAAAATCGGTTTCGAGATATACCTCCATCCGTTTTCTCCACCAAGCAAAATCTCCTTCGAGTTTTGGTGGTTGGAGGTTGTAGCCGGCCATCTTGTAGTTCTCTCGTGGCGGTTAGTCCTTGAAGAGCGACCTCGGCTCTGATACCACTTGTTGGGGGATCGGTTGGCCGGCTAGAGGGGGGTGAATAGCCCTCGTACGATGGATGTCGGAATTCGTTCTTTCGTCGTACGTGCTCGTCTACAATTGTCGTTAATACGCAGCGGAATAACAATAGAAATAACAACAATACAAGCACAATCAATACACAAGCATATACGTGGTTCGGAACCGAATGGTTCCTACTCCACGGGGTGAGCTCACTCGAGCTCTAGTTATCGCATACACTAACAACACTCCTTCTCGACTACACGTCGGAGGTGGAGAAACCTCTCACAAGCAATTACAATAGTAATATACAAATACAACAAGAAATACAAATACAATACAAAAGAAACTTTTACACGATTGCTTTGATCGCTTTCTTGTTGCTTGCTTTGATTGGCTCTTGAAGGTGGAATGCAGCGACAATTCCCCTCAATAGCTCCACAAAAACCTTGGCGAAATCCTCCATCTCGTGCTCCTTTTATAACTTTGCATCAAAATTGTTTTTCAGTCGACTGATCGTGACCATCAGTCGACTGGTCCTGTAGACGTTGTCTCACAACGGTCAGATCCACGTTGGTTAAGTTCCAACGGATCACACATCAGTCGACTGATGGCACCCATCACCGATCGATCATCCATCGATCGAGTCTTTGGCGAAGCTCGACTCCGTTCTGTGCCGTGCGGTGTCATCGATCAGCGCCATCCCTCGGCGATCGATCCTCCAACGATGATTGCCCTCCCCGGCGATCGATCACCGACTTGGTTCAGTCGAACACTGGTCGAACCCATACGACCTAGAGCAGTTGACTGGCACCTATGTCAGTCGACTGATGTCGGTTAAAACCTCAAACATAACGATGTTTGAGCCTCCGACACTCAGTCTTAGCCACTTGGCCAAGTCCACCTTATACCACATGGAGTTCCCCACCGAAGCTCTCTTCCTCGTCGTCCCCTCGGATGCGCCGCGCGGCCGCAATGCCATCCTTCGCGTCTCATGCCCTAGAAGTATGCTTCCCTTTGGGCTCACTCCATTCGCTCCCCGTCCGGTGGTCCCTCGGATGCACCAAGCGCACGGCTTCACAATGCCATCCTTCACCGACTTAAGGACCCGAGCCTAGTGAACTTGCCAAGATCTCAAGACTTCCCAAATGCACCAAACGCACGGCTTCGCAATGCATTTCTCACCAAGCACCAAGCGCACGGCTTCGCAATGCTTTGAACTTTCCCATGCCAAGGCTTCCCCCTTGGACTTCCACACCAAGCTCCATGCTTGCATTTTCCATGCCAACCCCATGTTGGACTTTCCCATGTCATGAGTTTTGTCTATCATCAAAATACTATCAAGGTACTGCTCGAGTCAAACTCGAGTCAACCTGGGCCGATTGCACCAACATGCACGAGGTTTGGGAAGAATCTCTTCAAGGACATAAGCTAGCTTTTTAGCCTTCAGAACAATTCTCAGGTTGCGAAGCAAGTCCAAGAAGTTTGACCCAGTCAATTTATTGTTGTCCAAAATCAAACGTAAATTAATAGAGGTTGACATGCTGTTCTAATTAGTACCTAGACATACAAAAAGAGGTGCATAAGAGAGATGAATTTATAGTAATGTAAACAACTTACATTAACAAGAAACTCCCACTATTTGTATCAAATTCAATAGCCCTCACTTTGAATTCGAGAGATGTTAAGTGATCTTCTAGTGGGTTGATATCCATTATGACTAAGAACAACCTTGGAGAGAGTCCAATAAGTCATTCATAGTCATAATGTTAGGTATCAACAATACCTATTATATATCAAATATATAATTATCACTTTATATTATCAACTAATTGAATGTTCATATATACATTAGGTTGTTAACTGATTAACATATATACATCCAATGCATATCACCCAATTGCACCTCTATCCACATTGACCTTGGAGAGAGTCTAACAAATCAATGCTTTCAGTTAGGGCTGACCCATTAATCGCGAGATCAAATTTAAATGATTTGAACACATCCAATTTATAAGTCAGGCTTGGAGAGAGTCCAACAACCCAAACTTGAAATTGACCTCTGGTCCTTACCATTTAAAATAAATATCGAATCTCATATGAATTGAACATGTTTGATGTCATGCCAGGCTTGGAGAGAGTCCAACAATCCAAACAGGAAAAAGAACTCCGGTTCAACCATATTAATGGAAGGTGTTAACCCTAATATTTGCACGAGAGATTTTAGATTATCATGGGTCTAATCTATAAAAGGAAATAAACCTAAATATGGAAAAACCAAGGTCACATTAGGAAATAAATTTTTCGATGTGAACGTGAGTCTAGGCTCTAACGATGCGGTCAACACCTTCGGTGTATCTAGGAGCATCCTCGGTATTTCCTTTTAAGTGACAAACATATCCTATATGTAAAATCAAGCCTACTCTAATCTATTATATAGATAAACATGTCACAGGTATATTAAAACATCAAACATGCTTTAAATATTCTCCAACAACATGCAATCTATGTCAAACAAACAAGGTGGCTCTGATACCACTTGTTGGAGATTCTAGGATCATGCGCAGCGGAATAAAGAGAATAAAACAATTTTATTACATCTCAGACATCCCTTGTGGGCCAGGAAAACATGCTTTGGCATAATCACATGATAACACACACAAGGAGAAGGAGAAGTTATACCTTCGAGATTCTTTTGAATCCGTCAAAACCACAAGCAAGACCAACGGGCCTTGCCTCTATTAGTATCCACACCGGGATCACCTGAGACAACTCCTAGAGAAGCTAGACTTTGTCTTCGACTGATGCAAGCCAACCGACAGAGACAAGAGAAGAGAAGAGAAGAGAGGAAAGACGACTATCAAGGGAGAAAACCTAAAAACAAAAACCTTTTTTCCAAAGATTATCAAGAGATCTATTTATAGATCTCTAGATTAGGTCACCTTAGGAGGTTTAAACGGAACATATCTTACCATAATTATCCCATAATTAAGGTAAGAACAACCTAGGAAATTTCCATAAGAAAAATCTCTAAAATCGACAGAACTGCGACACGACCGTGTGGATTCACATGGCCGGCCATGCCAAAAGGCAAAGCCATGCCAAGACACACGACCAACCGTGTGTCCTTATGGACACATCCCAGTTTTTGCCATTTTTTGGCTAGAGCTAGGCACGACCGTGTGAGACTCTGTTTGGTCCGTTTGACTTCGTTTAGGTGCGATATGGTCATACTAAGTCCAACAAGGCCATAGGAAGTTCCATAGCCTCTGTTTCTCACCCCCTTGGTTTGGTCCAACTAGACATATCCTATCTCAATGAGAATCTCATTATCAAACTTGGTTTACATCTCGAGATCACCCGTAGTGTGTGTGACCCAATAGTTTCCCGGTTATGTTGGACATTCATAATTAACCCATTAATTATGAATAGATCATCAGTGGCACCTAGCAGTACATCATGACCCCCAATTGATCGGAAAGTATAAATCAACTCCAAAATATTTTCTGAACCCATCAACAGCTTCAGTTGTTTATGCCTTGTTCATTTCACTCATCTTATACCCACTTGGTTCAGGACATGGTCTTTGTGTTCATCCCCACTAGGCTGACTACGTCACACCTAGCCCAAGTTAATTTTCTTGTATTGTGGATTCAAGTTACTTCTACATGTTCTAAAGAAGACCATCTTCTTAACATGCTTGCTTTGGCCAAACACTTTTGAGTAACAATCTGATAAGCGACCTAGGGTATACATCTCCTTTATCAGGAGTGGTGAATCTTCTATAGGCTATTCAAACACCTTTGATCACTTTGGCTTATACCCAAACATCCTGAAGTTACACCTACTATGTAGATGGCTGCGAAGAAGTCAAAGTACAAGGTGTCATGATCAAGGTGACTTGAATGCCTCAAGTATAAGGAAGCTCGCACTTAAGCTACAATGAGATCTTCAATGACATATAGAACCATATGAAGTCTCATAGCAGGCCACTCCAATGAACTAGTTACCATAACTAGCATCCACTTGCTCACTCTCAGCATCCCTATGCTTCCATTCAGTGAGTACCGAATGCTTGGATAAATCAACGAGCATAACATGTTCTTGTCTCACAGAATTGATGATGTCCAATCTCATCAATTCATCAACTAGGGACAGTTTCAATACTTGCATATTTACACACGATGAGATACCCACTAATTATGATCCAATCACAATTTCTCTCATGCTATGCATCGTATTGTGGACTTCAGTACATGAGTTTTAGATCCAATCAAATATATAGATAATGTATAATCAAATAGTGAATTTTATTAATAACTTCTAAGGCGATTGCCTTAGGACACCTCTCATTAATATCAGTATTAACTCAAGTATTTCTATCACATAACACTCTGTTAGCGCTTAATAGCTAATGAATCCTTTTACTTTTTCTGCTATGTTCGTCTTGTTCCTTTTGCAGATGACCTAATGCAACGAGCTATGATAAGTACAGTGAGGGCTAAAAAAGAAAAGGAAAAAGGAAAAAGAAAAATGAAAACGAGAGAAATCTCCTGTAATTACTTCTTCCCCTCCTCCCTTAACCATTGAAGTAGCTTCCTCTCCTTCTGAAGAGCATCCCCTTCTTCTTCCCCCCTAATACATTCCTTTTCTTTGCCTAGAAAACTCCTCTGACTAAAGGGAGTCCCTTCCACCATCACTTCTCCTCCCTCCATCCCTTACTCTCATTCCCCTAGCCCTCCCCTTATTCACAGTCAACATCGCTAATACAACCCTACCCTCGATCTATCAGAAGAAGATCCAGACACCCTGGGATACTCTTCACCTAGGCAAGAAGAATATTCTCCTACTTTATCTTCCTCTCCCATTTCTTTATCTCTGAATTTGAAGATAGAACCTCCCTTATCTCTCCTATCCCCAACCATAGTCCTAGAAGAACCTCTCCCCTCTTCTTCTCCACACACCTCCACCCCTCTTGAATCCTCTCTCCCTCCAATTGAGTGCAGTCCCCCCACAGGGGAGGTTCCTCCCTTCATAATTACCCCACCACTACACTACGCTCAGTTTTCAAGCTCCCGCACTCCTCAAGAAGTGAGACTGTTTACTCAATTAGGAGTGTAGGGTTCTTTTGAATGCTTAGGGGCAATTCTCATAGAGGCATCCTCTTTTAACTATATTTCCTCAACCTGCTTGAGCTTCTAGCACTAAATTTTCTTTACTGGTCTCCCCTCTTTTTCTCGTACAGGCAACCACCAACTATAATGATGAAGCTCATCACCTGGTTGAATATCAATCAACCATGGAAGTTTGCCATGCTAACTCAGAGAATCTTCTAAAGCAACTGGCCCGCCACCTCTGAGGAAACTTTGAGACAAGCATGTGCAGCTCTTAATGTTGAACTATCACTGTCAAGTTGTGCCCGAGAAGAGGCTCTTCGCGAGGCTGACCTATTGCATTCCCAATTTCTATGCCAAAATGAGGCCAACTGAAAGAGGCCAAGGCTCGTTGAGCAGAGTTCCTTGCTGAACTGATGCAATCTCGATTCTTTATCAGAAGTCTTGAAATGACTCGTGACTCTACTCGGACCCAATTGGATCATCTTTCTTCTACCATTTCTAGCGTTCCCTGGGACCTTTCAGAAATAACGAGCAAACTACGCTCATTACAGTTGGAACACACCCAAGCCATCAACTCTCTAGGTCGCCAATGTTAGAGATTCCGGGATCATATGCAACAGAATAAAGTGAATAAAAATAATTTTTATTACATCCCAGACATCCCCTGGGGTTCAGGAAAACTTGATTTGACATAATCGCATAAAAACACATAAGTAGAAGGAGAAATTATACCTTCGAGATTCTTTTGAATATGTCGAAACCACAAGCAAGACCAACAGGCCTTGCCTCTATCGGTATCCATGCCAAGATCACCTGAGACAACTCCTAGAGCAGCAAGCCTTTGTCTCCAATTGGTGCTAGCCAACCGGCAGAGACAAAGGAAGAGGAGAGAGAAGAGAGCAAAGACGACTACAAAGGGAAAATTTAAAACGAAAAACCTTAGCCAAAGATTATCAAGGGATCCTTTTATAGATCTCTTGATTAGGTCATCTTATGAGGCTGAAACGGAACATATCTTAACATAATTATCCCATAATTAAGGTAAGAACAACCCAAGAAATTTCCATAATAGAAAATCTCCAAAATCGGCGGAGACGTGACACGACCGTGTGGATTCACATGGCCTGGCCATGTGTCTCTCTGGGCGCAGCCTAGACTTTGCCAATTTATGGCCAGAGCCAGGCACGACGCGTGCCAAGTTAGGCACGCCCATGTGAGGCTCTGTATGGTCCGTTTGACTTCGTTTAAGTGCGATATAGCCATGCTAAGTCCGACAAGGCCATAGGAGGTTCCATAGCCTCCGTTTCGTACCCCCTTGGTCTGGTCCAACCAGACATATCCATGCTCAATGAGAATCTCATTCTCAGGCTTGTTTTACATCTCGAGATCATCCGTAGTGCGTGTGACCCAATAGGTTCCCGATTATGTTGGTCATTTATAATTAACGCCTTAATTATGAATAGATCATGAGTGACACCTAGTAGTACATCATGACCTCCAATTGACCGAAAAGTCTAAATCGACTTCAGTATATTTTCTGAACCCTTCAGTAACTTCAGTTGTTCATGCCTTGTTCCGTTCACTCATCCTATGCCCAATTGGTTCAAGACATAGTCTCTATGTTCGTCTCCACTAGACTGATTATGTCACATCTAGCCCAAGTTATTTTCCATGTCCTGTGGATTCAAGTTACTCCTACATATTTCCAAGAAGGCCATCTTCTTAACATGCTTGCTCTGGCTAAAGACTTCTGAGTAACAATCCTAACAAGAGGCCTAGGGTATACATCTCATTTATCAGGAGTGGTGAATCCTCTATAAACTATTCAAATACCTTCGATCACTTTGTCTTATACCCAATCATCCTAGAGTTACACCTACTATGTAGATGGCTGCAAAGAAGTCAATGTACAAGGCACCATGATCAAGGTGACTTGAATATCTCAAGTCTAAGGAAGTTCGCACTCAAGCTATAATGAGGTCTTCAACGACATATAGAACCATATGAAGTCTCATAGCAGGTCACTCCAATGAACTAGTTACTATAACTAGCATCCTCATGTTCACTCTCAGTATCCCTATGCTTCAATTTAGTGAGTACCGAATGCTTGGATAAACCAAGGAGCATAACATGTGCTAGTCTCATAGAATTGATGATGTCCAATCTCATCAATTCATCGACTAGGGATAGTTTCAATACTTGCATATTTACACATGATGAGATACCCACTAATTGTGATCCAATCACAATTTCTCTCATGCTATGCATTGTATTATGGACTTCAGTATATGAGTTTAAGATCCAATCAAATATATAGATAATGTATACTCAAATAGTGAATTTTATTAATAACTTCTAAGGCGATTGCCTTAGGACACCTCTCAATTACATCAAACTCCCACTTTCCCTACATCCAATCGCCATGGTATCTAATACCATAAGCCTCTATATGCCTCTTGAACTTTTCTTGGGGAAGAGGCTTTGGAAAGGGATCTGCTAGATTCCCATTAGTGGAAACTTTATCTATTTGTACATCTCTTCTACCAATGATCTCTTTGATCAGATGGTAACGACGTAGTACGTGTTTGGATCACTAATGAGACTGTTGTTCCTTCGCCTATGCAATGGTGCCATTATTGTCGCAGTAAACCAATAATTCTTCAAAATTGCTCAGAACTACTCCAAGTTTAGTAATGAACTTCGTAATCTAGACCGCCTTATTTGCTGCTTCAAAAGATGCAATGTACTCTGCCTCCGTAGTAGAATCAGCAACAGTATCTTGTTTGGAACTCTTCCAACTCACCGCACCTCCATTCAAGATGAATATGTATCCAAACTGAGATTTAGAATCATCCTTATCTGTCTGAAAACTTACATCAGTATACTCGATTACTACCATATCACCTCCTCTATATACCAAGAACAAATCCTTAGTCCTTCTCAAGTACTTAAGGATTGCCTTGACAACCACCCAATGGTCCATACCAGGATCCGACTGGTATCTACTCGTAACACTCAAAGCGTATAATACATCGGGCCTCGTACATAACATAGCATACATGATCGATCCTATAGCTGACACATATGGGATCAGACTCATGCAAATTCTCTCGTCTTCGGTGCGTGGGCACATAGACTTCGAAAGGTGAACCCCTTGCCTCATGGGAATAAAACCTTTCTTGGATTCTTCCATGCTAAACCATTTTAGCACTTTGTCTATGTATGTAGACTGCGAAAGACTAAGCAACCGATTCGATCTATCTCTATAGATCTTAATCCCCAAAATATAGGTTGCTTCTCCCATGTCTTTAATGGAGAACATTTTGGACAACCAGACCATGACTATTTGCAAAACAGGAATATCATTTCCTATATTAATATGTCATCAACATACAATACTAGGAACACGACCGTACTCCCACTAATCTTATTATACATGATGTAATTGAGAGGTGTCCTAAGGCAATCGCCTTAGAAGTTATTAATAAAATTCACTATTTGAGTATACATTATTTATGCATTTGATTCGATCTTAAACTCATATTGAAGTCCACAATATAGTGCATAGCATGAGAGAAATTGTGATTGGATCACAATTAGTGGGTATCTCATCATGTGTATGTTAGTAATATATGAGAGATGTCCTAAGGCAATCGCCTTATGTTTGAACCATTTATATGATAAATGAAGATTCACTATTTAAGTATACATGTTTTCATGTATTTGATTGGATCTTAAACTCATTTACTGAATGTCCACAATACGTTTTATAGCATGAGAGAATTTGTGATTGGATCACAACTAGTGAGTATCTCTAAATATGTAATTGTGATGTATTGGAATTATCCCATACATCAATTCTGTCGAGACTAGCATGAGGTATACTCTTTGGTGTATCCAAGCAGCTGATTCTCACTGGCTGGAGACATTGTGATGTTCAGAGTTAATCGTGGATGATAGTTATTGTAACTAGTTCATTGGAGTGACCTGCTGTAATACTTCATATGGTCTCTGCAAATATAGATATGTCAATGAAGTTCTTACTGCAACTTAAGTGCGATGTTCCTTTGACTTGCGGTATTCAAGTCATCTTGGTCATGAAGACTTATGCATTGACATCCTAAGCAAGCATCTCTGAGGAGATGTGGACCTGGGATGATTGGGTATAAGTCAAAGTGATCAAAGGTGTTTGAATAGCCTATAAAGGATTCACCACTCCTTGCGAGGAGATGTATACCCATGGCCTCTCATCGGATTGTTACTAAAGTCTTTGGCCAAAGCATTACATGTTTAGAGTAAGGTACTCTTGGATACATGTGCAGTAACTAGAATTCATAGGACAAGGAAATGATACTTGAGCTAGGTGTGACGTAGTCAACCTAGTGAGGACCGATACTATAGACCATGTCATGAACCAAGTGGGTATAAGATGTGTGAAGGGAACGGGGCCTGATTCATTATAGCTACTGAAGGATTTCAGAAATAGTTCTGGATCAACCATTGATCTTTCGGTTAATTGGGGATCATGATATACTACTAGGTGCCACTCATGATCGTTCTATAATTAAAGGTTAATTATAGATGGCCAACATAAATCGAGAACCTATTTGGTCACACGCACAACGAGCGTAATCCAAAGGATTTAAAACGAGCTTGAGAATGAGATTCTCAGACCGAGAGAAACTAGGTTTGGTTGGACCAAACAAGGATCGAGCATGAAATCGTTTCAGTCGCAATGGAAGCGCGGATGGGTCATGTCTTATGAAGACATGATGGATGAACCAAATTGATTTGATTCTAATCCAATGGTGAAGAATAAACCAAAGGGGTTTGGTTTGTTTTAAACTAATGAACCAAAGTTGGTTCGGTTCATTTTAACTTAAAATAGACCAACGCGGTTTGGTTTATTTTAACTTAAGTTATTGGAGCGCGTTAACGGGTTTTGGTTATGAACTAATAACCGTTAGGAGAATTTGTTCTCTATAAAAACATGGCTCAAGGGTTTTTAGTGGAGAACTTTGTGCGTTGGAAAACCTAGCCGCCCAACCCTCTCCGTCTCTTCTCCTTGCCGCTGCCCAAGCTCTCCTTGCCGCCCAGCTTTTGTGCCACCGTCCCAACTTCTATTGGCATCCAAGCTGCTGCCAGCCATCCTCTGATGACCCTCCAGCGACTCACCTTGGTTCCGGAGACCAAGGGTTGGCCAACCATCCTCTTTGGCCGGCACAACATCCTCCACCAAGCTATCTAGTTTTCTGGACAGCTTGTTTCCTTACATATCAGAGCATCATTTGGACGACATTTTGAGCTCCGACAGTGGCTACTTTACCAGAGATTCGATCTTCGGTAATCCTCATAGGTGGAGGATGAAAGATTCGTCAAACGGTTGACGAATACCTCTCCGGAGAAGCGAGTTTTGGGGACTCATTTTCAAATCTGAATTTTGATTTAGATTGTGATCTTCTCTCGATCACATCGTCTTCGACACGAGGCTAGTTACTCATACTAAGACGAGGCTCGTGGCTTTGTAAAGTCATCCCGACGATACTCAGTATGGATACGGATAGAAGAGATTCTAGCGAGAGTCGCTCCGGTTGATGCCTTTGTCGCTGCACGTGATACGTCAGGTATACCTAGAATAATTTTCTTTTTATTGCAAAATTTGAAACTACGATTATGTCTACATATGTTGTACTATGTATGCGTGTGATGTGTGTGTTATAATAAATTAGATTTATTGCTTTTTATTTCTTTCGCTGCGCACATGTTTATGAAACATGTTCGAGTACACACTCGCCGCAGTGTCAGAAACCCAACAGTGGTATCAGAGCGCAGGTTGTGTTTCGACATAATCGTAAAATTATTTTGCGATAGTCGTAATTGTATTTATTGAAATTTTCTACTTTTGGAAAGCTTAAAAGTATTTATGGAAATTTTCTAATTTTGAAAAGTTTTGAAGTATTCATGGAAATCTTCTACTTTTGGAAAGTTAGAAGTATTTATGGAAATTAACACTTTCCATAAATAAAATATTTGATTAGATTTTGAAATTTATTTCCTAATTTAATCATGATTTGATTTGGGGAATCAAATCTAAAATATATTTTATTTCCATAAATAGTTTTGTAAATTTAGGAAATTTATTTCCTAAATTAAATTTGACTTTCCTTAATTGAGACCTTCCATAAATAAAATATGTGATTAGATTTAAAAATTTGTTTCCTAATTTAATCATGATTTGATTTTTGGAATAAAATCTTAAACATATTTTATTTCCATAAATAGTTATGACATATAAGAAAATTTTGTACATGTCATAATTGTATGTCATGTAATTGTATTAGATGCATATCCTTATGCCATGTGTGTCGTGACATGTAGATGTATGTCATGCAATGTAGAGAATAGTTATTTGCATGCAAAGAGGATGAGACATAAAAACTCTTATACAATATTAAAGCCTACACCTTCCATTAATATGGTTAGAACCAGAGTTCTGTTTCTTGTTTGGGTTGTTGGACTCTCTCCAAGCCCGGCTCGAACCTGAACATGTTCAAACCATGGAATAATTTAATACTAATATGGTAAGAGTCAGAGGTCAATCATTAGCTTTGGTTATTGGACTCTCTCTAAGACGAGCTAATTGGTTGAATGCGCTCTAACCATATTAAAACTATTTCTCGATTAATCGGTCAGCTTTAACCTGGAGCATCGGCTTGTTGGACTCTCTCCAAGGTCGATGTGAAGGTAGGTGAAGTTGGGTGCCATGCATATGATGCATACTTGTTAATGAGTTAACAACCCGATGTATGTGTGAACATTCAATTAGTTGATAGCACATTATGATAGTTTCATATATGTGATATGCAATCGGTATATTTGATACCTACCATTGTAGCTATGAATGACTTGTTGGACTTTCTCCAAGGTTGTTCATATCTATGTTGAATATCAGCCCATTCGGAGATGGACCTATGATCTCCCGAAGTGATTTTGGGGTTATAAAATTCGAAAAATGAATGAGATTTATAAATGTATGTTGATGCATTTTAAAATCATTTTCTCATATATGCTTGATTTGTATTTCTAGATGCTTGATTTGTATTTCTAGATTAATCGCTTGATCATGATATCTTTGAATTTGCGCTCTATTTTGAATTTGAATCAATTTACTGGATTGAACTTGTTGGACTGGCTTAGAAACTTGAGAATTGTTCTCAAGGTTGAAAAGCTTGTGAATGTCTTCGAAGCGCCTCTTCCCGCCCGTCCTAGTGACAATGCAACTCCAGACCAATTGTTGGCCTATCAGAAACATGTGACTAATTCTGAAATGGTGAGTTGCATCATGCTAGCTGCGATGGTACCTGAGTTGCGGAAGCAGCATGAGCATATGGATGCTCATACCATAGTATTTCATCTTTATGAGTTGTTTGATGAGCATGTGAGATTTGAAAGGTTCAAAGTCTTCAAGCTCCTCTTCACCTTTGAGATGCAAGAAGGATCATCTGTGGTACTGCTCAACATGCTGAAGACTGTGGAGCCTTCTATGAAGCATGAGCAGGGAACGGTGCTGTTAGTTGATTCTTCGAAGACAGGTTCTAAGAGGAAGTCAAAGGAACAATAGAAGGGGAAGAAAAAGGCTAAGAAAGCATAACCAGCACAAAAGGGCACTTGCCATCATTGTGGCAAGGAGGGCCATTGGAGAAGAAATTGCAAGATTTATCTTGAGTCCGTGAAGAAGAATAAGGCATCGGATGCCCCATCTTCTTCAGATATCTTCATTATTGATTGTCATTCTATTTCCTCAAACACTTAGGTATTAGATACTGGGTGTGACTCACATATATGTAATGACATACATGGGCTAAGGAATAGAAGAAGACTCGTCAGAGGGGAGTCAAATTTATGAGTTGGCAATGGAGCAAAGGTTGTTGCGGTCGCCATCGGAACTTATTTGCTGAAGCTCCCTAGTGGACTAGTCTTAGAATTGGACAATTGCTATTATGTTCCTTCTCTAATAAAGAACATTGTTTCTATTTCCTGCTTAAATAGAAATGGTTACCATTTGACATTTAGTAACAATTGTTGTTATATAACTTTGAATGACGTACTTTATGGGACAGGAACTTTGAGCAATGGTATTTATATGTTGGATGTATCCAGTGACATTTTTAATATCAAAGCGAGCAACAAGCGTGCTCGAAAGGATAATCAATTAGACTCCTATATGTGGCATTGTCGTCTTGGCCATGCAAGTAAGAAACGCATGTTCAAATTACACCGATGTGGAATTCTGGAATCATTTGAATTGAATTCATACGATACATGTGAATCATGCTTAAAAGGCAAGATGACTAAGTTCCCTTTTACTGGAAAAGGTGAATGGGTGGAAGAGTTGCTAGGTCTAATACATACTGATGTATGTGGACCTATGTCAACTCAAGCTTTAGGAGGCTATAGATACTTCATTACCTTCACTGATGATCACTCACGGTTTGGGTATGCGTTCTTGATGAAACTCAATTCTGAAGCCTTTGAAAGATTTAAAGAATTCAGAAATGAAGTAGAGAAACAACATGACAAGAGTATTAAAATACTTCGATCGGATCGAGGTGGTGAATACTTAAGTCAAGAGTTTCTAGATTATCTAAGAGACAATGGTATATTGTCTCAATGGACTCTGCCATATACACCGTAGCATAATGGTGTATCTGAGAGGCATAATCGGACCTTGTTGGACATGGTCAGGTCAATGATGAATCATGCAAATCTTCCCAAGTCCTTTTGGGGCTATGCACTTCAGACAGTTGTTTACTTATTAAACAGAATGTCAACCAAGGTAGTCTCAACTACTCCATATGAGATATGGAATAGTAAGAAACCTCATGTATCTTACTTAAAGATATGGGGTTGTCCTACTTATGTGAAGTAGACTGTATCAGACAAATTGGATGTTAAGTCTGATAAATATCTATTTATTGGATACCCTAAGGAAATAAGGGGTTACCAATTCTATCATCCTGTGGAACAAAAGGTGTTTGTTTCAAGGCATGCTGTGTTTCTAGAGAAAGAGTTTCTCTTGCAAGAAAATAGTGAGAGTGTCGTTGAGCTTGAGGAGGCTCGAGAGACTCAAATAGACATTGATGAGACACCTAGTGAAGCACCACAGCCAATAACTCATAGTGATGAGCCATCAGATGGACCTATTGAGATACCACATCTTCGTAGATCTGGTAGAACACGTAATATTCCTGAGAGATATGGATTTCTCGTAAGTGAATCGAACGACGTGTTACTCATTGATGATGAGGAGCTTACCAGTTATGAAGAAGTTCTGAAAAGTTCAGAAAGGGATAAGTTGCTTGACGCAATGAAGTCGGAAATGAATTCCATGTATGAAAACCAAGTTTAGAACTTGGTTGACCCACCTGAAGGCATAAAGCCTATAGGGTGCAAGTGGGTTTTCAAGAAGAAAACCAACATGGATGGTAATGTGATTACCTATAAGGCTAGATTGGTGGCGAAAGGATATCGTCAAAAGCAAGGTGTTCATTATGACGAAACCTATTCGCCTGTTACTATGCTTAAATCCATTTGGATGCTCCTGGCCATAGCGGATCATTATGATTATGAGATATGGTAGATGGATGTGAAAATAGCTTTCCTTAATGGAAATCTACTCGAGGATGTGTATATGATACAACTTGAGGGTTTCACATTGGTTGATAAAACCAAGGTATGTAAATTGTGACGGTCCATATATGGACTGAAGCAAGCATCTAGAAGCTGAAATATCCATTTTGATGAGACAATCAAAAGGTTTGATTTCTCACAAAATCTGGATGAACCTTGTGTGTACAAGAAGGTTAGTGAGAGTGCATTCGTGTTCCTAGTATTGTATGTCGATGACATATTGCTTATAGGAAATGATGTTTCTGTCTTACAGTCAGTTAAAATTTGGTTGTCCAAGACATTCTCCATGAAAGACCTGGGAGAAGCAACCTACATCCTCGGGATTAAGATCTATAGAGATAGATCGAAACGGTTTCTTGGTCTTTCACAGTCTACATATATAGATCGAGTGCTAAAGAGGTTTAGCATGTCGGAATCCAAGAAAGGTTTCCAACCCATCAGGCATGGGATACACCTTTCGAAGTCTATGTGTCCGCGCACAGAAGATGAGAGGATTTGCATGAGTAAGATTCCCTATGCATCCGCAATAGGATCTATCATGTATGTTATGTTATGTACGAGGCTCGATGTATCGTATGCTCTGAGTGTCACGAGTAGATACCAGTCTGATGCAGAAATAGATTATTGGGTGGCTGTTAAGACGATCCTTAAGTACTTGAAAAGAACTAAGGATGTGTTCCTAATATATGGAGAAGGAGACATGGTGATACGTGGGTATACGGATCCCAGCTTCCAGACAGACAAGGATGATTCCAGGTCTCAGTCTGGGTACGTGTTCACCTTGAATGGAGGCGCAATAAGTTGGAAAGGTTCCAAGCTTGACACTATAGTGGATTTTGCCACTGAGGCAAAATACATTGTAGTTTCGGAAGAAACAAAGGAAGCGATTTGGATTAAGAAGCTCATTTTTGAACTTGATGTGGTCTCATCAATGATCCAAGCATGTGCTTCGCCGCTATCATCTGATCAGAGAGATCATAAGTAAGAAGGAAATACAAATCGAGAAGATTCCCACTGAAAGGAACTTAGCGGATCCTTTAACTAAGACCTTACCTCAAAGTAAGTATGAGGATCATATTAGAGCTTATGGTATTGGATACCATGGCAATTGACATTAGGTCAAGCGGGAGTTTATTAGTAATATATGAGAGATGTCCTAAGGCAATCGCCTTATGTTTGAATCATTTATATGATAAATGAAGATTCACTATTTGAGTATATATGTTTTCATGTATTTGATTGGATCTTAAACTCATTTACTGAATGTCCACAATACGATTCATAGCATGAGAGAATTTGTGATTGGATCACAACTAGTGAGTATCTTTACATGTGTAATTGTGATGTATTGGAATTATCCCTAGTCGATGAATTGATGGATTAGGACACCATCAATTCTGTTGAGACTAGCATGAGGTATACTCTTTGGTGTATCCAAGCAGCTGATTCTCACTGGCTGGAGACATTGTGATGTTCGGAGTTAATCGTGGATGCTAGTTATGGTAACTAGTTCATTGGAGTGACTAGCCGTAAGACTTCATATGGTTCTCTGCATATATAGATATGTCAATGAAGTTCTTACTGCAACTTAAGTGTGATGTTCCTTTGACTTGCGGTATTCAAGTCATCTTGGTCATGAAGACTTATGATTTGACATCTTAAGCAAGCATCTCTGAGGAGATGTGGACCCGGGATGATTGGGTATAAGTCGAAGTGACCGAAAGTGTTTAAATAGCCTATAAAGGATTCACCACTCCTTGCGAGGAGATGTATACCCATGGCCTCTCGTCGGATTGTTACTAAAGTCTTTGGCCAAAACATTACATGTTTAGAGTAAGGTACTCTTGGATACATGTGTAGTAACTAGAATTTGTAGGATGAGGAAATGATACTTGGGCTAGGTGTGACGTAGTCAACCTAGTGGGGACTGACACTATAGACCATGTCCTGAACCAAGTGGGTATAAGATGCGTGAAGGGAACGGGGCACGATTCATTGTAGCTACTGAAGGATTTCAGAAATAGTTCTGGATCAACTGTTGATCTTTCGGTTAATTGGGGATCATGATGTACTACTAGGTGCCACTCATGATCGTTCTATAATTAATGGTTAATTATAGATGACCAACATAAACCGAGAACCTATTTGGTCACACACACAACGAGCGTAATCCGAAGGATTTAAAACGAGCTTGAGAATGAGATTCTTAGACCGTGAGAAACTAGGTTTGGTTGGACCAAACAAGGATCGAGCATGAAATTGTTTCAGTCGCAATGGAAGCGTGGATGGGCCGTGTCTTATGAAGACATGATGGATTAACCAAATTGGTTTGATTTTAATCCAATGGTGAAGAATAAACCAAAGGGGTTTGGTTTGTTTTAAACGAATGAACCAAAGTTGGTTCGGTTCGTTTTAACTTAAAATTGACCAACGCGGTTGGGTTTATTTTAACTTATGTTATTGGAGCGGGTTAACAAGTTTTGGTTATGAACCAATAACCGTTAGGAGAATTTGTTCTCTATAAAAACATGCCTTAAGGGTTTTTTGTGGAGAACTTTGTGTGTTTTGAGCTCATTGAATGGAAGCATAAGGGAGGACGATGCAACATCCTCCACCAAGGGTTGGCCAACCATCCTCTTTGGCCGGCGCAACATCCTCCACCAAGCTGTCCACTTTTCTGGACAGCTTGTTTTCTTACGTGTCGGAGCGTCATTTGGATGACGTTTTGAGCTCCGACAGCGGCTACTTTACCGGGGATTCGATCTTCGGTAATCCTCATAGGTGGAGGACGAAGGATTCATCAAACGGTTGACGAATACCCCTCTGGAGAAGCGAGTTTTGGGGACTCATTTTCAAATCCGAATTTTGATTCGGATTGTGATCTTCTCTCGATCACATCGTCTTCGACACGAGGCTAGTGACTCATACGAAGACAAGGCTCGTGGCTTTGTGAAGTCATCCCAACGATACTCGGCATGGATATAGATAGAGGCGATTCTAGCGAGAGTCGCTCGGGTTGATGCCTTTGTCGTTGCACGTGATACGTCAGGTATACCTAGAATAATTTCCTTTTTATTACAAAATTTGAAACTACGATTATGTCTACATATGTTGTACTATGCATGCGTGTGATGTGTGTGTTGTAATAAATTAAATTTATTGCTTTTTATTTCTTCCACTGTGCACATGTTTACGAAACATATTCGAACACACACACACGCCATGGTGCCAGAAACCCAACAGTGTAAATATGCAAGTATTGAAACTATCCCTAGTCGATGAATTGATGAGATTAGACATCATCAATTCTGTGAGACTAGCACATGTTATGATCCTTGGTTTATCCAAGCATTCGGTACTCATTGAATGGAAGCATAAGGATGCTGAGAGTGAACATGTGGATGCTAGTTATGGTAACTAGTTCATTGGAATGACCTGCTATGAGACTTCATATGGTTCTATATGTCGTTGAAGATCTCATTGCGGCTTGAGTGCGAGCTTCCTTAGACTTGAGGTATTCAAGTCACCTTGATCATGACACCTTGTACTTTGACTTCTTTGCAACCACCTACATAGTAGGTGTAACTCTGGGATGATTGGGTATAAGCCAAAGTAATCGAAAGTGTTTGAATAGCCAACAAAGGATTCACCACTCCTGATAAAGGAGATGTATACCCTAGGCCACTTGTCAGGATTGTTACTTAGATGTCTCTGGCCAGAGCAAGCATGTTAAGAAGATGGTCTTCTTAGAAACATGTAGGAGTAACTTAAATCCACAGGACAAGAAAATTAACTTGGGCTAGGTATGACATAGTCAGCCTAATGGGGACGAACACAGAGACCATGTCCTGAACCAAGTGGGTATAGGATGAGTGAAAGGAACAAGGCACGAACAACTATTGTTGCTGAAGGGTTCAGAAAATGTTCTGAAGTCGATTTAAGCGTTCCGGTTAATTGGGGGTCATGATATACTGCTATGTGCCACTCATGATCTATTCATAATTAAAGGGTTAATTATGAATGGCCAACATAATCGGGAACCTATTGGGTCACACGCACTACGGGTGATCTCAAGATGTAAAACAAGTCAGAGAATGAGATTCTCGTTGAGAGAGGATATGTCTGGTTGGACCAGACCAAGGGGGTGTGAAACAGAGGCTATGGAACCTCCTATGACTTTATTGGACTTAGCATGGCCATATCGCACTTAAATGAAGTCAAACGAACCATACAAAGCCTCACACGGTCGTGCCTAACTTAGCACTGGCCGTGCCAGGCTCTGACCTCAAATTGGCAAAGTCTGGGCTGCCCAGAGAGACACACGGCCAGGCCATGTGTTTTCACATCGCCATGTGAATCCACACGGCCAGGCCATGTGAAAACACACGGCCATGTGAATCCACATGGCCGTGTCGCGTCTCTTCCGATTTTGGAGATTTCGCTCTATAGAAATTCCTGGGTTGTTCTTACCTTAATTATGGGATAATTATGGTAAGATATGTTCCGTTTAAGCCTCCTAAGATGACCTAATCAAGAGATATATAAATATATCATTTGATAATCTTTGGCTAAGGTTTTGGTTTTTAGGTTTTCCCTTGGTAGCCGTCGTCGCTCTCTTCTCTCTCCTCTTCCCTTGTCTCCACCGGTTGGCTTGCACCAATCGGAGACAAAGACTTGCTACTCTAGGAGTTGTCTCAGGTGATCTCGGCATGGATACTGATAGAGGCAAGGCCCGTTGGTCTTGCTTGTGGTTTCGACGGATTCAAAAGAATTTTGAAGGTATAACTTCTCTTTCTCCTTGTGTGTTTTCATGTGATTATGCCAAAATAAGTTTTCCTGGCCCGCAGAGGATGTATGGGATGTAATAAAAATTTTATTTATTCTCTTATTCTGCTGCGTAAGATCACAAAATCTCCAACAAGTGGTATCAGAGCCACCTTGTTCTTTTGGCATAGATTGCATGTTGTAGGAGAAATTTTAAAGCATGTTTGATGTTTTAATTTACCTGTGCCATGTTTATCTATATGATAGATTAAAGTATGCTTGTTTTACATATAAAATATGTTTGTAACCTAAAGAGAAATACCGAGGATGCACTTGGAAACACCGAAGGTGTTGGCCGCATAGTTGAAGCCTAAGCATAGACTCACGTTCACATCGGGAAATTTATTTCCTAATGTGACCTTGGTTTTTCCATATTTAGGTTTATTTCCTTTTTAGATTAGACCCATAATAATATGAAATCCCTCGTGCAAATATTAGAGCTAACACATTCCATTAATATGGTTGAACCAGAGTTCTTTTTCATGTTTGGGTTATTGGACTCCCTCCAAGCCTGGCATGACATCGAGCATGTTCAATTCATATGAGATTCGATGTTTATTTTAAATGGTAAGGACCAGAGGTCAATTTAGAGTTTGGGTTGTTGGACTCTCTCCAAGCCTGGCTTGTAAATTGGATGTGCTCAAATCATTTAAATTCGATCTCATGATTAATGGGTTGGCCCTAACTGAAAGCATTGATTTGTTGGACTCCCTCCAAGGTCAATGTGGACAGAGGTGCAATTAGGTGATATGCATTGGATGTATATATGTTAATGAGTTAACAACCTAATGTATATGTGATCATTCAATTAGTTGATAGCATAAAGTGATAGTTATATATTTGCTATATAATGGGTACTATTGATACCTAACATTATGACTATGAATAATTTGTTGGACTCTCTCCAAGGTTGTTCTTAGTCATAATGGATATCAACCCACTAAGAGATCACCTACCATCTCTTGAATTCAAAGTGAGGGCAATTGAATTTGATAAAAATAGTGGGAGTTTCTTGTTAATGTAAATTGTTTACATTACTTTAAATTTATCTCTCTTATACACCTCTTTTTGTATGTCTAGATACTAATTAGAACAACATGTCAACCTCCATTAATTTACGTTCGATTTTGGATAACAACAAATTGACTGGGCCAAACTTCATGGACTGGCTTCGCAATCTGAGAATTTTTCTCAAGGCTGAAAAGCTAGCTTATGTCCTTGAAGAGGCTCTTCCCCAACCTTTTGCAGACAATGCATCTGGTGACCAAAAGTTGGCTTACCAGAAACATGTTGCTGACTCTAAGATGGTGAGCTGCATTATGCTAGCATCGATGTCTCCTGAGTTGTAGAAGAAACATAAGCATATGGATGCTAATACAATTGTCTTCCATCTTCGAGAGTTGTTCGATGAGCAGGCATGATCTTAAAGGTTCGAGGTTACCCAGCTCCTCTTTTGCTTGAAGATCCAAGAGGGTTCATCTGTAGTGCAGTTTGCGCTAAAGATGAATAGCTATATTGAGCGATTGGGATCATTAGGGTTTTTCATGGACCATGAATTAAGTATTGACTTAATTCTTCACATTCTGACTGGTAGCTATTCACAATTTGTGATGAACTATCAGATTAATAAGATTAAGTCCATGATTCCTGAATTGATCAATATGCTCAAAACAGTGGAGTTATCTATTGCGAATGAACAAAAGTCGGTGATGCTGGTTGACTCCTCAAAGAAAGGTTCTAAGAGGAAGTCAAAAACAAAAGCTAAACGGAAGAAGAAGGTAAAGAAGGAATAAATAACTCTCAAGGGCACCTGCCATCATTGTGGCAAGGATGGACATTGGAAGAGAAACTGCAAGCAGTATCTGGAGTCACTGAAGCAGAAGAAGGCATCTGATGCCCAATCTACTTCAGATATATTTGTTATTGAATGTCATACTGTTTCTTCTAGCACTTGGATATTGGATACCGGGTGTGGCTCACATATATGTAATGACATACAGAGGATGAGGAACAGAAGAAAACTGGTTAAGGGAGAAGCAGATCTAAGGGTTGGCAATAGAGCAAAGGTTGCTGCAGTAGCCAAGGGCACTTATATGTTGTGACTTCCTATAGGACTAGTCTTAGAGTTGGATGATTGTTTTTATATTCCTTCATTAATAAAAAACAATGTTTCTATTTTATGTTTGAATAAGAAAGGTTATCATTTGACGTTTAGTAATAATTGTTGTTACATTGCATTAAATGGTGTTCTTTATGCTACTGGGATATTAAATAATGGGATCTACTTGTTAGATACATCAAACGAGATATTCAATATCGAATCAAATAGCAAACGCGCTAAGTTAGATAATCAATTAACCTCACAATTATGGCATTGTCGTCTTGGCCATATAAGCAATGAACACATGTCCAAACTGCAGAGGCTTGGCATTTTGGAGTCTTATGAATCCGATTCATTAGACACATGTGTTTCATGCTTAAAAGGAAAGATGACTAAACTATCTTTCAGACGAAAGGGTGAACGTGCAGTTGAGGTATTGGGCCTTATACATACCAATGTATGCGGACCAATGTCAACTCATTTCATAGGAGGTTATAGCTACTTCGTTACCTTTATCGATGATTATTCACGATATGGGTATTTATATCTATTAAGATACAAGTCTGAAGTCTTTGAAACGTTTAAAGATTTTAGAAAGGAAGTAGACAAACAACTTGGTAAAAGTATTAAAGTACTTCGATCTGATCGAGGTGGTGAATACTTAAGCCAAGAATTTCAAGATTATCTAAAAAACAATGGCATCTTGTCCCAAAGGACTCCACCTTACATGCCACAACATAATGGTGTGGCTGAAAGGTGAAACCGAACCTTGTTGGACATGGTTAGGTCAATGATGCAGCATGCAAGTCTTCCAAAAAAAAACCTTTTGGAGTTACGCACTCGAGACTGCTGTTTACTTGTTAAATAGAGTCCCGACTAAGGCTATCTCTACTACTCCATATAAGATGTGGAAAAGTAGAAAACCTCATTTATCTTATTTGAAGATATGGGGTTGTCCTACTTATGTGTAGAGGACAGTATCAGATAAGCTGGAGGCTAAGTCTGATAAGTGTCTATTTATTGGTTACCCTAAGGAAACGAGGGGTTACCAATTCTATCATCCCTTGGAACAAAAGGTGTTTGTTTCAAGGCATGATGTATTCCTATAGAAGGAGTTTCTCTTACAGGAAAATAGTGGGAGTGAGGTTGAACTAAGTGTAGTTCAAGAGGCTCCGGTAGACACAGAAGAGATGCCTAGTCAAGAACCACAACTGATTACTCATTCGGATGAGGTAATAGCTGAACCTGATAATACACAACCTCCTCATAGATCTAGTGGGACACGTATGATTCCTGAGAGATATGGATTTCTCATAAGTGAATCTAATGACGTGTTGCTCATAGATGATGAGGAACCTACTAATTATGAAGAGACACTGAATAGTTCAGACAGGGATAGATGCCTAAGAGCCATGAAATCGGAAATGGATTCTATGTATGAAAACCAGGTTTGGAACTTGGTAGACCCACCCGAAGGCATAACGTCTATAGGGTGCAAGTGGGTTTTCAAGAAGAAAACCGACATAGATGGTAATATTATTACCTATAAAGCTAGATTAGTGGCAAAAGGCTATCGTCAAAGGCAAGGTGTTGACTATGATGAAACCTTTTTGCCAGTAGCTATGCTTAATCCATTCGGATACTCCTAGCCATAGCGGCTCATTTTGATTATGAGATATGACAGATGGATGTGAAAACAGCTTTCCTTAATGGAAACCTGTCTGAGGATGTATATATGATACAACCTGAGGGTTTCACATCCATTGACAAAAACAAAGTATGCAAGCTTCAACGTTCCATTTATGGATTGAAGAAAGCAACCAGGAGTTGGAATATCTATTTTGATGAGGCAATCAAACAGTTTGATTTCTCACAAAATCCTGAGGAGCCTTGTGTGTATAAGAAGGTTAGTGGGAGTGCGGTCATGTTCCTAGTATTCTATGTCGATGACATATTAATTATAGGAAATGATATTCCTATTTTGCAAACAGTCAAGGTATGGTTGTCCAAAATATTCTCCATGAAAGACAAAGAAGAAGTAACCTATATTTTGGGGATTAAGATCTATAGAGATAGATCCAATCGGTTGCTTGGTCTTTCACAGTCTACATACATAAATAAAGTGCTAAAATGGTTTAGCATGGAAGAATCCAAGAAAGGTTTTATTCTCTTGAGGTATGGGATCACCTTTCGAAGTCTATGTGCCCGCGCACTGAAGACAAGAAGATTCGCATGAGGCAGATCCCATATGCATCAGCTATAGGATCGATCATGTATGCTATGTTATGTACGAGGCTTTATATGCTTTGAGCGTTACGAGTAGTGTTGGGTTTCCAGCACCGCGGCGAGTGTGTTTTCGAACATGTTTCGTAAACATGTGCACAGCGGAAGAAATAAAAATAATAAATCTACATTTATTATAACACACACAACACACGCATGCATAGTACAACATGTGTAGACATAACCATAAATTTCAATTTTGCAATACAAGAAATTTAACTACGTATACCTTTCGTATCACGTGTAGCGGGAACGGCATCAACCGGAACGATCCTCACTAGAATCGTCTCTATCCGTATCCACGCCGAGTATCCTTAGGATGACTTCGCTAAGCCACGAGCTTCGTCTTCGTATGGGTTACTAGCCTCTTGTTGAAGACGACGTGATTGAGAGATGATCACGATCGGAATCCAAATTCGGATCCAAAGACAAGTCCTCAAAACTCGCTTCTCCGGAGAGGTATTCGTCAACCATTTGACGAATCCTTCGTCCTCCACCTCAGAGGATTACCGGAGATCGAATCCCCGGTAAGTTAGGCACTGTCGGAGCTCTAACCGTCGTCCAAACGATGCTCCGATGAGAAGAAAACAAGCTGTCCAGAAAACTGGACAGCTTTGGTGGAGGAGTAGGCGCCGGCCAAGCAAGGGAAGCCAAGTGCTCACCTTATCGCCAAAGCCTAGGAAGATCACCGGAGGGTTGCCGGAGGATCACCGGCTGAAGCTTGGACGCCGGCAACAAGTTGGACGGCGGCACAAGGGGCTGGGCGGCAATGGAGGTTGGCGCCGAGAATCTCCAAGGAAGGAGGTGGGCGGCGACTTAGGGCTAGGGTTTTGGATTAAGGCTTAACAATCCCTTAAGCCCTCTTTTATAGAGAACTAATTCTCTTAATGGTTAATGGATTATAACCATGAGGCCCGTTAACCCGCTCCATTAATATAAGTTAAAATAAACCAAACCATGATGGTTTATTTTAAGTTAAAACGAACCAAACCAACTTTTGGTTCATTCGTTTAAAATAAACCAAACCCTTTGGTTTATTCTCCTCCATTGGATTAGAACCAAACCATTTTGGTTCATCCATTATGTCTTCATAAGACACGACCCATCCACGCTTCCATTGCGATTGAAACGATTTCATGCTCGCTCCATGTTTGGTCCAACCAAACCTAGTTTCTCTCGGTCTGAGAATCCCATTCTAAAGCTCGTTTTAAATCCTTCGGATTACGCTCGTTGTGCATGTGACCAAATAGGTTCTAGGTTTATGTTGGTCATCTATAATTAACCATTAATTATAGAACGATCATGAGTGGCACCTAGTAGTACATCATGATCCCCAATTAACCGGAAAGATCAACGGTTGATCCAGAACTATTTCTGAAACCCTTCAGCAGCTCGAATGAATCGTGCCCCATTCCCTTCACTCATCTTATACCCACTTGGTTCAGGACATGGTCTATAGTGCCGATCCCCACTAAGTGACTCGTCACACCTAGCCCAAGTATCATTTCCTCGTCCTCACAGTTCTAGTTACTCACATGTATCGAAGAGTACCTTACTCTAAACATGTAATGCTTTGGCCAAAGACTTTAGTAACAATCCGACGAGAGGCCATGGGTATACATCTCCTCGCAGGAGTGGTGAATCCTTTATAGGCTATTCAAACACCTTGATCACTTATACCCAATCATCCGGGTCCACATCTCCTTAGAGATGTTTGCTTAAGATGTCAAAGCATAAGTCTCCATGATCAAGATGACTTGAATACATAAGTCGAAGGAACATCGCACTTAAGCACAGTAAGAACTTCATTGACATATCTATATATGCGAGAACCATATGAAGTCTTACGGTGGTCACTCAATGAACTAGTTGATCCAATCAAATACATGAAAACATGTATACTCAAATAGTGAATCTTCATTTATCATATAAATGGTTCATACATAAGGTGATTGCCTTAGGACATCTCTCATATATTACTAACAAGTAGATACCAGTCGGATCCTGGTATGGCCCGTTGGGTTGCTTTCAAGACAATCCTTAAGTACTTGAGAAGGACTAAGGATTTATTCTTGGTATATGGAGGAGGTGATATGGTAGTATGAGGGTATACTGATGCCAGCTTCCAGATAGAAAAGGATGATTCCAAATCTCAGTCTGGATACATATTCATCTTGAATGGAGGTGTGGTGAGTTAGAAGAGTTCCAAACAATATACCATTATTGATTCTACTACGGAGGCAGATTACATTGTAGCTTCGGAAGCAACAAAGGAGGCAGTCTAGATTAAGAATTTCATTACTGAACTTGGAGTAGTTCTGAGCATTGTTAAAGCATTACCGATTTACTGTGACAATAATAGCACCATTGCACAGGTGAAGGAACCACGGTCTCATCAGCGATCCAAATACGTACTACGCCGTTACCATCTGATTAGAGAGATTATTGGTATCCACTGATTGGAATCTAGCAGATCCCTTGACAAAGCCTCTTCGCCAAGAAAAATTCGGGAGGCATATAGAGGCCTAAGGTATTAGATACCAAGGGGATTGGCTGTAGGCCTAGTGGGAGTTTGATATAATTGAGAGACTAGCACATGTTATGCTCCTTGGTTTATCCAAGCATTCGGTACTCATTGAATGAAAGCATAAGGATGCTGAGAGTGAACATATGGATGCTAGTTATGGTAACTAGTTCATTGGAGTGACCTACTATGAGACTTCATATCGTTCTATATGTCGTTGAAGATCTCATTGCGTCTTGAGTGCGAGCTTCCTTAGACTTGAGGTATTCAAGTCACATTGATCATGACGCCTTATACTTTGACTTCTTCGCAGCCATCTACATAGTAGGTGTAACTCCGGGATGATTGGGTATAAGCCAAAGTGATCGAAGATGTTTGAATAGCCAACAGAGGATTCAACACTCCTGATAAAGGAGATGTATACCCTAGGCCTCTTGTCAGGATTGTTACTCAGAAGTCTCTGTTAAGAAGATGGTCTTCTTGGGAACATGTAGGAGTAACTTGAATCCACAGGATAAAAAAATTAACTTGGGCTAGGTGTGACGTAGTCAGCCTAGTGGGGACGAACATAGAGACCATGTCCTGAACCAAGTGGGTATAGGATGAGTGAAAGTAACAAGGCACGAACAACTGTAGCTGTTGAAGGGTTCAAAAAATGTTCTGAAGTCGATTTAGACTTTTCGGTTAATTGAGGGTCATGATGTACTGCTAGGTGCCACTCATGATCTATTCATAATTAAAGGGTTAATTATGAAATTATCAACATAACCGGGAACCTATTGGGTCACACACACTACGGGTGATCTTGAGATGTAAAATAAGTCTGAGAATGAGATTCTCATTGAGAGAGGATATGTCTGGTTAGACCTGACCAAGGGGGTGTGAAACGGAGGCTATGGAACCTCTTATGACTTTGTTGGACTTAGCACGACCATATCACACTTAAACGAAGTCAAATGGACCATACAAAGCTTCACACGAACGTGCCTAACTTGGCACGGGCCGTGCCTGGCTCTGGCCACAAATTGGCAAATTCTAGGCTGCCTAGAGAGATACACGTCCAGGCCATGTGTTTTCACACGGCCATGTGAATCCACACGGCTAGGCCGTATGAATCCACACGGTCGTGTCACGTCTCCGTCGATTTTGGAGATTTCTCTTTATAGAAATTCCTGGATTGTTCTTACCTTAATTATAGGATAATTATGGTAAGATATGTTCCGTTTAAGCCTCCTAAGATGACCTAATCAATAGATATATAAATATATCCCATGATAATCTTTGGCTAAGGTTTTGGTTTTTAGGTTTTCCCAAGGTAGCCGTCATCGCTCTCTTCTCTCTCCTCTTCCCTTGTCTCCACCGGTTGGCTAGCACCAATCGGAGACAAAGACTTGTTGCTCTAGGAGTTGTCTCAGGTGATCCTAGCGTGGATACTGACAGAGGTAAGGCCCGTTGGTCTTACTTGTGGTTTCGACGGATTCAAAAGAATCCCAATGGTATAACTTCTCTTTCTCCTTGCGTGTTTTCATGTGATTATGCCAAAACAAGTTTTCTTGGCCCCCAGGGGATGTCTGGGATGTAATAAAAATTGTTTTTATTTGCTTATTCCGTTGCGCAAGGTCTCGGAATCTCCAACAAGTGATATCATATCCACCTTGTTCTTTTGGCATAGATTGCATGTTGTAGGAGAAATTTTAAAGCATGTTTGATTTTTTAATATACCTGTGTCATGTTTATCTATATGATAGATTAGAGTATGCTTGTTTTACATATAGGATATGTTCGTAACCTAAAAATAAATACCGAGGATGCACTTGGAAACACCGAAGGTGTTGGCCGCATTGTTAGAGCCTAAGCATAGACTCATATTCATATCGGGAAATTTTTTTCCTAATGTGACCTTGGTTTTTCCATATTTAGGTTTATTTACTTTTTACATGAGACCTATAATAATATGAAATCCCTCGTGCAAATATTAGGGCTAACACCTTCCATTAATATGGTTGAACCAAAGTTCTTTTTCATGTTTGGGTTGTTGGACTCCCTCCAAGCCTTGCATGACATCAAGCATGTTCAATTCATATGAGATTTGATGTTTATTTTAAATGGTAAGGACCAGAGGTCAATTTCAAGTTTGGGTTGTTGGACTCTCTCCAAGCCTGTCTTGTAAATTGGATGTCTTCAAATCATTTAAATTCGATCTCATGATTAATGGGTTGGCCCTAACTGAAAGCATTGATTTGTTGGACTCCCTCCAAGGTCAATGTGGACAGAGGTATAATTAGGTGATATGCATTGGATGTATATATGTTAATGAGTTAACAACCTAATGTATATGTGAACATTCAATTAGTTGATAGCATAAAGTGATAGTTATATATTTGATATATAATGGGTACTATTGATACCTAACATTATGACTATGAATAATTTGTTGGACTCTCTCCAAGGTTGTTTTTAGTCATAATGGATATCAACCCACTAAGAGATCACCTACCATCTCTCGAATTCAAATTGAGGCCTATTGAATTTGATAAAAATAGTGGAAGTTTCTTGTTAATGTAAATTGTTTACATTACTATAAATTCATCTCTCTTATCACCTCTTTTTGTATGTCTAGATACTAATTAGAACACCATGTCAACCTCCATTAATTTATGTTCGATTTTAGACAACAACAAATTGACTGGGCCAAACTTCATGGACTGGCTTCGCAACCTAAGAATTGTTCTTGTTAAATACTGGAAAATTTAAAATATTAAATTAAAAGGCCCAATAATTAAGGAAATAATTCTGGAAATTTTTCGAGATTCTTAGGGGATTTTAGGAATTTTTCTGGAATTTTTCTGGAATTAAACGGACTCCGTACGAGATTTTTACGGGGATAAAGTAAACGGGCTTTAGAGGGGTCTATTTAAAGGGGATAAATACGCGATGGAAAACCTAATCTCTATTTTCTTTTTCTATTTTCCCGTTTTTCCCCTTCGACAGTTCGTCCGCACGACCCTCTTCTTCCGCCGATCCCTAACGCTCTCCTCGCCGGCCGCCGCAGCCTTTACTCGCGCTCACGCGCAGCCGCCGCCAGCGCGACGCTGGCCTCGCCGAAGCTCGCCCGCCACGCCACCTCTCTCGGTCTTGCCGCGCCACGATCGTCGAGCCTTCGTTCTTCGCCCGAGCCCCACGCGATGGCTGGAGTCATCAGCGTGCTGCGACTGACCAACCAACATCGTGCCCTTAGTCCGGACCTTGCCGGCGCCGCTAGCCTTGCGGCGATCGCCCGACCAGCCGTCGGTTACATCTCGACCTCGACATCTTTACTCCAACTAGATAGGCGATCACGGTATGCGTGTCGCCGTCTCGCCCTTCTCGGGGTGGTGCGGAGTAGGTAAGGTTTCTTTTGTGGATTGGTTGACTGATGTTGTGAGGGAAGGAATTGAAGAGAATCGGTGAGTGAGGTTAGGCGGATTAGGTGATTAGAGGAAATGTCGTGTGAGGTGTGAGGGTTTGATTTGGAGGGTGTCGTGTGGTTAGGGTGGATGTGTCATTTGTGAAAACAAGGGTTGAGTCGGAGTTGTGGTCAATTTGGGGCTGAACTTGGGGTTTTGGTTGATTGGTCGATTTAGGTTGATTCCGGAGTTATTCGGTTGATCGGTATGGTTCGGAGGATATGGGATTTGGGCTAAATTAATTGTATGGATTGTTTGTGGATAAGGAAAATTGGAAATAGTTTGGGTTAATTGGGATATGAAGGAAATCGATTTGTTATTCGATTTGTCGGTGAATTGTATTTTTGTGCTTGACTATAGTCATGCTTATGCGAGTTTAGGTCACGAGGCGAGTCCCGATCGTGGCGGTTTCATTCTTCTGGATATATATTGATGGTAGTACTTTGACTTATCTTTTAGATATAGTCAAGTTGATATGTTAGTTAGAATAGCATGCAATACTTTTCATGTTTATATGCCTAGTATGCTTAGTGCCTATTTGCTACATGCATTTGATCAGTATGATTATATTTTCCCTGTGTTATTTGGATCATGGTTGCTTGGATCAGTTATATGCACTTATTGACTTTGCATATTATTCGGATGGATATTTGTAGTTGGATTTACATGCTTTAGTATCATGCACCATCTTGCATGATTGCATCTTTGGCCGGGCCAGGGGTTCCATTATTGTTGAGCCGCTAGTTACATGACACCACACACCGCCACTCATGGGTTAGTGGTACATCGGGGAGGTGTGTGTGATTGCTCTGTCGAGCTCATTGGGCCGCTCATGGTAGCGAGGCGGCGTGGTAGCGGCGAGGATCCCTCCTCCGGCCTATGACAGGAGATGAGAGCTTAGCTCCCCACTATGTTTGGGGCGGGAGGATAGGTGTACTCGACGATCCATCCCTGTCACTCGGTCACTCAGAGCGTGATGGCGAGTGCAGTTGTCATAGCCCTACCCCTCGGCTTCACCATTGCGTGTGAGGTGGTAGCGTCGAGGGGTGACCATGTCATTTACCGACATGCATTTTGCACGGATTGCATTTGTATTGTGTTTCTTTGCATTATTGTATTGATGCCTTGGATGTTGCATATGATTGACATGCATCTGATTCATATTCTTATATATGTGATGACTTTATCTCTTATAGTAGAGCACGTGCTCCTATATCGAGTAGGAGACTCGGTGAGTCTGATCCTTTTGCATTTATTTCTTGCTTACCATATATATGAGGTATCTTGGCATGATTAGTATTGTTAGCTATTTCTTGCTATTCATATCTACTATACCCATGAGTTCTTTGAACTCACCCGTTGATTATATCTATTTCGGGATGGAGTATCGGGAGAGTCCAGCCAAACCCCCTAAATCGTGGAAGTGTATTTTGTTATTTGTGTTTACGGTTTTGGGTATTTGGATTAGAATATATGTTTAGGAATTTGGAGTTGGATATTTGTACTGTGGATGTTTTGGTATGTCCTTAGGGACCTTTGATCGGATTTTTATTTTGATTGGTTTGGTTGGTATTCTGCCCGGACGGGAAGGGTAAGTCTAGTTAGTAGACTTATGTTTTCCTAGATTTGTTGGCACGAGGCCTTATTATTATCTGCGTGTGATGTGGTATGATTAGGTCGTGTTGACCGATGTATAGTGGCCGTGTAGGCCTTGTATAAAAATTGGTATTGTCACCGTCTGAGGAGATCTTTCGGATTTTTAAAGTGAGACTCCTCGGCGTGACAATTTATTTGGTATCGAGCGTAGGTTTGAGTTCCTCGGGGTCTTTGGGTTTATGGAGTTCAAGTTTGGCGGGTTAAGCTGGGTATTTTCGAGTTGTATGGATTTAGATGATTTATATGTTTGAAATTGAGGTATTATGTGAGGTCAATATGGGGATTTAAGCGACAGGACATCTCCGCACTAGTGAATTAAATAAATTCTAGAAAATTTTCTAGATTTAGTGCATATATATATTGGTTATATTTGGTTATGCGGAGATATCATGTTTTATCTAATATTGTTTTAACCTGATATCTGTTAGACTGTTAGATTTTTAGGTTGCTGGTTTATAGATAGCATTTGGTTATAAATTGCTATTACTGCTATAGGTAGCTTGTTATCATTGTGATAAGAATGATAAGATATTATTGGTAGATGTTTACTTCTTAGGATTTGACTAGTATTAGGATTGAACTAGTTGAATAATATGAATAAGATGGATAAATTCGTAGAAGGTATATATAGAGGTTCTTTGACTCTTTAGATCCTAGTGCATGATGACATGATTACAGCTTATGTAGTTTAGAGTATATATAAGCATCTGATGCTTTATCTAGTATTGCCTTGATTTTGTCTGGCATGACCCTTTAGCTATACCCTAATTCATTTCGGCTATTGATTGCCATTAGTATGATTATGCTGTCGTTTATTAGACCGCATGTTATATGTTTATGGTTATGAGTTTTTGAGGTGGATATCATGATTAAGACTAGTAGAAATAGAATAACTTAGATGAAGTTATTCTGTAGGAGCGGATCTCAGAAATGAAACAACATTAGTGGAACCCTAGGCGTAATGATCCGGATGTGCATATTGGTATATGTGATTACCCATTCTTGTTTTGGTGATATGGTGATCGGTCGAATGATTAGGATGCGATTAATCCTTACTATATCTCCCATTCTTGGTTGAGAGAGAGTCTGCGATGGGAGTCTCTCTATAGGTAGGTGCTTTGTATACATGTGGTCTCTCATGCATGGTTGAGATGATCTCTGTAAGATATATTCTTGCGTTATTCGTTCGAGTTGGTAATAATCGATTTGGATGACGTCATAGCTAGATAGCTACTTTACAGTTAAGTAACCACGAGATCATTCTTGGTAGCATGTTGTAGTATGCATGATTGAGCTGGTAGGACGATATAATTTGGGATTAACCCTCTTGAAGGGCTTGATAGTAGACTTGTGGTCCTTATTGGCCTTGATAGGCGTTTCTTGTTAGTTGGGACGAAACCCTATGATTAATTGTCTCGACGCGATTATTAGTGGACTTATGATTTTGATCGACCTTGATACCGGTCATGTTGGAAGGGTTGGAAGGCTAGATTTAATCATCTAGACTTATTTATTTATAAGTTGATGATCTTTACCGACTTTGGTAAACGTTTGGTATTAGAGGTGTTGAAACCCTCGCTTGATCGCCTCAATGAGTTTAATTGTAGATCGATGATCCTTATCGATTTTGATAGATGTTCTATGCTAGATATATTGGATAACCCTAGGTTTAACAACCTAGGATAATCGACTGCTCACGCAACCTATTGGTGATAGTATGCTAATGCCTGCAGTCGATAATTAGATATTTATATACAACCTGTCTATCCACGAGTCTCATTTGTGGTAGTATATAGTTGCGCGTAGACCGTGCTATTGATTGTCGGCCATGGGTTACGTTCGTAGTAGCTCATAGATAGTTTCCTTTGTGCGAGAGCCACGAGACTTTGTCGTGGTATCGGATATACACCGCTTGTTGCGATGGTTGTGTATCTTCGGTATATTTATTATCTTCTTGATCAGATTAATGTGATGATATTGGTACTCGAGGTTGGGTTACTCTAGCTTGTTCCCTGTGACTTCCATTATGTGCATTATGATTATGCACTATTGTCTATACATCCACAGAGTGGTTGTACTTATCCCCTCCTCATTTATCCTCTAGGTTAACTGATGGAGGATGTGTCATGTTGACCTACCTTCGAGTCGCTCAGAGAGTTCATTGCCGTGCTTGTCCCACTGCATCGTCGAGATGCCGCTTTGTTTACTTTATTGGTATTGCATTTTATTTATGCACTTTGGATTTTTGGTCGCAATTGGATTTGGGGTCATAAAACTATTTTACTTTGATTGATATATGTTTAGTCGTGCATGCATGCAGTTATTGAAATACTTATATTTCTATAATTATTTCGAGGTTTTTACCAGATTTGGTCCATGGATTCTGGATATTGTCACTAAGGGGCTCCCTTGTCATTTGGATGACGGATATGCCCCCAGGACGTGACAATTTTATTGGTTTTTGGTTTTGGTTTGTGGGTTTTGTGTTTCGAGGATTTTCTTATCCTTGGATTTTTTTGGGAGTTCTCGTGTTTTGGGACCAAGCAAGCTGAAGGATATCTCTGAGCTATAGGAAAAGTATTGTCTTTAGTAGTTACGGTACTTTTGTGGCTAGGAAAACTATTGACTTAGTGAAATTGCCCCTACTCCTGGGTGTGGACGAGTTCGATGACGTATTGATCTTGAGTAATCTAATGATGATTTCAGAGGTACGTATTCTTTAGAGGTGTCGACTGATGTCGAATTAGTAAGCTATGTATATGGCTTGCTAGTCATCCATTTGAAGGTCAAGGAGTAAACCCTCAGAAAATATCAGTCCCTACTATTAGTGATTTGGTTATGGATAAGGCGTGTATGCGTACACTGGTCAAGACGATGAAAGATCGTTTTACCTTATTATAGGAGGTGTTGTATGGGATGTTTATTTGTCCCAGTATTTCTTCCAGAGAAGATCCGGAACTCTTGGTTAAAAGAGAGATGGACCTTTGAGGTTATACAACGATTTTCGATGATGGAATGTGGTAGTGGTAGAAGGAAATGATTATCCTTCATGGTGGATTGAGGATCTATTTAGATCAGCTATAGGACACCTGTGTATACTCTAGGATTGATTTATGATTGGTGTGTTGATATTGTAGTGACAGGGTGTCATACAATTATCAAAGTTATAGGGATGATTGATATATCATCAGCCTAGAGTAAAGAGGATGCAGGTGTATAGTGATGACAATTTCATACTTGGTATGAATTGTATGCGAGGTTTGATTATCTTGTTTGACTTATGGCGACTTAGTCGTCCGATTTGGGAAATCGTGTATTACGGACACGATTGGATCATTTGTGATGAGGCGGTTGGAGTTGAGCACTTTCGGCCAGTAGATGATGATTTTCTGGTATTGATTTGATTTATTATTACCATAGATATGGATAGGATGCTCTAGTGGTACTACACCGCTGACGGGTAATGGAATTTATTTAGTCTGAAGCTTGTGAAACTAGTTTCAGGGCTCAGACGATGGTTGACTTTTACACCAGAGTTGTTTGATCATTCTCGGGTGGAAGGAAGGGTATTGTATGCGAATGCAATGTTTCAGAAGAATGGGCGTTTCGATTTAGTTGATCGAGGCGTATCCGTGTTTACGTCAAATGGGGAACTACGAGATGGTTTTGTCATATATATATAGCGTGGACCTAGTAGGAGTTGTTATGTTGTTTTGTAGAGATGAGGCGGATATGCTTATGAGGTTTTAGCTAGCTCTTTGTGTAGTTGCATTTGAATTTCGGAAGAGTTATTATTGATTCGGGAACAACAGATAGATTCTGTTGTGATGTTAGAGCATTTACCATAGAGTTGTACTCTTGCTCTCTGGGTTCGAATTAGTGATAGTGGAATTTGTATGTCGTAGGTGGCTAGATAGCTACGACATCTTGGTAGCTCTGAGTCCCGATTGTGGTAGCATGTCGTTGCTGTAAGTAGTGCCTGACATTACTCACGAGCCAAGAGGCTTGGTCATGATATTTTGATAAGTATTGCTGAAGATTGCAATAGGTTCTATATGTTGCAGATGTATCGGATTGTATTCGGAAAATAGTAAGTGTTGAAACGTTCTCCATGGTGGAACAACATGCAGGACATAGTTGATTGTGCAGTCTGGTGTGCAGTGTGTCAATTAGTATGATGGACAGTGTTGGGAGATTATTTGGAATTCGGAAAGGACTTAGTATGATTAGTTAAGTCCGCTCATTTTCATTCGATCCATACGAGGAGTTTGTTGGATCGCTGGATAGGTTTATACTATGAAGATTTCCAGTTCATGGAGTATCTTTGAGTATCGGATGCGATAGCGATTCAAGATTTACCTTAGGATTATGGTAAAGTCTTTAATAGGTCACAGATATAGAGATCCACTCAGGTACAGTTAGGTACTTGTTATAGGTGGTCGATATGAAGATACTATTCATACTTTGGAAGGGCTGCTAGAAGCAAGTGTGATTGGATGTTAAGGGATATCAGTAACCCCACTTAGTCACTTGAGGTGTGACTTGTCTCCAGATGCTTGAGATGGTTGTTGGGACATCTCGTACTAATATACGAGTAGGAAATTTGGGGACCAAATTTTTATTAGTGGGGGAGAATGTTAAATACTGGAAAATTTAAAATATTAAATTAAAAGGCCCAATAATTAAGGAAATAATTCGGAAATTTTGAGATTCTTAGGGGATTTTAGGAATTTTTAGAATTTTTAGGAATTAAAGCGGACTCGTCTGAGATTTTCTGAGGATAAAGTAAAGCGGGCTTTAGAGGGTCTATTTAAAGGGGATAAATCGCGATGGAAAACCTAATCTCTATTTTCTTTTTCTATTTTCCCGTTTTTCCCCTTCGGCAGTTCGTCCGCACGACCCTCTTCTTCCGCCGATCCCTAACGCTCTCCTCGCCGTCCGCCGCAGCCTTTACTCGCGCTCCCAGCATCGCCCATGCCCAGCCGCTGGCAGCGCTTCGCCGCCGCTGCATCGCCACGCCACCTCTCTGTCGGTCTACGCGGTCGTCGAGCCTTACCTCCCTTTCGCGAGCCCCCGCGATAGCGATGGCTGGAGTCAGCTGGCCAGTATGCGACGACCCGTCGTGCCCTTAGTGGACCTTGCCCTTGCCGCGACTTCTGCGGCGATCGCCCAGCCGACGCCGTCGGCCTTGCGTCTGACCTCCGACATCTTTACTCCAACTAGATAGGCGATGCAGACTGTGCGTGTCGCCGTCTCTGCCCTTCTCGCCGGTGGTCGCCGGAGTAGGTAAGGTTTCTTTTGTGGATTGGTTGACTGATGTTGTGAGGGAAGGAATTGAAGAGAATCGGTGAGTGAGGTTAGGGGCAGTGATTAGGGCAGCAAGGAAATGTCGGCTGTGAGAGGCTGTGAGGGTTTGATTTGGAGGGTGTCGTGTGGTTAGGGTGGATGTGTCGGCTGTGAAAACAAGGGTTGAGTCGGAGTTGTGGTCAATTTGGGGCTGAACTTGGGGTTTTGGTTGATTGGTCGATTTGGGTTGATTCCGGAGTTATTCGGTTGATCGGTATGGTTCGGAGGATATGGGATTTGGGCTAAATTAATTGTATGGATTGTTTGTGGATAAGGAAAATTGGAAATAGTTTGGGTTAATTGGGATATGAAGGAAATCGATTTGTTATTCGATTTGTCGGTGAATTGTATTTTTGTGCTTGACTATAGTCATGCTTATGCAGGTTTCGGTCACGAGGCAGGTCCCCAGTCGTGACGGTTTCATTCTTACGGATATATATTCAGGCGGGTACTTTGACTTATCTTTTAGATATAGTCAAGTTGATATGTTAGTTAGAATAGCATGCAATACTTTTCATGTTTATATGCCTAGTATGCTTAGTGCCTATTTGCTACATGCATTTGATCAGTATGATTATATCTTCCCTGTGTTATTTGGATCATGGTTGCTTGGATCAGTTATATGCACTTATTGACTTTGCATATTATTCGGATGGATATTTGTAGTTGGATTTACATGCTTTAGTATCATGCACCATCTTGCATGATTGCATCTTTATGACGGGTTCCATTATTGTTGAGCCATGACTAGTTACATGACACTGGGTTAGTGGTACATCGGGAGGTGTGTGCGATTGCTCTGTCGAGCTCCATTGGACCGCTCATGGGTAGCGATGAGGCGGCGTGGTAGCGGGCGAGGATCCCTCCTCGGCCTATGACAGGAGATGAGCTTAGCTCCCCACTATGTTTAGGCGGGAGGATAGGTGTACTCAGGCGGCATCCTGTCCACTCGGTCACTCGGGAAGCGATGATGGCGAGTGCACGATTGTCATAGCCCTACCCCTCGGCTTCACCATTGCGTGTGAGGTGACCATGTCATTTACGACATGCATTTTTGCGGATTGCATTTGTATTGTGTTCTTTGCATTATTGTATTGATGCCTTGGATGTTGCATATGATTGACATGCATCTGAGTTCATATTCTTATATATGTGATGACTTTATCTCTTATAGTAGGGCACGTGCTCTATATCGGGGTAGGAGACTTCGGTGAAATCTGATCCTTTTGCATTTATTTCTTGCTTACCATATATATGAGGCTATCTTGGCATGATTAGTATTGTTAGCTATTTCTTGCTATTCATATCTACTATACATGAGTTCTTTGAACTCACCCGTTGATTATATCTATTTGGGATGGATTTGTCGGGAGAGTCCATTTGCCAAACCCCTCGTCGTGGAAGTGTATTTTGTTATTTGTGTTTTGGTTTTTGGGTATTTGGATTAGAATATATGTTTAGGACTGGAGTTGGATATTTGTACCTGTGGATGTTTTGGTATGTCCTTAGGGACCTTTGATCGGATTTTTATTTTGATTGGTTTGGTTGGTATTCCTGCCCAGACGGCAGAAGGGGTAAGTCTAGTTAGTGTAGACTTATGTTTTCCTAGATTTGTTGGCCTGAGGCCTTATTATTATCTGCGTGTGATGTGGTATGATTCCGGTCGTGTTGACCGATGTATAGTGGCCGTGTAGGCCTTGTATAAAAATTGGTATTGTCACCGTCTGGGAGATCTTTGCCGGATTTTAAATGCAGCGGAGACTCCCTCGAGGCGTGGGATTCTCAAAAGCTAGCTTATGTCTTTGAAGAGGCTCTTCCCCAATATCTTGCATGTTGGGATGTATACTGAAAGTCTAGCTCTTTTGTATGAACATTTTTATTTTGAAATAAGAATCACATGATCATTGTTTGCACTTTATGTGTGCATATTGTCTAATACTTTACATTGTAGATAACATGGTGCTTGGTGTGGCTCAGAAGATCATGTTATTAGTCCCTTGTAGAATATAAGTAGAGGCTCACTACCAAGATGGTTTTGGACAAACCATTGGCATTGTTGTAGTGTAGCTTGGTATTGGTTTGTCTTGAACATAGAGTTACACAAGTACACTTAGGTGTATTGAGCAGGATCGACATAGAGGTGATTCAATTTATTGCTGACTGCATAATTGAATCGGACCTCGGATATTATGTTGTACATGCTCTTAATCCCGATATAATAACGGGCACATGTACTTAGTATTTATTTCTTTGATTTACCAAAGGGTGAGATTTATATGGATTAAATCAATATGCCCGGTAAGTTGGGAAATGATATTATTTACATGGTGTGCCGTTAATTATAGGAGGAAACCGTGTCCTATATATTAGGTTGATGATGTCCCCTTGAGGAGCTCATAAGGTTCATCATGTAAACCCTACAGGTTGACTTAGTCAACATGATGATAAGGTTGAGTGGTACTACTCGAGGAGTTAGATGTTAATTGATTGATGGTCAGTAAATCAATTAATTGACGGACATTTGATATCTTAAACACGGGGAGATGGATGTACAAATAATGTATGGAGCCCATATTAATTTATGGGAGTTGGTGAGGTAATTCAATGATGATCCTCTAGTGGAATGGAACATCATTGATGGATCAAGTTTGTGTGGTTCCGATCCATCGGGTGGCCAAGATCCAACTCCTCCTCATGGTCCCTATCGTAGCCTAATATAATCCTCATGAAGCCTAGATCCAATGATGGAAAACAAAACTCTAGATCCGACGGTTGAGATTAAATCCCTAGAACCGATGGTGGAGATTAAATCTCTAGATCCGACGGTTGAGATTAAATCTCTAGATCCGATGGTTGAGATTAAATCCCTAGAACCGATGGTGGAGATTAAATCTCTAGATCCGACGATTGAGATTAAATCTCTAGATCCGACGGTTGAGATTAAATCCCTAGAACCAACGGTGGAGATTAAAACAAGGCTTAAGCCTAACTCTATAAAAGGGGGCTTAAGGTGGGCGGCAAGGAAGATGGTTTTTGGAGATTAGGGTTTTGCCTCTCATTAGCTTGGGTGGCAAGAAACCCTAGGAAGGTTAGGGTTTGGTTGGGCGGCTAGGGTTTGGAAGGTGGAGTGGGCGGCAACTATAGGAGAGGTTCTCTTCTTCTTCCTAAGGTGTTGCCGGCACCTATCTCTCTTCCCTCTACCTTGGTCGGCGCTCAACCTATTCCTCTTCTCCTCTTCTTTTCCTCTTGGCCGGCGGCACTAGGAGCTATGGATTGTTCCCTTGTTTGGTTCCTTGGTTGGCCATCTTGTTCTCTCTTTTCTTGGGGCCGGCGGCAACAAGCTTTTGTGGCTTGGTGGTTGGCTCAAGCAAGAAGTGAAGGAGAGTTCTTCTTTCTTTTGATTGAAGAAGATCTAGGAAGCTTCAACTTGTGGAGGATCTTCGCCCACACGAAGTCTACAAGGAGGTTAGGACATACGATAGAAGATCGAGAGGTATAAAACTTTTACAAGTTTTATTATTGATCTTTGCATGTTCTTATTAATATGTTTGTATGTGTTGATTATACATGTCTACATCCATATATATTTGTATAATCATGGACCCCGAAGATAAACATAAAAACTGGTGATCCGTCCATCGTCTCTTCCGTGGCTAACCGACTAGAAGAGTTTTGTTGCTTGAACAACTAGTTTGTTCAAGCGATCGCTCAAGTCGTTAGCACGATGATGAATTGGTTGAGCTTAGAAAACTCATCCCATCCGGATTAGTTTTCATTAGTGAAAATTTTAATCCGGGGACATGGGAGCCAACGAGCCTCCTAGCATGCCATCAAAATTGGTATCAGAGCCTCGGTTTCCGGTTTTGTGTGTTTTGGATTCGGTTACTTTCACGCACTTATCATATATTGTGTATGTCGGATGATAGTAGGTTGTGTGTATGATAACTTTTTGGTTGCAGGCATAAGTTCCAACTATTATGGCTATATATGTGTGTATGTGATTGCATGTGTGTGTGATTGTATATTATTTGAATCCTCGGGGTTGACGAGGCTAAATTAGTATTTAATTTTTGTAATTAAATATGGCATTGTTTAGCCACTCATTTTAGTTTACTTTCGATCTAGATTATTTGTACACTCCTTCGTGGAGTATAGGATCGATGGATGTAAATTAAAATGGATCTTGGTGACTCACGGAAAAGGTGGAGCAGACAAGGTGGCGACACGACGGGACGCATATTGGAGAACAATGTCATAATAGTTGGGAAAATTCTAATTTTTTTCCATATTTATTGCTGATTTGTTTTATATGCATGTTGTGTGTGCTTGAAAATTCCTCACTGTCAATTTACTAAGTGGGAGAGGGACATTTTAATTAATTCCCGCGGCCTCCATTACAATTTGATGTGTGATGCAACAAACTTGCCGTCGGCTCTGAGTGCCTTCCTCCCCATCGGATGAGTTTGTTTGCGGATCACTAGGTCAAATAATGGTTATAGGAAATTATTTAGGAGCGTGTGTACTTCCCCATCGGTAAGGCACATAATCCGAGATAATTCCTTTAGTATCGTGTAATGGTGCACACTTAGATGCAAATAAAAAGTATCCTCCCCATCGGAGTCACTGCTTTTATTTGTAGGGCCAAAGAGGAACCAACTATTAATTTTATTTGTCAAAAAGTAAGGTTGACAAGATAATAAAATTAAAGGGTTAAACCTCCTCTTACAAATGTAGAATTCGTATACGTCCACACTATCGTGGCATGCGATATTCTTGGTGTTTTGAGGTGTTGGTTGATTTTAAAATTTTATTGTTTGAGGAATCAATGATATTTAAAATCTAATATTTTGATCATTGTGATTCTTAGGATTTTCAAATGGCTTTCAACCCACTTGCTGTGATATTGAAAGAAAATAAACTTACTGGAACAAATTATATTGATTGGAAAAGAAATTTGGATATTGTCTTAACTGCAGAGGAGTATAAATTTGTACTCTTCGAGGTCTGTCCTCCTAAGCCCACCGATGACTCTGATGAAAAGGAGAAAGAGAGTTATAAGAAATAGATCAAGGCAGATGAGATGGCGTGGTGTTACATTTTGGCATCTATGTCAAATGTGCTGCAACATCAGCATTAGGCCATGGCCACGACTTATGACATGATGCTCAATCTCAAGGAACTTTTCGAACATCAGAGTAGGGCTACCAGATAGGAGGCTATGAGAAACTTGATGACAACCACCATGATCGAGGGAACACCCGTCAGGGACCATGTTCTCAAGATGATGGCTCATCTGAATGAGATGGAAGTCCTCGGAGCTGAGATCGATGGGGAAACCCAGGTCGATATCATTCTCCAGTCTCTGCCTAGGAGTTTTGAGCAGTTCTGCCTCAACTACAACATGAACAAGAGGTTGTATTCGTTGGCGGAGCTTCTGACAGAACTCCAGGCGGCAGAGGGGCTTTTTCATCAAAGCGCTCAAGCCATGGTTGCTCAGAAGGTTTCTACTTCTATACCGAAAGGGAAGAAGAAGAAGAAGCAAGGTGGAGCAAAGAAAGTGGCAACAAGACCTCAGGCAGGAGTGAAGAAGCCAAAAGGCAAGTGCTTCACTTGTGCAAGCATCGACATTAGAAGGCTGTCCTCCGTGAAAGAACAAAGGTATATCTTCTTGTTTAGTTGTTGAAACATGTTTAGCGGTGTTATCTACGACTGTGTGTATATACAGAGCCATCGATCATGTCCGCAATACTTTGCGGGGGTTCCAGAAACCCGACAACTAGCCGAGGGAGAGATTACCGCCTTTATGGGCAATGCTTCAAAGGTGGCTATTGCGGGGAGACGTTTATTTATCTTTTGATAGGAATAAAGTTTTGGTTTTGAGAAATTGTCTTTATGTACCTACTTTTAGAAAGAATCTAATTTCAGTTTCTAAATTGTTTATGGATGGATATTCTGTTTCTTTTAATGACAAAGTTGTTATAAAAAGGAATAGGGAGATTATCTGTTCTGGTACATTGGTTGGCAATTTGTACACTCTTGAACCAAAAACTCCCACGATGCATATAGAAGTGAATAACTCATCTTCTAAGTCTAATAAGAGAAAAGAACCTTCGAAAATGAACCAGACATATCTTTGGCACCTAAGACTTGGTCATATTAACCTGAGTAGAATTCAAAGGTTGATAGCTGATGGACCCTTGGGTTTATTAGTGGTGGAAGATCTCCCAACCTGCGAGTCTTTCTTGGATGGTAAGATGACCAAGAGGTCTTTTAAGGCTAAGGGGTATAGAGCCAAAGATGTATTGGAATTGGTTCATTCTGATTTGTGCGGTCCTATGTCTATCCAGGCTAGATGTGGCTTTGAATACTTTGTCTCTTTTATAGATGATTATTCAAGGTATGGATACATTTACTTGATGCGCAAGTCCAATGCTTTGACAGGTTCAAAGAATTCAAGGCTGATGTGGAGAACCGTCAAGGTAAAAGTATCAAGACACTACGATCTGATCATGGTGGCGAGTACCTCTTGGGAGAGTTTAGGAGTTACTTATCAGAGGCTGGGATTCAATCCCAATTGTCCGCACCTGGCACACCCCAGCAGAATGGTGTGGCGGAGTGAAGGAATAGGACTCTTATGGAGATGGTCAGATCGATGATGAGTTATTCTGAGTTACCTGATTCGTTCTGGGGGTTTGCTCTGGAAACGGCAAAGACACATTCTCAACTTGGTTCCATCTAAGTCGCACTCTACTCCCAATTGTGTGGTAGCCAAAGCCTAGTCTAAGACATATTTAGATTTGGGGTAGTCCAGCACATGTGCTGAAGGGAGATGCTGGTAAGTTGGAATCTCGTACAGAAGTACGCTTGTTTGTTGGCTACCCTAAGGGAACGAAGGGTGGTTTGTTCTATAGTCCTAGAGATCAGAAGGTGATCATGAGTACAAATGCCAGATTTCTAGAGGAGGACTATGTGATGAACCACAAGCCCATGAGTAGGATTGTTCTTGAGGAGTTGACAGGGGAAGTCCCGACTTCAGTACCACCGGTACAAGAGGAAATACCATAAGTCACTGCACCGCGTGTCACAGAGCATACACAGGAGGCACCTCATCGTAGTGGGAGGGTTGTTAGACAACCCATGAGATTCATATTCTTGGGAGAGTCTTCGGACTTAGTCCCTGGTAAACATGAACCTAATCCCTGGACATATGACGAGGCACTCCAAGATAAAGATGCGGTATCTTGGCAAAGAGCGATGAATTCAGAGATAGAATCTATGGATTCTAATCATGTCTGGGAGCTAGTAGAACCACCCGATGGTGTGAAAGCCATTGGATGCAAGTGGATCTACAAGAGAAAGAGAGGAGTAGATGGGAAGGTTGAGACCTTCAAAGCTAGGCTTGTTGCGAAAGGGTATACTCAGAAAGAAGGTATCGATTATGAGGAGACCTTTTCACCGATAGTTATGCTTAAGTCTATCCGGATTCTCTTATCTATTGCTGCTCATGAGGATTATGAGATTTGGCAGATGGATGTCAAGACAGCTTTCCTTAACGGAAGTCTTGAGGAAAACATCTATATGAAGCAACCAGAGGGATTCATTGCAAAGGGCAAAGAGCATCTTGTGTGTAAGCTTAATCGGTCCATTTATGGATTGAAGCCAGCTTCTAGATCTTGGAACATCCGCTTTGATGAGGTAATCCAGTCATATGGATTTATTCAAAGTTCGGATGAGCCTTGTGTATACAAGAGATGTGATAGAAACATAGTGGTATTTCTTGTACTATACGTAGATGACATTTTGTTAGTTGGAAACAATATCAGAGTGTTATCAGATGTAAGGGTATGGTTGTCCAAACAGTTTGATATGAAGGACTTGGGAGAAGTGGGACACATCCTTGGGATCAAGGTAATAAGGGATCGCAAGAAAAGGATGTTGTGTTTATCTCAAGCTTCATACATTGACACTATCCTTGCTCGTTTTAGCATGTAGAACTCCAAGAAAGGTTTCCTACCTTTTAGGCATGAAGTACCTTTATCTAAAGAGATGTGTCCCAAAACATCAAAGGAGATAGAGGAGATGAAGGCGGTTCCTTATGCTTCGGCAGTAGGAAGCCTCATGTATGCTATGCTATGTACGAGACCAGATATCTGCTTTTCCGTGGCCATGGTTAGCAGATATCAGAGTAATCCCGACAGTGACATTAGATCTGTAAAGCATATATCAAGTACCGAGAAGGACTAGGATTATATGTCGGTTTATCGGGCAGATCAATTAGTCCTCGTGGGTTACACGGATTCTCGATTTCCAATCGATAGGGACAACAAAGAAGTCTACCTCGGGGTTTGTGTTTACTTTTGGAGGTGGAGCCATAGTATGGAGGAGTGTCAAGCAGAAATGCATGGCGGACTCTACCATGGAAGCTGAGTATGTGGCAGCCTCTGAGGCAGCCAAGGAAGTTATATGGCTCAGGAACTTCTTGATGGACTTGGATGTGATTCCTGGTTTGCCCAGAACTATCACAATTTATTGTGATAACAGTGGTGCAGTTGCAAACTCGAAAGAACCACGAGCCCATAAGGTGAGTAAACACATAGAGCGCAAATACCACCTGATACGAAAGATCGTAAAGCGAGGAGAAGTAGCTGTCGCCAAGATTGCATCAGAGGATAACCTGGCGGATCCATTCACTAAGGCCATTCCAGCGAAAGTGTTTGATAGGCATGTGGAGGACATGGGGATCAGATGTATGATAGTATAATGACAGCATAGTCTTTTAGTATAAGTGGGAGATTGTTGGGATGTATACTGAAAGCCTAGCTCTTTTTTTTATGAACATTTTTATTTTGAAATAAGAATCACATGATCATTGTTTGCACTTTATATGTGTGCATATTGTCTAATACTTTACATTGTAGATAACATGGTGCTTGGTGTGGCACAGAAGATCATGTTATCAGTCCCTTGTAAAATATAAGTAGAGGCTCACAACCAAGATGGTTTTGGACAAACCATTGCCATGGTTGTAGTGTAGCTTGGTATTGGTTTGTTTTGAACATAGAGTTACACTAGTACACTTAGGTGTGTTGAGCAGGACTGACATAGAGGTGATTCAATTTATTGCTGACTACGTAATTGAATCGGACCTCGGATATTATGTTGTACATGCTCTTAATCCCGATATAATAACGGGCACATGTACTTAGTATTTATTTCTTTGATTTACCAAAGGGTGAGATTTATATGGATTAAATCAATATACCCGGTAAGTTGGGAAATGATATTATTTACATGGTGTGCCGTTAATTATAGGAGGAAACCGTGTCCTATATATTAGATTGATGATGTCCCCTTGAGGAGCTCATAAGGTTCATCATGTAAACCCTGCAGGTTGACTTAGTCAACATGATGATAAGGTTGAGTGGTACTACTCGAGGAGTTAGATGTTAATTGATTGATGGTCAGTAAATCAATTAATTGACGGACATTCGATATCTTAAACACGGGGAGATGGATGTACAAATAATGTATGGAGCCCATATTAACTTATGGGAGTTGGTGAGGTAATTCAATGATGATCCTCTAGTGGAATGGAACATCATTGATGGATCAAGTTTGTGTGGTTCCGATCCATCGGGTGGCCAAGATTCAACTCCTCCTCATGGTCCCTATCATAGCCTAATATAATCCTCATGAAGCCTAGATCCAATGAGGGAAAACAAAACTCTAGATCCGACGGTTGAGATTAAATCCGTAGAACCGACGGTGGAGATTAAATCTCTAGATCCGACGGTTGAGATTAAATCTCTAGATCCGACGGTTGAGATTAAATCCCTAGAACCGATGGTGGAGATTAAATCTCTAGATCCGACGGTTGAGATTAAATCTCTAGATCCGACGATTGAGATTAAATCCCTAGAACCAACGGTGGAGATTAAAACAAGGCTTAAGCCTAACTCTATAAAAGGGGGCTTAAGGTGGGCGGCAAGGAAGATGGTTTTTGGATATTAGGGTTTTGCCTATCATTAGCTTGGGCGGCAAGAAACCCCAGGAAGGTTAGGGTTTGGTTGGGCGGCTAGGGTTTGGAAGGTGGAGTGGGCGGCAACTATAGGAGAGGTTCTCTTCTTCTTCCTAAGGTGTTGCCGGCACCTATCTCTCTTCCCTCTACCTTGGTCGGCGCTCAACCTATTCCTCTTCTCCTCTTCTTTTCCTCTTGGCCGGCGGCACTAGGAGCTAGGGATTGTTCCCTTGTTTGGTTCCTTGGTTGGCCATCTTGTTCTCTCTTTTCTTGGGGCCAGCGGCAACAAGCTTTTGTGGCTTGGTGGTTGGCTCAAGCAAGAAGGGAAGGAGAGTTCTTCTTTCTTTTGATTGAAGAAGATCTAGGAAGCTTCAACTTGTGGAGGATCTTCGCCCACACGAAGTCTACAAGGAGGTTAGGACATACGATAGAAGATCGAGAGGTATAAAACTTTTACAAGTTTTATTATTGATCTTTGCATGTTCTTATTAATATGTTTATATGTGTTGATTATACATGTCTACATCCATATGTATTTGTATAATCATGGACCCCGAAGATAAACACAAAAACTGGCGATCCGTTCGTCGTCTCTTCCGCGACTAACCGACTAGAAGAGTTTTGTTGCTTGAACAACTTGTTTGTTCAAGTGATCGCTCAAGTCGTTAGCACGACGACGAATTGGTTGAGCTTAGGAAACTCATCCCATCTGGATTAGTTTTCATTAGTGAAAATTTTAATCCGGGGACATGGGAGCCAACGAGCCTCCTAGCATGCCATCATTGCAGACAATGCATCTGATGACCAAAAGTTGGCTTACCAGAAACATGTTGCTAACTCTAAGATGTCGAGCTGCATTATGCTAGCATCGATGTCTCCTAAGTTGTAGAAGCAACATGAGCATATGGATGCTAATACAATTGTCTTCCATCTTCGAGAGTTGTTCGATGTGTTAGTAATGTATGAGAGATGTCCTAAGGTAATCGCCTTATGTTTGAACCATTTATATGATAAATGAAGATTCACTATTTGAGTATACATGTTTTCATGTATTTGATTATATCTTAAACTCATTTAATGAATGTCCACGATGCGATTCATAGCATGAGAGAATTTGTGATTAGATCACAACGAGTATCTCTACATGTGTAATTGTGATGTATCAGAATTATCCCTAGTCGATGAATTGATGGATTTAGACACCATTGATTCTGTCGAGACTAGCACGAGGTATACTCCTTGGTTTATCCAAGCAGCTGATTCTTACTGGCTAGAGACATTATGATGTCCGGAGTTAATCATAGATGCTAGGTATGGTAATTAGTTCATTGGAGTGACCAGCCGTAAAACTTCATATGGTTCTCTGCATATATAGATATGTCAATGAAGTTCTTACTATAGCTTAAGTGCGATGTTTTTTTGACTTGCGGTATTCAAGTCATCTTGATCATAAAGACTTATGCTTTGACATCTTAAGAAAGCATCTCTGAGGAGATGTGGACCGGTATGATTGGGTATAAGTCGAAGTGATCGAAGGTGTTTGAATAGCCTATAAATGATTCACCACTCTTTGCGAGGAGATGTATACCCATGGCCTCTCGTCGGATTGTTACTAAAGTCTTTGGCCAAAGCATTACATGTTTAGAGTAAGGTACTCATCGATACATGTGCAGTAACTAGAATCCATAGGAAGAGGAAATCATACTTGGGCTAGGTGTGACGTAGTCAACCTAGTGGGGACTGACACTATAGATCATGTCCTGAACCAAGTGGGTATAAGATGAGTGAAGGGAATGGGGCACGATTCATTCGAGCTGCTGGAGGGTTTCAGAAATAGTTCTGGATCAACCGTTGATCTTTTCGGTTAATTGGGAATCATGATATACTACTAGGTTTTATAATTAATGGTTAATTATAGATGGCCAACATAAATCGAGAACCTATTTGGTCACACGCACAACAAGCATAATCCGAAGGATTTAAAACGAGCTTGAGAATGAGATTTTGAGACCGGAAGAAACTAGGTTTGGTTGGACCAAACAAGGAGCGAGCATGAAATCGTTTTAGTCGCAATGGAAGCGTGGATGGGCCGTGTCTTATGAAGACATGATGGATGAACCAAATTGGTTTGGTTCTAATCCAATGGAGGAGAATAAACCAAAGGGGTTTGGTTTGTTTTAAACGAATGAACCAAAGTTGGTTCGGTTCGTTTTAACTTAAAATAGACCAACATGGTTTGGTTTATTTTAACTTAAATTAATGGAGCGGGTTAATGGGCTTTTAGTTATGATCCGATAACTATTAAGATAATTTGTCCTCTATAAAATAGGGCTTAAGGGTTTTGTTAAGCCCTAATCCAAGCAACCCTAATATTGCCGCCCACCTCCCTCTCTTCTCCTAGTCTTGCCGGCGCCCAACCCCTTGCCGCCGCCCAAGCTTCTCCAACCAGCGTCCAGCAGCTGCCGTCCTCCTCACTTGCTGGCGTCTAGCTGTTGCCGGAGGAGCTCCGGTGATCTTCCTTGGCTCCAGCGACAAGGTGAGCATATAGCTTTCCTTATTTGGCCGGCGCAAGGTCTCCACCAAAGCTGTCCAGTTTTCTGGACAGCTTGTTTCCTTCTTGTTGGAGCATCATTTGGACGACGTTTGGAGCTCCGACAGAGATAGCCTTGCTGGGGATTCGATCTCCGGTAATCCTCATAGGTGGAGGACGAAGGATTCGTCAAACGGTTGACGAATACCTCTCCGGAGAAGCAAGTTTTTGAGGGCTCGTTTTGGATACGAATTTTTGATTCGGATTGTGATCTTCTCTCGATCACATCGTCTTCAACACGAGGCTAGTAACTCGTACTAAGACGAGGCTCATGACTTTGTGAAGTCATCCTGAAGATACTCAGCGTGGATACGGATAGAGACGATTCTAGCGAGGATCGTTCCGGTTGATGTCTTTCCCGCTACACGTGATACGTCAGGTATACGTAGTATAAATTTCTTTTATTGTAAAATTTGAATTTATGGTTATGTCTACACATGTTGTACTATGCATGCGTGTGGTGTGTGTTGTAATAAATTAGATTTATTATTTTATTTCTTCCCCTGTGCACATATTTACGAAACATGTTCGAACACACACTCGCCGCGGTGTCGGAAACCCAACAATGGTATCAGAGCCCAGGTTGTGTTTCGACATAATCGTAAAATTGTTTTGCGATAGTCGTAATGGTATTTATGGAATTTTTCTACTTTTGGAAAGTTAGAAGTATTTTTGGAAATTTTTTATTTTGGAAAGTCTAGAAGTATTTATGGAAATCTTCTACTTTTGGAAAGTTAGAATTATTTATGGAAATTGATATTTTCAATAAATAAAATATTTGATTAGATTTAGAAATTTGTTTCCTAATTTAATTATGATTTCATTTGGGAAATCAAATCTTAAAATATTTTATTTCCATAAGTAGTTTTGATGATTTAGAAAATTTATTTCCTAAATTGACTTTCCTTAATCAACACTTTCCACAAATAAAATATGTGATTAGATTTGGAAATTTATTTCCTAATTTAATCATGATTTGATTTGGAGAATCAAATCTTAAATATATTTTATTTCCATAAATAGTTATGACATATAAGAAAATTTTCTACATGTCAGAATTGAATGTCATGTAATTGCATTAGATGCATATCATTATGTCATGCGTGTCGTGACATGTAGATGTATGCCATGACATGTAGATAATAGTTATTTGCATGCAAAGAGGATGAGACATAAAAACCTTTACTCAATATTAAAGCCTACACCTTCCATTAATATGGTTAGAACCAGAGTTCCGTTTCTTCTTTAGGTTGTTGGACTCTCTCCAAGCCCGGCTCGAACCTGAACATGTTCAAACCATGGAATAGTTTAATACTAATATGGTAAGAGTCAGAGGTCAATCGTTAGCTTTGGTTGTTGGACTCTCTCCAAGTCGAGCTAATTGGTTGAATGCGCTCTAACCATATTAAAACTATTTCTCGATTAATGGGTTGACTTTAACCTGGAGTATCGACTTGTTGGACTCTCTCCAAGGTCGATGTGAAGGGAGGTGAAGTTGGGTGCTATGCATATGATGCATACTTGTTAATGTGTTAATAACCCAATGTATGTGTGAACATTCAATAAGTTGATAGCACATTGTGATAGTTGCATATATGTGATGTGCAATCGGTATATTTGATACCTAGCATCATAGTTATGAATGACTTGTTGGACTCTCTCCAAGGTTGTTCATATCTATGTTGGATATCAGCCCATTCGGAGATGGACCTACGATCTCCCGAAGTGATTTTGGAGTTTTTGAAATTCGAAAAATGAATGGGATTTATGAATGTATATTGATGCATTTTAAAATCATTTTCTCATATATGCTCGTTTTGTATTTCTAGGTTAATCGATTGATCATGACGTCTTTGAATTTGCGCACTATTTTGGATTCAAACAAATTGATTGGGCCTAACTTCCTAGACTGGCTTAGAAACTTGAGAATTGTTCTCAATGCGAAAAAGCTAGCAAATATCCTCGAAGCGCCTCTTCCCGCCCGTCCTAGTGACAATGCAACTCTGAACCAATTGTTGGCCTATCAGAAACATGTGACTGATTCTAAAATAGCGAGTTGCATCATGCTAGCCACGATGGTACCTGAGCTACGGAAGTAGCATGAGCATATGGATGCTCATACTATAGTCTTTCATCTTTATGAGTTGGTTGATGAGCAAGTGAGATTCAAAAGGTTCGAAGTCTCCAAGCTCCTCTTCACCTCTGAGATGCAAGAAGGTTCAACTGTGGTACTGCTCAACATGCTAAAGACTGTGGAGTCTTCTATGAAGCATGAGCAGGGGACGATGTTGTAAGTTGATTCCTCGAAGAAAGGTTCTAAGAGGAAGTCAAAAGAATAGCAGAAGGGGAAGAAAAAGTCTAAAAAGGTAGAACTAGCTCAAAAGGGCACTTGCCATCATTATGACAAGGAGGGCCATTAGCGAAGAAATTGCAAGATTTATCTTGAGTTCGTGAAGAAGAATAAGGCATCGGATGCCTCATCTTCTTCAGATATCTTCGTTATTGATTGTCATTCTATTTCCTCAAACACTTGGGTATTGGATACTGAGTGTGGCTCACATATATGTAATGACACACATGGGCTAAGGAATAGAAGAAGACTCGTCAAGGGAGAGTTAAATTTACGTGTTGGGAATGGAGCAAAGGTTGCTGCACTCGCCATCGAAACATATTTATTGAAACTCCCTGCAGGACTTGTCTTAGAACTGGACAATTTCTTTTATGTTCCTTTATTGATAAAGAACATCATTTCTATTTCTTGTTTAAATAGAAATGGGTATCATTTGACTTTTAGTAACAATTGTTGTTACATAACTTTGAATGGAGTTCTTTATGGGACTGGAACTTTAAGCAATGGTATTTATACGTTGGACGTATCCAGTGATGTTTTCAATATCGAAGGGAGCAACAAGCGTGCTCGAAAGGATAATCAATTAGACTCCTACATGTGGCATTGTCGTCTTGGCCATGCAAGAAATGCATGTCCAAATTACACCGATGTGGAATTCTGGAATCGTTTGAATTGGATTCATACGATACATGTGAATCATGCTTAAAAGGCAAGATGACTAAGTTACCTTTTACAGGAAAAGGTGAACGAGTGGGAGAGTTGTTAGGTCTAATACATACTGATGTATGTGGACCTATGTCAACTCAAGCTTTAGGAGGCTATAACTACTTCATTACCTTCACCGATGATCACTCACGGGTTGGGTATGTGTTCTTGATGAAATACAAGTGTGAAGCCTTTGAAAGGTTCAAAGAATTCAGAAATGAAGTAGAGAAACAACATGACAAGAGTATTAAAATACTTCGATCGGATCGAGGTGGTGAATACTTAAGTCAAGAGTTTCTAGATTATCTAAGAGACAATGGTATATTGTCTCAATGGACTCCGCCATATACACCATAGCATAATGGTGTATCTGAGAGGCGTAACCGGACCTTGTTAGACATGGTCAGGTCAATGATGAATCATACGAATCTTCCCAAGTCCTTTTGGGGCTATGCACTTTAGACAGCTGTTTACTTGTTAAACAGAATACCAACCAAGGTAGTCTCTACTACTCCATATGAGATATGGAATAGTAAGAAACCTCATGTATCTTACTTGAAGATATGGTGTTGTCCTGCTTATGTGAAGCGGACTGTATCAGACAAATTGGATGCTAAGTCTGATAAATGTCTATTTATTGAATACCCTAAGGAAATAAGGGGTTACAAATTCTATCATCCTGTAGAATAAAAGGTGTTTGTTTCAAGGCATGTTGTGTTTCTAGAGAAGGAGTTCCTCTTGCAAGAAAACAGTGGGAGTGTCATCGAGCTTGAGGAGGCTCGAGAGACTCAAATAGACATTGATGAGATACCTGGTGAAGCACAACAGCCGATAACTCATAGTGATGAGCAATCGACTGGACCTATTGAAACACCACTTCTTCGTAGATCTAGTAGAACACGCAATATTCCTGAGAGATATGGATTTCTCGTAAGTGAATCGAACGACGTGTTACTCATTGATGATAAGGAGCCTACCAGTTATGAAGAACTTCTGACAAGTTCAGAAAGGGATAAGTGGCTTGAAGCCATGAAGTCAGAAATGGATTCTATGTATGAAAACCAAGTTTGGAACTTGGTTGACCCACCTTAAGGCATAAAGCCTATAGGGTGCAAGTGGGTTTTCAAGAAGAAAATCGACATGGATGGTAATGTGATTACCTATAAGGCTAGATTGGTGGCGAAATGATATTGTCAAAAGCAAGGTGTTGATTTTGACGAGACATATTCGCCTGTAGCTATGCTTAAATTCATTTGGATGCTCCTGGCCATAGCGGCTCATTATGATTATGAGATATGGCAGATGGATGTGAAAATAGCTTTCCTTAATGGAAACCTTCTCAAGGACGTGTATATGATACAACCTGAGGGTTTCCTATCGATTGATAAAACCAAGGTATGCAAATTACGATGGTCCATATATGTATTGAAGCAAGCATCTAGGAGATGGAATATCCGTTTTGATGAGACAATCAAAAAGTTTGATTTCTCACAAAATCCAGACGAACCTTGTGTGTACAAGAAGGTTAGTGGGAGTGTAATCATGTTCCTAGTATTGTATGTCGATCACATATTACTTATAGGAAACGATATTTCAATCTTATAATCAGTTAAGATTTGGTTATCCAAGACATTCTCCATGAAAGACCTAGGAGAAGCAACCTACATCCTCAGGATTAAGATCTATAGAGATAGATCGAAATGGTTGCTTGGTCTTTCGCAGTCTACATATCTAGACCGAGTGCTAAAGAGGTTTAGCATGTCGAAATCCAAGAAAGGTTTCCTACCTATCAGGCATGGGATACACCTTTCGAAGTCTATGTGTCCGCGCACAGAAGAAGAGAGGATTTGCATGAGTAAGATTCCCTATGCATCCGCAATAGGATCTATCATGTATGCTATGTTATGTATGAGGGTCGATGTATCGTATGCTCTAAGTGTCACGAGTAAATACCAGTCTGATCTAGGAATGGATCATTGGGTGGTTGTTAAGACAATCCTTAAGTACTTAAGAAGAACTAAGGATGTGTTCCTAATATATGCAGAAGGAGACATGGTGATACGTGGGTATACGGATGCCAGCTTCCAGATAGACAAGGATGATTCCAGGTCTCAGTCTGGATACGTGTTCACCTTGAATGGGGGCGCAGTGAGTTGGAAAAGTTTCAAACAAGACACTGAAGTGGATTCTACCACTGAGGCAGAATACATTGCAGCTTCGGAAGCAGCAAAGGAAGCGGTTTAGATCAAGAAGTTCATTTATGAACTTGGTGTGGTTCCAGCCATTGTTGAAGAAATACCGGTCTACTGCGACAACAATGGAGCAATTGCACAAGCGAAAGAGCCAAGGTCTCATCAACGATCCAAACATGTGCTTCGCCGCTATCATCTGATCAGAGAGATCATTAGTAGGAAGGAAATACAAATCGAGAAAATCCCCACTGAAAGGAACTTAGCGGATCCTTTGACTAAGGCATTACCTCAAAGAAAGTTTGAGGGTGATGTTAGAGCTTATGGTATCGGATACCGTAGCGATTGGCATTAGGCCAAGTGAGAGTTTGTTAGTAATGTATGAGAGATGTCCTAAGGCAATCGCCTTATGTTTGAACCATTTATATGATAAATGAAGATTCACTATTTGAGTATACATATTTTCATGTATTTCATTATATCTTAAACTCATTTACTGAATGTCCACGATACGATTCACAGCATGAGAGAATTTGTGATTGGATCACAACTAGTGAGTATCTCTACATGTGTAATTGTGATGTATCGAAATTATCCCTAGTCGATGAATTGATGGATTTGGACACCATTGATTCTGTCGAGACTAGCACGAGGTATACTCCTTGTTGTATCCAAGCAGCTGATTCTCATTGGCTGGAGACATTGTGATGTCCGGAGTTAATCGTGGATGCTAGTTATGGTAACTAGTTCATTGGAGTGACAAACCGTAAGACTTCATATGGTTCTCTGCATATATATCTATGTCAATGAAGTTCTTACTACAGCTTAAGTGCGATGTTCCTTTGACTTGCGGTATTCAAGTCATCTTGATCATAAAGACTTATGCTTTGACATCTTAAGCAAGCATCTCTGAGGAGATGTGGACCCGGGATGATTGGGTATAAGTCGAAGTGATCGAAGGGGTTTGAATAGCCTATAAAGGATTCACCACTCCTTGCGAGGAGATGTATACCCATGGGCTCTTTTCGGATTGTTACTAAAGTCTTTGGCCAAAGCATTATATGTTTAGAGTAAGGTACTCTTCGATACATGTGCAGTAACTATAATCCGTAGGACGAGGAAATCATACTTGGGCCAGGTGTGACGTAGTCAACCTAGTGGGGACTGACATTATAGACCATGTCCTGAACCAAGTGGGTATAAGATGAGTGAAGGGAATGGGGCACGATTCATTCGAGCTGCTGAAGGGTTTCAAAAATAGTTCTGGATCAACCGTTGATCTTTTCGGTTAATTGGGAATCATGATGTACTACTAGATGCCACTCATGATCGTTCTATAATTAATGATTAATTATAGATGACCAATATAAACCGAGAACCTATTTAGTCACACGCACAACGAACGTAATCCGAAGGATTTAAAACAAGCTTGAGAATGTGATTCTCAGAACGAGAGAAACTAGGTTTGGTTGGACCAAATAAGGAGCAAGCATGAAATCGTTTCAGTCGCAACGGAAGCGTGGATGGGTCGTGTCTTATGAAGACATGATGGATGAACCAATTTGGTTTGGTTCTAATCCAATGGAGGAGAATAAACCAAAGGGGTTTGGTTTGTTTTAAACGAATGAACCAAAGTTGGTTCAGTTCATTTTAACTTAAAATAGACCAACATGGTTTGGTTTATTTTAACTTAAATTAATGGAGCGGGTTAACGAGCTTTTGGTTATGATCCGATAACTATTAAGAGAATTTGTTCTCTATAAAATAGGGCTTAAGGGTTTTGTTAATCCCTAATCCAAGCAACCCTAATATTGCCACCCACCTCCCTCTCTTCTCCTAGTCTTGCCGGCGCCCAACTCCTTGCCGCCGCCCAAGCTTCTCCAACCGGTATCCAGCAGCTTCCATCCTCCCCACTTGCCGGCGTCTAGCTGTTGCCGGAGGAGCTCTGGTGATCTTCCTTGGCTCCGGCGACAAGGTGAGCATATAGCTTTCCTTATTTGGCCGACGCAAGGTCTCCACTAAAGCTGTCCAGTTTTCTGGACAGATTGTTTCCTTCTTGTCGGAGCATCATTTGGATGACATTTGGAGCTCCGATAGTGATAGCCTTGCCGAGGATTCGATCTCCGGTAATCCTCATAGGTGGAGGTGTTAGAATGTATACTGAAAGCCTAGCTCTTTTTGTATGAACATTTTGAAATAAGAATCACATGATCATTGTTTGCATTTTATATATTCGTTATATATGTGTGCATATTGTCTGATATTTTACATTGTAGATAACATGGTGCTTGGTGTGGCACAGAAGATCATGTTATCAGTCCCTTGTAAAATATAAGTAGAGGCTCACAACCAAGATGGTTCTGGACAAACCATTGGCATGGTTGTAGTGTAGCTTGGTATTGTTTTATCTTGAACATAGAGTTACACTAGTACACTTAGGTGTATTGAGCATGACCGACATAGAGGTGATTCAATTTAGTGCTGACTACATAATTGAATCGAACCTCGGATATTATGTTGTACTTACTCTTAATCCCGATATAATAACGGGCACATGTACTTAGTGTTTATTTCTTTGATTTACCAGTGGGTGAGATTTAGATGGATTAAATCAATAAGCCCGGTAAGTTGGGAAATAATATTATTTACATGGTGTGCCATTGATTATAGGAGGAAACCGTGTCCTATATATTAGGTTGATGATGTCCCCTTGAGGAGCTCATAAGGTTCATCATGTAACCCAAATTTGGTTGACTTAGTCAACATGATGATAAGGTTGAGTGGTACTACTCGAGGAATTAGATGTTAATTAATTGATGGTCAGTAAATCAATTAATTGACGGACATTCGATATCTTAAACACGGGGAGATAAATGTACAAATAATATATGGAGCCCATATTAATTTATAAGGGTTGGTGAGGTAGTTCAATGATGATCCTCTAGTGGAATGGAACATCATTGATGGATCAAGTTTGTGTGGTTCCGATCCATCGGGTGGCCAAGACCCAACTCCTCCTTATGGTCCCTATCGTAGCCTATTATAATCCTTGTGAAGTCTAGATCCAAGAATGTAAAACAAAACCTAGAACCAACGGTTGGGATTAAATCCCTAAGATCCGATGGTTAGGATGAAACCCTAGAACCAACGGTTGGGATTAAATCCCTAAGATCTGATGGTTAGGATGAAACCCTAGAATCGACGGTTAGGATTAAATCCCTAGATCCAACGGTTGGGATAAAACCCTAGATCCGACGGTTGGGATGAAACCCTAGATCCGACGGTTGGGATGAAATCCTAGATCCGACGATTGGGATTAAACCCTAGATCCGACGGTTGGGATAAAACCCTAGATCCGACGGTAGAGATTAAATCCCTAGATCCGACGGTGGAGATTAAAGGAGGTTTAGGCCCTACTCTATATATAGATGGCTTAGGGTTGGGCGGCAACTAAGTGATTTGAATTGGAATTAGGGTTTGGAAAGAAGTTGGGCGGCTAGGGTTTGGAGCTAGGGTGGGCGGCAATCATCTTCATCCAAGGTTGTTGCCGGCGCCCACTTCCTTCATTCTTCCCTTGGTCGGCGCCCATCATCTAAGCCTCTTCCTTCTTCCATAGCCGGCGGATCTCCTCCCATTGGTGGCCGGTTATCTCCTCCTCCATATCTTCCAAGTGGCTGGCGGCAACTCTTCTTGGAGTTGGCCGGTGCATCATCCAATTGCTCCTTGGCCGGCGGTTGCACCAAATTCCATAATTTGGTGGCCGGTTCTAGATAGGAGAGGTATTTGTTCGTTTTTCTCTTTGTTCGCAGCGGACAAGGTAGAGGAGAACTCGATCTAGAAGGCTTCTACTCGTGGAGGATCTTCGTCCACACATCGTCCACGAGAAGGATAGGACATACGGTAGAAGATCGTAAGGTATAAAGTTGTTTTTAACTTTATTTACAGATCTGAATATGTTCTTTAATATTTTGATTATGCATGTGTATGAATGGATATATATTGTATAATCATGGACCCCGAAGACAAACACAAAAACCGGCGATCCATCCGTCATCTCTTCCGCGGCTAACCAACTAGAAGAGTTGTGTTGCTTGAACAACTAGTTTGTTCAAGCGACCACTCAAGTTGTTAGCACGACGACAAAATGGTGTTGTTAAGGAAGCTCATCCCATCCGGATTAATCCTTTCATTAGTGAAAATTTTAATCCGGGGACATGGGAGCCAATGAGCCTCCGAAGCATCCACCCATCAATTGGTATCAGAGCCATGGTTTCCGGTTTTGTGTGTTTTGGATTCGGTTAATTTTTTATGCATTTTTCATATATTATATGTGCCAGATAACAGTAGGATATGCGTAGTTTAACTCTTTGGTTGCAGGCATAAGATCCGACTATTATGGCCATGTGTGTGTATGTGAATGGATGTGTGTAAAAATTTATTATTTGAATCCTCGGGGTTGACGAGGCTAGATTAGTATTTAATTTTTGTAATTAAATACGGCATTGTTTAGCCGATCATTTTAGTTTACTTTCGATCTAGATTATTTGTACACTCCTTCGTGGAGTATAGGATCGATGGATGTAAATAAAATGATTTATCTTGGCTCGGAACTCTTTGGTGACTTGCGCACGGGAAAAGATGGAGCGGACGAGGTGGCCACACGACGGGATGCATATTGGAGGACAATGCCATAATAGTTGGAAAAATTCTATTTTTTCCATATTTATTGCTTATTTGTTTTATATGCATGTTGTGTGTGATTTAAAATTCCTCATTTGCAATTTACTAAGTGGGAGAGGGATATTTTAATTAATTCCCGCGGCCTCCATTACAATTTGACGTGTGATGCGAACAAACTTGTGTGTTGGCTCTGAGTGTCTTCCTCTCTGCGGACGGGTTTGTTTGCGGATCACTAGGTCAAATAATGGTTATAGGAAATTATCTAGGAGCATGTGTACTTCCACAGCGGTAAGGCACATAATCCGAAATAATTCCCTTAGTATCGTGTAATGGTGCACACTTAGATGCAAATGAAAGTATCCTCCCCATCGGAGTCACTGCTTTTATTTCTAGGGCCAAAGAGGAACCAACTATTAATTTTATTTGTCAAAAAGTAAGGTTGACAAGATAATAAAATTAATGGGTAAAACCTCCTCTTACAAATGTAGGTTTCGTATACGTCCACACAGCGTGGCATACGAAATTCTCGGTGTTTTGAGGTGTTGGTTGATTTCGGGATTTTATTGTTTTGAGGAATCAATAATATTTGAAATCTAATATTTTGATCATTGTGATTTTTAGGAATTTCAAATGGCTTTCAACCCACTTGCTGTGATTTTAAAAGAAAACAAACTTACTGGTCCAAACTACATTGATTGGAAAAGAAACCTGGATATTGTCTTAACTGCGGAGGAGTACAAATTTGTACTCTTCGAGGTCTGTCCTCCTAAGCCCTCAGATGACTCTGATGAAAAGGAGATAGAACGTTATAAGAAATGGGTTAAGGCAGATGAGATGGCGCGGTGTTACATTTTGGCATCTATGTCAAATGTGCTCAACATCAGCATCAGGCCATAGCCACAGCTTATGACATGATGTTCAATCTCAAGGAACTTTTTGGACATCAGAGTAGGGCGGCTAGGCAGGAGGCAATGAGAAACTTGATGATGACCACCATGGTCGAGGGAACACCCGTTAGGGATCATGTTCTCAAGATGATGGCTCATCTTAATGAGATGGAAGTCCTCGGAGCTGAGATCGATGGGGAAACCCAGGTCGATATCATTCTCCAGTCTTTGCCTAGAAGTTTTGAGCAGTTCCGCCTCAACTACAACATGAACAAGAGGTTGTATTCATTGGCGGAGCTTCTGACAGAACTCCAGGCGGCAGAGGGGCTTTTTCGTCAGAGTTCTCAAGCCATGGTCGCTCAGAAGGTTTCTTCTTCTAAACCGAAAGGTAAGAAAAAGAAGAAGCAAGGTGGAGTGAAGAAGGTGGCAGGAGGACCTCAGGCAGGAGTGAAGAAGCCGAAAAGGCAAGTGCTTCACTTGCAAGCGGTGATCATTGAAGGCTGACTGCCCTCGAAAGAATAAAGGTATATCTTCTTATTTAGTTGTTGAAACATATTTAGCGGTGTTATCTACCAAGACCGGTGTGTAGATACAGAGCCATCGATCATGTCTGCAATACTTTGCAGGGTTCCAGAAACCCGACGACTAGTCCGAGGAGAAATCACTGCCTTCATGGGCAATGCTTCAAAGGTGGCCTATTGGCAAAGGGGGAGACGCTTATTTATCTTTTGATAGGAATAAATTTTTGGTGTTGAGAAATTGTCTTTATGTACCTACTTTTAGAAAGAATTTAATTTCGCTTTCTAAATTGTTTTTGGATGGAAATTCTGTTTCTTTTAATGACAAGGTGGTTATAAAAAGGAATAGGGAGATTATCTGTTCCGGTACATTGGTTGGCAATTTATATACTCTTGAACCAAAAACTCCCACGATGCATATAGAAGTAAATAACTCATCTTCTAAATCTAATAAGAGAAAAGAACCTTCGCAAATGAACCAAACATATCTTTGGCATCTAAGGCTTGGTCATATTAACCTAAGTAGAATTCAAAGGTTGATAGGTGATGGACCTTTGGGTTCATTAGTCAGGAGGATCTCCCAACCCGCGAATCTTGCTTGGAAGGTAAAATGACCAAGAGGCCTTTCAAGGCCAAGGGTATAGAGCCAAAGATGTGTTGGAAATGGTTCATTCTGATTTAGTGTCCTATGTCTATCCAGTAAGAGGTGGTTTTGAATACTGCCTCTTTATAGACGATTATTCAAGGTGTATGGATACATTTACTTGATGCGCCATAAGTCCAATGCTTTGACAAGTTCAAAGAATTCAAGGCTGATGTGGAGAACCGCCAAGGTAAAAGTATCAAGACATTACGACCGATCGTGGTGGCGAGTACCTCTTGGGAGAGTTTAGGAGTTACTTATCAGAGGCTGGGATTCAATCCCAATTGTCTGCACCTGGCACACCCCAGCAGAATGGTGTAGCGGAGCGAAGGAATAGGACTCTTATGGAAATGGTCAGATCGATGATGAGTTATTCTGAGTTATCTGTTTCGTTCTGGGGGTATGCACTGGATACGGCAATGTATGTTGGATCGAGAAGCGTCGCTAGAGGGGGGGGGTGAATAGCGATCGTAAATCTTTTCTTTTTCGTTCGTTCGATACGCAAAGTAAGCACAGCGGAAAATAAATGAACACGTTTATTTTACTTGGTTCACAACCCAGCGGTTGCTACTCCAAGGCCCTATCGGTCCTAGACCGCGTACGGAGGGCAAAGCACTAAAACGTCTCCTCCTCGTTGGAGGTAGGAGACAACGATCACAAAATCCGGAAGTACGAGGATGAGGCAACAAGCCTACCTCACCTCGTTACAAAAAAAACAACGAATACAATAATAAAAAGTATTACTAGATCGAAGCGAAGAAGATCTGAGGTTACACGTCGCTGCTCGCGTTATGACGTGTTGAAGCGTTGGCGCTGTAGGAGCACTTGATGAATAATTGATGTGATTTGGAGATGAATCCTCCCTCCTTTTATAGACTTTAGCCTCTGAATTTGTCTCCTATTTCTTTGGAACGGATCATGAATTTTTCCAAATTTTTATCGCGAAGTGGCCACGCCAAACGTTATCCGCTTTGACCTAGCAAAAGTCAATCTGCCGCCATCACCGATCGATGATCACGGCCCGATCGATGATACGATCGATGATCTCATCACCAATCCGATAATGACGATCGCCTAATGTCCAAGAATGATCCGCCACCCACTTCGCAAAGAAAGAGATTAGCTCGAATGATAAATACGACGGTTTAACCGTCCGATTCGACCTAGACCTTCCACAGAAGTCTTAGTCAAATCATCGCCACGGTCGCCCCCGTGAAAGAGGACACGACCTTACAATCTCTCACTCACACGAAGCTTTCCTCGATAGTAGCTCTCGCCGGCTTTCCACTCGATTCCTTGGCCCCTCCGACCACTCAAGTGTCGCCCGACCACCACGGCTTCCTCCGGGTGTCGCTAGCCTTCAGCTCCAGCTTTAGTACTTTTCTGCACACTTGATTTAGCTCGTGAGATAACAATATAAACTTAACTTTGTGTCTTTGCCATAATCAAAACACAGGTTCGATTATCTAGTGCCCCTGCACCAACAATGTATACTCTGAACTTGGTTCCATCTAAATCAGTACCTTCTACCCCTGTAGAATTGTGGACTGAGCAAAAGCCTAGTCTGAGACATATTCAGATATGGGGGAGTCCAGCATATGTGCTGAAGGTTGATGCTGGTAAGTTGAAACCTCATACAGAAGTATGCGTGTTTGTTGGCTACCCTAAGGGAACGAAAGGTGGTTTATTTTATAATCCTAGAGATCAGAGGGTGATCGTTAGCACGAACGCCAGATTTCTAGAGGAGGATTATGTAATGAACCACAAGCCCAAGAGTAGGATTGTTCTTGAGGAGTTGGCAGGGGAAGTTCCGACTTCGCACTCATGCAAGAGAATACACCACAAGTCATCGCACCGCGTGTCACAGAGCATACACGGAGGTACTCGTCAGATAGTGGGAGGGTTGTTAGACAACCCGACAGATTCATGTTTTTGGGAGAGTCTTCGGACTTAGTCCCTGGTGAACATGAACCTGATCCCTGGACATATGACGAGGCAATCCAAGATAGAGATGCAGTATCTTGGCAAAGAGCGATGAATTCAGAGATAGAATCTATGGATTCTAATCAGGTCTGGGAGCTAGTAGAGCCACCCGATGGTATAAAAACCATTGGATGCAAGTGGATCTACAAGAGAAAGAGAGGAGTAGACGGGAAGGTTGAGACCTTCAAAGCTAGGCTTGTTGCGAAAGGGTATACTCAGAAAGAGGGTATTGATTATGAGGAGACCTTTCGCCGTAGCTATGCTTAAGTCTATCCGATTCTCTTATCTATAGTCATCATATGGATTATGAGATATGGCAGATGGATGTCAAGACAGCTTTCCTTAACGGAAGTCTTGAGGAGAACATCTATATGGGGCAACCAGAGGGATTCATTGCTAAAGGCAAAGAGCATCTTGTATGTAAGCATAATCGGTCCATTTATGGATTGAAGCAAGCTTCTAGATCTTGGAACATCCGCTTTGATGAGGTAATCCAATCATATGGATTTATTCAAAGTCCGGATGAGCCTTGTGTATACAAGAGATGTGACGGAAACGTAGTGGTGTTTCTTGTACTATACGTAGATGACATTTTGTTAGTTGGCAACAATATCAAAGTGTTATCAGACGTAAGGGTATGGTTGTCCAAACAATTTGACATGAAGGACTTGGGAGAAGTGGACACATCCTTGGGATCAAAGTTATAAGGGATCGCAAGAAAAGGATGTTGTGCTTATCTCAAGCTTCATATATTGACACTATCCTTGCTCGCTTTAGCATGCAGAACTCCAAGAAAGGTTTTCTACCTTTTAGGCATGGAGTTCCTTTATCTAAAGAGATGTGTCCCAAAACATCAAAGGAGATAGAGGACATGAAGGCGGTTCCTTATGCTTCGGCAGTAGGAAGCCTTATGTATGCTATGCTATGCAGACCGATATCCGCTTGGCTGGGCATGGTTAGCGATATCGAGTAATCCTCGACAGTGACATTGGATCGCGTAAAGCATATATCAAGTACCCGAGAAGGACTAGGGATTATATGTCGTTTATCGCAGATCAATTAGTCCCCGTGGGTTACACTGATTCTGGATTTCCAATCGATAGGGACAAGAGTAAGTCTACCTCTGGGTTTGTGTTTACTTTGAGGTGGAGCCATAGTATGGAGGAGGTCCGTAAATGCGTATGGACTCTACCATGGAAGCCGAGTATGTGGCGCCTCCGAGGCGCCAAGGAAGTCAGATGGCTCAGAACTTCTTGATGGACTTGGATGTGATTCCCGGTTTGCCCGTAACTATCACAATTTATTGTGATAATAGCAGCTGGTAAACTCAAGGAACCACGAGCCCATAAGGCAGTAAACACATAGAGCGCAAGTACCACCTTATACGAGAGATCGTAGAAAGCGAGGAGAAGTTGCCGCCAAGATTGCATCAGAGGATAACTCCGGATCCATTCACTAAGGCCCTTCCAAATAAAGCGCTTTGATAGGCATGTGGAGGACATGGGGACTGATGTATGGCAGAGTGATGACAAGATAGTCTTTAGTATAAGTGGGAGATTGTTAGAATGTAAACTGAAAGCAAAGCTCGTTTTTTTATTAACATTTTATTTTCAAATAAGAATAACATTATAATTGTTTGCATTTTATATATAAATTATATATGTTTACATAATGTCTAATATTCTACATTGTAGATAACATGGTGCTTGGTGGCATGTAAGATCATGTTATCACCCTTGTAAAATATAAGTAAAGGCTCACAACCAAGATGGTTTTGGACAAACCATTGGCATGGTTGTAGTGTAGCTTGGTATTGTTTTATCTTGAACATAGAGTTACACTAGTACACTTAGGTGTATTGAGCAGATCGATATAGAGGTGATTCAATTTAGTATCGACTACATAATCAATCGACTCTGATATTATGTTGTACATGCTCTTAATCCCGATATAATAACTGCACATGTACTTAGTATTTATTTCTTTGATTTACCAAAGGTGAGATTTAGATGGATTAAATCAATATGCCCTGAAGTTGGGAAATAATATTATTTACATGGTGTGCCGCTGATTATAGGAGGAAACCGTGTCCTATATATTAGGTTGATGATGTCCCTCGAGGAGCTCATAAGGTTCATCATGTAACCCAGGGTTGACTTAGTCAACATGATGATAAGGTTGAGTGGTACTACTGAGGAATTAGATGTTAATTAATCGATGGTCAAGAATCAATTAATTGACGGACATTCGATATCTTAAACACGGGGAGATAAATGTACAAATAATATATGGAGCCCATATTAATTTATGGGGGTTGGTGAGGTAGTTCAATGATGATCCTCTAGTGGAATGGAACATCATTGATGGATCAAGTATGTGTAGTTCCGATCCATCGGGTGGCCAAGACCCAACTCCTCCTTATGGTCCCTATCGTAGCCTAATATAATCCTTGTGAAGTCTAGATCCAAGAATGAAAAACAAAACCTAGAACCAACGGTTGGGATTAAATCCCTAGATCCGATGGTTGGATGAAACCCTAGAACCAACGGTTGGGATTAAATCCCTAGATCCGATGGTTAGGATGAAATCCTAGATCCGACGGTTGGGATGAAACCCTAGATCCGACGGTTGGGATGAAATCCTAGATCCGACGGTTGGGATTAAACCCTAGATCCGACGGTTGGGATAAAACCCTAGATCCGACGGTGGAGATTAAATCCCTAGATCCGACGGTGGAGATTAAAGGAGGTTTAGGCCCTACTCTATATATAGATGGCTTAGGGTTGGGCGGCAACTAAGTGATTTGAATTGGAATTAGGGTTTGGAAAGAAGTTGGGCGGCTAGGGTTTGGAGCTAGGGTGGGCGGCAATCATCTTCATCCAAGGTTGTTGCCGGCGCCCATCATCTAAGCCTCTTCCTTCTTCCATAGCCGGCGGATCTCCTCCCATTGGTGGCCGGTTATCTCCTCCTCCATATCTTCCAAGTGGCCGGCGGCAACTCTTCTTGGAGTTGGCCGGTGCATCATCCAATTGCTCCTTGGCCGGCGGTTGCACCAAATTCCCTAATTTGGTGGCCGGTTCTAGATAGGAGAGGTATTTGTTCGTTTTTCTCTTTGTTCGCAGCGGACAAGGTAGAGGAGAACTCGATCTAGAAGGCTTCTACTCGTGGAGGATCTTCGTCCACACGTCGTCCACGAGAAGGATAGGACATACGGTAGAAGATCGTAAGGTATAAAGTTGTTTTTAACTTTATTTACAGATCTGAATATGTTCTTTAATATTTTGATTATGCATGTGTATGAATGGATATATATTGTATAATCATGGACCCCGAAGACAAACACAAAAACCGGCGATCCATCCGTCGTCTCTTCCGCGGCTAACCAACTAGAAGAGTTGTGTTGCTTGAACAACTAGTTTGTTCAAGCGACCACTCAAGTTGTTAGCACGACGACGAAATGGTGTTGTTAAGGAAGCTCATCCCATCCGGATTAATCCTTTCATTAGTGAAAATTTTAATCCGGGGACATGGGAGCCAATGAGCCTCCGAAGCATCCACCCATCAGGAGGACGAAGGATTCGTCAAACGGTTGACGAATATCTCTCCGGAGAAGCAAGTTTTTGAGGACTCGTTTTGGATCCGAATTTTTTATTCGGATTGTGATCTTCTCTCGATCACATCATCTTCAACACGAGGCTAGCAACTCATACGAAGACGAGGCTCGTGTCTTTGTGAAGTCATCCTGAAGATACTCAGCGTGGATATGGATAGAGACGATTCTAGCGAGGATCGTTCCGGTTGATGTCTTTCCCGCTACACGTGATACGTCAAGTACACGTAGTATAAATTTCTTTTATTGCAAAATTTGAATTTACGGTTATGTCTACATATGTTGTACTATGCATGCGTGCAGTGTGTGTGTTGTAATAAATTAGATTTATTATTTTATTTCATCTGCTGTGCACTTGTTTACGAAACATGTTCGAACACACACTCGCCGTGGTGCCGGAAACCCAACACGATGAGTAGGCACGATATTAAAGGTTCGAGGTCACCCAGCTCTTCTTTCGCTCGAAGATGAAGGAGGGTTTATCTGCAGTACAGTTTGCGCTAAAGATGAATAGCTATATTGAGCGATTGGGATCATTAGGGTTTTTCATGGACCATGAATTAAGTATTCACTTAATTCTTCACAATCTGACTGGTAGCTATTCACAATTTGTGATGAACTATCAGATGAATAAGATTGAGTCCAAGATTCCTGAATTGATCAATATGCTCAAAACAGTGGAGGCATCTGTTGCGAATGAACAAAATTCGGTGATGCTGGTTGACTCCTCAAAGAAAGGTTCTAAGAGGAAGTCAAAAACAAAAGCTAAAGAAAAGAAGAAGGTAAAGAAGGAAGAAATAACTCCCAAGGGCACCTGTCATCATTGTGGCAAGGATGGACATTGGAAGAGAAACTACAAGCAGTATCTGGAGTCACTGAAGCAGAAGAAGGCATCTGATGCCCAATCTGCTTCAGGTATATTTGTTATTGAATGTCATACTGTTTCTTCTAGCACTTGGGTATTGGATACCGGGTGTGGCTCACATATATGTAATGACATACAGGGGCTGAGGAACAGAAGAAAATTGGTTAAGGGAGAAGCAGATCTAAGGGTTGGCAATAGAGCAAAGGTTGCTACAGTAGCCAAGGGCACTTATATGTTGCGACTTCCTACAGGACTAGTCTTAGAGTTGGATGATTGTTTTTATATTCCTGCATTAATAAAAAACATTGTTTCTATTTCATGTTTGAATAAGAAAGGTTATCATTTGACGTTTAGTAATAATTGTTGTTACATTACCTTAAATGGTGTTCTATATGCTACTGGGATATTAAATAATGGGATCTACATGCTAGATACATCCAACGAGATATTCAATATCGAATCAAATAACAAATCCGCTAAGTTAGATAATCAATTAACCTCGCAATTATGGCATTGTCGTCTTGGCCATATAAGCAATGAAGGCATGTCCAAACTACAGAGGCTTAGCATTTTTGAGTCTTATGAATCTGATTCATTAGACACATGTGTTTCATGCTTAAAAGAAAAGATGACTAAACTACCTTTCAAAGGAAAGGGTGAACGAGCAGCTGAGGTATTGGCCTTATACATACCGATGTATGCGGACCAATGTCAACTCATGTCATAGGAGGTTATAGCTACTTCGTTACCTTTATCGATGATTATTCACGATATGGGTATTTGTATCTATTAAGATACAAGTCTGAAGTCTTTGAAACTATTAAAGATTTTGGAAAGGAAGTAGAGAAACAACTTGATAAAAGTATTAAAGTACTTCGATCGGATCGAGGTGGTGAATACTTATGCCAAGAATTTCAAGATTATCTTAGGGACAATGGCATCTTGTCCCAAAGGACTCCACCTTACACGCCGCAACATAATGGTGTGGCTAAAAGGCGAAACTGAACCTTGTTGGACATGGTTAGGTCAATGATGCAGCATGCAAGTCTTCTAAAAAAAACCTTTTGGAGTTACGCACTCGAGACCGTTGTTTACTTGTTAAATAGAGTCCCGACTAAGGCAATCTCTACTACTCCATATGAGATGTGGAAAAGTAGAAAACCTCATTTATCTTATTTGAAGATCTGGGGTTGTTCTGCTTATGTGAAGAGGACAGTATCAGACAAGCTGGAGGCTAAGTCTGATAAGTGTCTATTTATTGGTTACCCTAAGGAAACGAGGGTTTACCAATTCTATCATCCCTTGGAACAAAAGGTGTTTGTTTCAAGGCATGCTGTATTCCTAGAGAAGGAGTTTCTCTTACTAAAATATAGTGGGAGTGAGGTTGAACTAAGTGTAGTTCAAGAGGCTCCGGTAGACACAGAAGAGATGCCTAGTCAAGAACCACAGCTGATTACTCATTCGGATGAGGTAATAGCTGAACCTGATAATACACAATCTCCTCATAGATCTAGTAGGACACGTAGGATTCCTGAGAGATATGGATTTCTCATAAGTGAATCTAATGACGTGTTACTCATAGATGATGATGAACCTACTAATTACGAAGAGGCACTGAATAGTTCAGACAGGGATAGATGGCTAAGAGCCATGAAATCGGAAATGGATTCCATGTATGAAAACCAGGTTTGGAACTTGGTAGACCCACCCGAAGGCATAACGCCTATAGGGTACAAGTGGGTTTTCAAGAAGAAAACCGACATGGATGGTAATATTATTACCTATAAAGCTAGATTAGTGGCAAAAGGCTATTGTCAAAGGCAAGGTGTTGACTATGATGAAACCTTTTCACCAATAGCTATGCTTAAATCCATTCGGATACTCCTAGCCATAGCGGCTCATTTTGATTATGAGATATGACAAATGAATATGAAAACAACTTTCCTTAATGGAAACCTGTCTGAGGATGTATATATGATACAACCTAAGGGTTTCACATCCATTGACAAAAACAAAGTATGCAAGCTTCAACGTTCCATTTATGGATTGAAGCAAGCATCCAGGAGTTGGAATATCCGTTTTGATGAGGCAATCAAACAGTTTGATTTCTCACAAAATCCTGAGGAGCCTTGTGTGTATAATACTGATGCCAGCTTCCAGACAGATAAGGATAATTCCAAATCTCAGTCTGGATACTTATTCATCTTGAATGGAGGTGCAGTAAGTTGGAAGAGTTCCAAACAAGATACCATTCATGATTCTACTATAGAGGCAGAGTACATTGCAACTTCTGAAGCAGCAAAGAAGGCAGTCTGGATTAAGAAGTACATTACTGAACTTGGAGTAGTTCCGAGCATTGTTGAAGCATTACCAGTTTACTGCGACAACAATGGTGCCATTGCACTGGCGAAGGAACCACGGTCTCATTAGCGATCCAAACACGTACTATGTCATTACCATCTGATCAGAGAGATCATTGGTAGAAGAGACATACAAATAGAAAAAGTTCCCACTGATTGGAATCTAGCAGATCCCTTGACAAAGCCTCTTCCCCAAGAAAAATTCGAGAGGCATATAGAGGCCTATGGTATTTGATACCAAGGCGATTGGTTGTAGGTTAAGTGGGAGTTTTATGTAATTGAGAGGTGTCCTAAGGCAATCGCCTTAGAAGTTATTAATAAAATTCACTATTTGAGTATACATTATCTATGTATTTGATTGGATCTTAAACTCATATACTGAAGTCCACAATACGGTGCATAGCATGAGAGAAATTGTGATTTGATCACAATTAGTGGGTATCTCCTCATGTGTATATATGCAAGTATTGAAACTATCCCTAGTCGATGAATTGATGAGATTGGACATCATCAATTCTGTGAGACTAGCACATGTTATGCTCCTTGATTTATCCAATCATTTGGTACTCATTGAATGGAAGCATAAGGATGCTGAGAGTGAACATGTGGATGCTAGTTATGGTAACTAGTTCATTGGAGTGACCTACTATGAGACTTCATATGGTTCTATATGTCGTTGAAGATCTCATTGCGGCTTGAGTGCGAGCTTCCTTAGACTTGAGGTATTCAAGTCACCTTGATCATGGTGCCTTGTACTTTGACTTCTTCGTAGCCATCTACATAGTAGGTGTAACTCCTGGATGATTGGGTATAAGTCAAAGTGATCAAAAGTGTTTGAATAGCCAACAGAGGATTCACCACTCCTGATAAAGGAGATGTATACCCTAGGCCTCTTGTCAGGATTGTTACTCAGAAGTCTCTGGCCAGAGAAAGCATGTTAAGAAGATGGTCTTCTTGGGAACATGTATGAGTAACTTGAATCCACAGGACAAGAAAATTAACTTGGGTTAGGTGTGACATAGTCAGCCTAGTTGGGACGAACACAAAGACCTTGTCCTGAACCAAGTGGGTATAGGATGAGTGAAAGGAACAAGGCACGAACAACTGTAGCTGCTGAAATGTTTAGAAAATGTTCTGAAGTCGATTTAGACTTTTCAATTAATTGGGGGTCATGATGTACTACTAGGTGTCACTCATGATCTATTCATAATTAAAGGGTTAATTATGAACGACCAACATAACCGGGAACCTATTGGGTCACACACACTACGAGTAATCTCGAGATGTAAAATAAGTCTGGGAATGAGATTCTCGTTGAGAGAGGATATGTCTGGTTGGACCAAACCAAGGGGGTGCGAAACGGAGGCTATGGAACCTCCTATGACTTTGTTGGACTTAGCACAGCCATATCACACTTAAACAAAGTCAAATGGACCATACAAAGCCTCACACTGTCGTGCCTAACTCGGCACGGGTCGTGCCTGGCTCTGGTAGCAAATTAGCAAAGTCTGGGCTACCCCAGAGAGACACACGGCTAGGCCATATGTTTTCACACGACCATGTGAATCCACATGGCCAGGCCATGTAAAAACACACGGCCATGTGAATACACACGGCCAGGCCGTGTGAATACACACGGTCGTGTCGTGTCTCCGTCGATTTTAGAGATTTCTCTTTATAGAAATTCCTGGGTTGTTCTTACCTTAATTATGGGATAATTATGGTAAGATATGTTCCGTTTAAGCCTCCTAAGATTACCTAATCAAGAGATATATAAATATATCCCTTGATAATCTTTGGCTAAGGTTTTGGTTTTTAGGTTTTCCCTTGGTAGCCGTCGTCACTCTCTTCTCTCTCCTCTTCCCTTATCTCCACCGGTTGGCTAGCACCAATCAGAGAAAAAGACATGCTGCTCTAGGAGTTGTCTCAGATGATGCCAGCTTGGATACTGATAGAGGCAAGGCCCGTTGGTCTTGCTTGTGGTTTCGACGGATTCAAAAGAATCCCGAAGGTATAACTTCTCTTTCTCCTTGCGTGTTTTCATATGATTATGCCAAAACAAGTGTTCCTGGCCCCCAGGGGATGTCTGGGATGTAATAAAAATTATTTTTATTCTCTTATTCCACTGCGCAAGATTCCAGAATCTCCAACAAGTGGTATCAGAGCTACCTTGTTCTTTTGGCATAGATTGCATGTTGTAGGAGAAATTTTAAAGCATGTTTGATGTTTTAATATACCTGTGCCATGTTTATCTATATGATAGATTAGAATATGCTTGTTTTACATATGGGATATGTTTGTAACCTAAAAAGAAATAACGAGGATGCACTTGGAAACACCGAAGGTGTTGGCCGCATCGTTAGAGCCTAAGCATAGACTCATATTCACATCGGGAAATTTATTTCCTAATGTGACCTTGGTTTTTCCATATTTTGGTTTATTTCCTTTTTAGATGAGACCCATAATAATATAAAATCCCTCATGCAAATATTAGGGCTAACACCTTCCATTAATATGGTTGAACCATAGATCTTTTTCATGTTTGGCTTGTTGGACTCCCTCCAAGCCTGGCTTGACATCGAGCATGTTCAATTCATATGAGATTCGATGTTTATTTTAAATGGTAAGGACCAGAGGTCAATTTCAAGTTTGGGTTGTTCGACTCTCTCCAAGCCTGGCTTGTAAATTGGATGTGTTCAAATCATTTAAATTCGATCTCATGATTAATGGGTTGGCCCTAACTAAAAGCATTGATTTGTTGGACTCCCTCCAAGGTCAATGTGGATAGAGGTGCAATTAGGTGATATGCATTGGATGTATATATGTTAATGAGTTAACAACATAATGTATATGTGAACATTTAATTAGTTGATAGCATAAAGTGATAGTTATATATTTGATATATAATGGGTACTATTGATACCTAACATTATGACTATGAATAATTTGTTGGACTCTCTCCAAGGTTGTTCTTAGTCATAATGGATATCAACCCACTAAGAGATCACCTACCACCTCTTGAATTCAAAGTGAGGGCTATTGAATTTTATAAAAATAGTGGGAGTTTCTTGTTAATGTAAATTGTTTAAATTACTATAAATTCATCTCTCTTATACACCTTTTTTTTGTATGTCTAGGTACTAATTAGAAAAACATGTCAACCTCCATTAATTTATGTTCGATTTTGAACAACAACAAATTGACTGGGCCAAACTTCATGGACTGGCTTCGCAACCTGAGAATTATTCTCAAGAATGAAAAGCTAGCTTATGTCCTTGAAGAGGCTCTTCCCCAACCTCCTACAGACAATACATCTGGTGACCAAAAGTTGGCTTACCAGAAACATGTTGCTAACTCTGAGATGGCAAGCTACATTATGCTAGCATCTATGTCTCCTGAGTTGCAGAAGCAACATGAGCATATGGATGCTAATACAATTGTCTTCCATCTTTGAGAGTTGTTCGATTAGCAAGCACGATCTTAAAGGTTCGAGGTCACCCAGCTCCTATTTTGCTCGAAGATGCAGAAGGGTTCATCTGCAGTGTAGTTTGCGCTAAAGATGAATAGCTATATTGAGCGATTGGGATCATTAGGGTTTTTCATGGACCATGAATTAAGTATTGACTTAATTCTTCACAATCTGACTGGTAGCTATTCACAATTTGTGATGAACTATCAGATGAATAAGATTGAGTCCACGATTCCTGAATTGATCAATATGCTCAAAACAGTGGAGTCATCTGTTGCGAATGAACAAAAGTAGGTGATGTTGGTTGACTCCTCAAAGAAAGGTTCTAAGAGGAAGCCAAAAAAAAAACTAAAGGGAAGAAGAAGGTAAAGAAGGAAGAAATAACTCCCAAGGGCACCTGCCATCATTGTGGCAAGGATGGACATTGGAAGAGAAACTGCAAGTAGTATCTGGAGTCACTGAAGCAGAAGAAGGGATCTGATGCCCAATCTACTTCAGGTATATTTGTTATTGAATGTCATACTATTTCTTCTAGCACTTGGGTATTGGATACCGGGTGTGGCTCACATATATGTAATGACATACAGGGGCTGAGGAACAGAAGAAAACTGGTTAAGGGAGAAGCATATCTAAGGGTTGGCAATAGAGCAAAGGTTGCTGCAGTAGTCAAGGGAACTTATATGTTGCGACTTCCTACAGGACTAGTCTTAGAGTTGGATGATTGTTTTTATATTCCTGCATTAATAAAAAACATTGTTTCTATTTCATGTTTGAATAAGAAAGGTTATCATTTGACGTTTAGTAATAATTGTCGTTACATTACGTTAAATGGTGTTCTTTATGCTACTGGGATATTAAATAATGTGATCTACATGTTAGATACATCCAACGAGATATTCAATATTGAATCAAATAGCAAACGGGCTAAGTTTGATAATCAATTAACCTTGCAATTATGACATTGTTGTCTTGGCCATATAAGCAATGAACGCATATCCAAATTGCAGAGGCTTGGCATTTTGGAGCCTTATGAATCCGATTCATTTGACACGTGTTTCATGCTTAAAAGGAAAGATGACTAGACTACCTTTCAGAGGAAAGGGTGAACGAGCAGTTGAGGTATTGGGCCTTATACATACTGATGTATACAAACCAATGTCAACTCATGCCATAGGAGGTTATAGATACTTCATTACCTTTATCGATGATTATTCACGATATGGGTATTTGTATCTATTAAGATACAAGTCTAAAGTCTTTGAAACATTTAAAGATATTAGAAAGGAAGTAGAGAAACAACTTGGTAAAAGTATTAAAGTACTTCGATCGGATCGAGGTGGTGAATACTTATGCCAAGAATTTCAAGATTATCTAAGGGACAATGGCATCTTATCCCAAAAAACTCCACCTTACACGACACAACATAATGGTGTGGCTGAAAGGCGAAACCGAACCTTGTTGGACATGGTTAGGTCAATGATGAAGCATGCAAGTCTTCCAAAAAAAAACCTTTTGGAGTTACGCACTCGAGACCGCTGTTTACTTGTTAAATAGAGTCCCGACAAAGTCAATCTCTACTACTCCATATGAGATGTGGAAAATTAGAAAACCTCATTTATTTTATTTGAAGATATGGGGTTGTCCTGCTTATGTGAAGAGGACAGTATCAGACAAGCTGGAGGCTAAGTCTGATAAGTGTCTATTTATTGATTACCCTAAGGAAACGAGGGGTTACCAATTCTATCATCCCTTGGAACAAAAGGTATTTGTTTCAAGGCATGTTGTATTCCTAGAGAAGGAGTTTCTCTTACAAAAAAATAGTGGGAGTGAGGTTGAACTAAGTGTAGTTCAAGAGGCTCCGGTAGACACAGAAGAGATGCCTAGTCAAGAACCACAGTTGATTACTCATTCGGATGAGGTAATAGCTGAACCTGATAATACACAACCTCCTCGTAGATCTAGTAGGACACGTAGGATTCCTGAGAGATATGGATTTCTCATAAGTGAATCTAATGACGTGTTGCTCATAGATGATGAGGAACCTACTAATTACGAAGAGGCACTGAATAGTTCAGACAGGGATAGATGACTAAGAGCCATGAAATCGGAAATGGAATCCATGTATAAAAACCAGGTTTGGAACTTGGTAGACCCACCCGAAGGCATAATGCCTATAGGGTGTAAGTGGGTTTTCAAGAAGAAAACCGACATGGATGATAATATTATTACCTATAAAGCTAGATTAGTGGCAAAAGGCTATCGTCAAAGGCAAAGTGTTGACTATAATGAAACCTTTTCACCAGTAGCTATGCTTAAATCCATTCGGATACTCCTAGCTATAGTGGCTCATTTTGATTATGAGATATGACAGATGGATGTAAAAATAGCTTTCCTTAATGGAAACCTGTCTGAGGATGTTTATATGATACAACCTGAGGGTTTCACATCCATTGACAAAAACAAAGTATGCAAGCTTCAATGTTCCATTTATGGATTGAAGCAAGCATCCAGGAGTTGGAATATCCGTTTTGATGAGGCAATCAAACAGTTTTATTTCTCACAAAATTTTGAGGAGCCTTGTGTGTATAAGAAGGTTAGTGGGAGTGCAGTTGTGTTCCTAGTATTCTATGTCGATGACATATTAATTATAGGAAACGATATTCCTATTTTGCAAACAGTCAAGGTATGGTTGTCCAAAATGTTCTCCATGAAAGACATGGGAGAAGCAACCTATATTTTGGGGATTAAGATCTATAGAGAAAGATCCAATCAGTTGCTTGGTCTTTCGCAGTCTACATACATAGACAAAGTGCTAAAATGGTTAGCATGGAAGAATCCAAGAAAGGTTTTATTCCCATGAGGCATGGGATTCACCTTTCGAAGTCTATGTGCCCGCGCACTAAAGACAAGAGGATTCTCATGAGTCAGATCCCATATACATCAGCTATAGGATCGATCATGTATGCTATGTTATGTATGAGTCTTGATGTATCATATGATTTGAGCGTTACGAGTAGATACTAGTCAGATCCTGGTATGGACCATTGGTTGGCTATCAAGACAATCTTTAAGTACTTGAGAAGGACTAAGGATTTGTTCTTGGTATATGGAGGAGGTTATATGGTAGTAAGCGGGTATACTGATGCCAGCTTCCAGACAGATAAGGATGATTCCAAATCTCAGTCTGGATACATATTTATCTTGAATGGAGATGCGATGAATTGGAAGAGTTCCAAACAAGATACTGTTGTTGATTCTACTATGGAGGCATAGTACATTATAGCTTCTGAAGCAGCAAAGGAGGCAGTCTGGATTAAGAAGTTCATTACTGAACTTGGAGTAGTTCCGAGCATTGTTGAAGCATTACTAGTTTACTGTGACAACAATGGTGCCATTGCACAAGCGAAGGAACCACGGTCTCATCAGCGATCCAAACACATACTGCGTCGTTACTATCTGATTAGAGAGATCATTGGTAGAAGAGACGTACATACAGAAAAAGTTTCCACTGATAGGAATCTAGCAGATCCCTTGACAAAGCCTCTTCCCCAAGAAAAATTCGAGAGGCATATAAAGGCCTATGGTATTAGATACCAAGGCAATTGGCTGTAGGCCAAGTGGGAGTTTGATGTAATTGAGAGGTGTCCTAAGGCAATCGCCTTAGAAGTTATTAAAAAAATTCACTATTTGAGTATACATTATCTATGTATTTGATTGGATCTTAAACTCATATACTGAAGTCCATAATACGGTGCATAGCATGAGAGAAATTGTGATTAGATCACAATTAGTGGGTATCTCATCATGTGTAAATATGCAAGTATTGAAACTATCCCTAGTCGATGAATTGATGAGATTGGACATCATTAATTCTGTGAGACTAGCACATGTTATGCTCCTTGGTTTATCCAAGCATTCGGTACTCATTGAATGGAAGCATAGGGATGCTGAGAGTGAACATGTGGATGCTAGTTATGGTAACTAGTTCATTGGAGTGACTTGCTATAAGACTTCATATTGTTCTATATGTCGTTGAAGATCTCATTGCAGCTTGAGTGTGAGCTTCCTTAGACTTGAGGTATTTAAGTCACCTTGATCATGGCGTCTTATACTTTAACTTCTTCGCAGCTATCTACATAGTAGGTGTAACTCTGGGATGATTGGGTATAAGCCAAAGTGATCGAAGGTGTTTGAATAGCCAATAGAGGATTCACCACTCCTGATAATGGAGATGTATACCCTAGGCCTCTTGTCAGGATTGTTACTCAGAAGTCTCTCGCCAGAGCAAGCATGTTAAGAAGATGGTCTTCTTGGGAGCATGTAGGAGTAACTTGAATCCACAGGACAAGAAAATTTACTTGGGCTAGGTGTGACATAGTCAGCCTAGTGGGGACGAACACAAAGACCATGTCCTGAACCAAGTGAGTATAGGATGAGTGAAAGGAACAAGGCACGAACAACTGTAGCTGCTGAAGGGTTCAAAAAATGTTCTGAAGTTGATTTAGACTTTCCGATTAATTGGGGGTTTTGATGTACTGCTAGGTGCCACTCATGATCTATTCATAATTAAAGGGTTATTTATGAATGGATAACATAATTAGAAACCTATTGGGTCACACGTACTACGGGTGATCTCGTGATGTAAAACAAGTCTGAGAATGAGATTCTCATTGAGAGAGGATATGTTTGGTTGGACCAGACCAATGGGGTGAGAAACGGAGGCTATGGAACCTCCTATGACTTTGTTGGACTTAGCACGGCCATAACGCACTTAAACGAATTCAAACGGACCATACAAAGCCTCACACGGCCATGCCTAACTTGGCACAGGCCGTGCCTGGCTCTGGCCACAAATTGACAAAGTTTGGGCTGCCCCAAAGAGACACATGGTCAGGTCATCTGTTTTCACACGGCCATGTGAATCCACACAGTTAGGCCATGTTAAAACACATGACCATGTGAATCCACACGGCCAGGCCATGTGAATCCACATGGTCGTGTCGCGTCTCCGCAAATTTTGGAGATTTCTCTTTATAGAAATTCCTGGGTTGTTCTTACCTTCATTATGGGATAATTATGGTAAGATATGTTCCATTTAAGCCTCCTAAGATGACCTAATCAAGAGATATATAAATATATCCCTAGATAATCTTTGGCAAAGGTTTTGGTTTTTAGGTTTTCCCTTGGTAGCCATCGTCGCTCTCTTCTTTCTCCTCTTCCCTTGTCTCCACCGGTTGGCTAGCACCAATCAGAGACAAAGACTTGCTGCTCTAGGAGATGTCTCAGGTGATCCCGGCATGGATACTGATAGAGCAAGGCTCGTTGGTCTTGCTTGTGGTTTCGACGGATTCAAAAGAATCCCAAAGGTATAACTTCTCTTTCTCCTTGCGTGTTTTTATGTGATTATGCCAAAATAAGTTTTCCTGGCCCCCAGGGGATGTCTGGGATGTAATAAAAATTATTTTTATTCGCTTATTCCTCTACGCAAGTTCCCGGAATCTCTAACAATACACTTAGGGCTCCTCAGAATTTTATGAGAAATCAAACTATTTGATTGACTCATCAAAACGGATATTCTAACTCCTGGATGCTTGCTTCAATCCATAAATGGAACCTTGAAGCTTGCATACTTTGTTCTTGTCAATGGATGTGAAACCCTCAGGTTGTATAATATATACATCCTCAGACAGGTTTCCATTAAGGAAAGTTATTTTCACATCTATTTGTCATATCTCATAATCAAAATGAGCCTCCATGGCTAGGAGTATCTGAATGGATTTAAGCATAGCTACTTGTGAAAAGGTTTCATCATAGTCAACACCTTGTCTTTGACGATAGCCTTTTGCCACTAATCTAGCTTTATAGGTAATAATATTACCATCCATGTTGATTTTCTTCTTGAAACCCCACTTGCACTTTATAGGCGTTATGCCTTCGGGTGGGTCTACCAAGTTTCAAACCTGAATTTTATACATGGAATCTATTTTTGATTTCATGGCTATTAGCCATCTATCCTTGTCTGAACTATTCAGTGCCTCTTCATAACAAGTAGGTTCCTCATCATCTATGAGCAATACATCATTGGATTCACTTATGAGAAATTCATATCTCTCAGGAACCCTACATGTCCTACTAGATCTATGAGATGGTGGTGTATTATTAGGTTTAGCTATTACCTCATTCGAATGAGTAATCAGCTATAGTTCTTGACTAGGCATCTCTTCTGTGTCTACCGGAACCTCTTGAACTACAGTTAGTTCAACCTCACTCCCACTGTTTTTCTGTAAGAGAAACTCCTTCTCTAGGAATATAGTATACCTTAAAATAAACACCTTTTGTTCCAAGGGAAGATAGAATTGGTAACCCCTCATTTCCTTAGGATAACCAATAAATAGACACTTATCAGACTTAGCCTCTAGCTTGTCTAATACTATCCTCTTCACATAAGCAGGACAATCCCATATCTTCAAATAAGATAAATGAGGTTTTCTACTTTTCCACATCTCATATGGAGTAGTAGAGATTGCCTTAGTCGGGACTCTATTTAACAAGTAAACAGCGGTCTTGAGTACGTAACTTCAAAAGGTTTTTAAAAGACTTGTATGCTGCATCATTGACCTAACCATGTCCAACAAGGTTCGGTTTTGCCTTTCAGCCACACCATTATGTTGTGGCGTGTGATGTGGAGTCCTTTGGGACAAGATGCCATTATCCCTTAGATAATCTTGAAACTCTTGGCTTAAGTATTCACCACCTCGATCCGATCGAAGTACTTTAATACATTTCCCAAGTTGTTTCTCTACTTCCTTTCTAAAATCTTTAAAACTTTTAAAGACTTTAGACTTGTATCTTAACAGATACAAATACCCATATCGTGAATAATCATCGATAAAAGTAACGAAGTAGCTATAACCTCCTATGCATGAGTTGACATTGGTCCGCATACATCGGTATGTATAAGGCCCAATACCTCAACTGCTCATTCACCATTTCCTCTAAAAGGTAGTTTAGTCATCTTTCCTTTTAAGCATGAAACACATGTGTCTAATGAATCTTATTCATAAGACTCCAAAATGCCAAGCCTCTGCAGTTTGGACATGAGTTCATTGCTTATGTGGCCAAGATGACAATGGCATAGTTGCGAGGTTAATTGATTATCTAACTTAGCGTGTTTGCTATTTGATTCAATATTGAATATATCATTGGATGTATCTAACGTGTAGTTTCCATTATTTAATATCCCAATAGCATAAAGAACACCATTTAACGTAATGTAACAATAATTATTACTAAACATCAAATGATAACCTTTCTTATTCAAACATGAAATAGAAACAATATTTTTTATTAATGCAAGAATATAAAAACAAACATCCAACTCTAAGACTAGTCCTGTAGGAAGTCACAACATATAAGTACCCTTGACTACTGCAGCAACTTTTGCTCCTTTGCCAACCCTTAGATCTGCTTCTCCCTTAACCAGTCTTCTTCTGTTCCTAAGCCCCTGTATGTCATTACATATACGTGAGCCACACCCGATATCAAATACCCAAGGGCTAGAAAAAATAATATGACATTCAATAACAAATATACCTGAAGTAGATTGGGCATCAGATGCCTTTTTCTACTTTAGTAACTCCAGATACTGCTTGAGTTTCTCTTCCAATGTCCATCCTTGCCACAATGGTGGCAGGTGCCCTTGGGAGTTATTTATTTCTTCTTTGCCTTTATCTTCCCTTTAACTTTGGTTTTTGACTTCATCTTAGAACCTTTCTTTGAGGAATCAACCAATATCACCGCCTTCTGTTCTTTCGTAATAGATGACACCACTGTTTTGAGCATATTGATCAATTCAGGAATCGTGGACTCAATCTTATTCATCTGATAGTTCATCATAAATTGTGAATAGCTACCTGTCATATTGTGAAGAATTAAGTCAATACTTAATTCATGGTCTATGAAAAACCCTAAAGATCCCAATCGCTTAATATAGCTATTCATCTTTAGTGCAAATTGCAGTGTAGATGAACCCTCCTGCATCTTCGAGCGAAAGAGAAGCTGGGTGACCTCGAACCTTTCAGATCACACCTTCTCATCGAACAATTCTCGAAGATGAAAGATAATCGTATTAGCATCTATATGCTCAAGTTGCTTCTGTAACTCAGGAGACATCGACGCTAGCATAATGCAACTCACCATCTCAGAGTTAGCAATATGTTTTTGGTAAGCCAACTTTTGGTCACCAGATGCAATGTCTGCAGGAGGTTTGGGAAGAACCTCTTTAAGGACATAAGCTAGCTTTTCAGCCTTGAAAACAATTCTCAGGTTGCGAATCTAGTCCAAGAAGTTTGGCCCAGTCAATTTGTTGTTGTCCAAAATCGAACGTAAATTAATGGAGGTTGACATGTTGTTCTAATTAGTACCTAGACATACAAAAAGAGGTGTATAGGAGAGATGAATTTATAGTAATGTAAACAATTTACATTAAAAATAAACTCCCACTATTTTATCAAATTTAATAGCCCTCACTTTGAATTCGAGAAATGGTAGATGATCTCTTAGTGGGTTGATATCCATTATGACTAAGAACAACCTTGGAGAGAGTCCAACAAGCTAGTCATTCATAGTCATAATGTTATGTATCAACAGTACCCATTATATATCAAATATATAACTCACTTTATGCTATCAACTAATTGAATGTTCACATATACATTAAGTTGTTAACTCATTAACATATATACATCCAATGTATATCACCTAATTCCACCTCTGTCCACATTGACCTTGGAGAGAGTCCAACAAATCAATGCTTTCAGTTAAGGGCGTCCTATTAATCGTGAGATCGAATTTAAATGATTTGTGAAGGTTTTTGCTTATTGAGTCCGTGAGGGAAAACTTCGCTTCCCACTTTACCTTGGTAGCTTATCCATGGCGATCCCTTTGATGTCCCCAGATTAAAAAAATTTAATCCTAGACAAAAGGGATTGCCCAAACCACCAAGTCATCGTCGTGCTATTCGTTTAGAGAGGTCACTTGAACAAACTCGTTGTTCAAGCGACCATCCTCTATTCTACGAGTAGCCGCGGAATAGACGATGTCCGGATCGCCGGTTTTTGTGTTTATGCTCGGGATCCAAGTATTATTTATCCATATACAGATTTATATCATGCTCATAGTTGCAAAACAAAAACAAGCAAGTAACAAAAGAAAATGAAGAATAGGTATACCTCTCGATCTTCTAATGTATGACCTTCCTCCTTTCGAACGTCATGTGGGCGACGATCTACCAAAAGTCGAAGCTCCAAGATCGCAAATCTTCCTTCCTTGCTCTTCCAAAGCAAGAGGAAGAATAGAAACAAAGTTCTTCTCCTCCCTAAAACCAACCAACAAGGAACTAAGAAGATCCTTGCCGCCGGCCAAAAGCTTCAAGGGAGGACCCTAAACCTTTGTTCCACCGGCCAAGGAGAAGGAGAAGACTTGTTTTGGATGTCGGCCAAGGTCTGGAAGGAACTCCAAGGGCGCCGGAAGCTTGGGGAAGAAGAACAACTTAAGGAAAAAATTTCCTTAATAGGTGCCGCCCAAGCCCAAACCCTAATTCCTAGCCTTGCAGCCAACTCCAAAAACCCTAGCTCTCATTCAATGATCTCCATGCCAACTCCCATGCCCTCCTTTTATAGAGTTAGGGATAAGTCATGAATTAATATCCTCCATTGGTTCTAGGGATTTAATCTCAACCGTCGGATCTAGAGATTTAATCTCAACCGTCGGATCTTAGAGATTTAATCTCTACCTATGGATCTTAGAATTTTGTTTCTATCCATTGGATCTAAGCATCATGAGGTGTTAATAGGCTACATTAGGGACCATGAGGAGCAGTTGGATCTTGGCCACCCATGGATCAAGCCCACATAAAGTCCGATCCACTAATGATGATCCAATCCACTAAAGGATCATCATTGATCTACCTCACCAACCCCCATATGATAATATGGGCTCCATATATTATTTGTACATTTTCTCCCCGTGTTTAAGATCTCGAATGTCCGTCGATTAATTAATTTACTGACCATTAATTAATCAACATCTAACTCTTTGAGTAGTACCACTCAACCTTTTCATTATGCCGGACCAAGTCCACCTGCAGGGTTTACATGATGAACCTTATGAGCTCCTATATAAATAATATCATCTCCCAACTTACCGAGCCTATCGATTTAATCTATAAATCTCGCCCATTGGTAAATCAAAGAGATGAGTACTAAGTATATGTGCCCGTTATTATATCGGGATTTAAAGCATGTACTAAATAATATCTGAGGTCCGATTCGATTATGTAGTCAGCAATAAATCGAATCACCTCTAAGTTGGTCCTGCTCAATACACACAAAGTGCACTAGTGTGATTCTAAGGTCAAGACAAACCAATACCAAATCACACTGCAACCATTCCGATGGTTTGTCCAAAGTCATCTCGGTTGTGAGCCTTTACTTATACTTTTCAAGGATCCGATAACATAATCTTCCGTGTGACACCACACACCATGTTATCTACAATGTAAAGTATTAGACAATATTGCATAACTATAAAAATATGCAAATAATGATCATGTGATTCTTATTTCAAAATAAAGATGTTCATACAAAAGATAGACTTTTCAGTATACATCCCTACAATCTCCCACTTATACTAAAAGACTATGCTGTCTTCAAACTGCCATACATCTGATCCCCTTTCCCTCCACATGCCTATCAAAAGCTCTCGCCGAAAGGGCTTTAGTGAAAGGATCTGCCAGGTTATCCTCTGATCCAATCTTGGCCACAGCAACTTCTCCTCTCTTTACGATTTCTCGTATCAGGTGGTACTTGCGCTCTATGTGTTTACTAGCCTTATGGGCTCGTGGTTCCTTCGAGTTTGCAACTGCACCACTATTATCACAATAAATTGTGATAGTTCTGGGCAAACTAGGAATCACATCCAAGTCCATCAGGAAGTTCCTGAGTCATACAGCTTCTTTGGCCGCCTCAGAGGCTGCCACATACTCAGCTTTCATGGTGGAGTCCGCCACGCACTTCTGCTTGACACTCCTCCATACAATGGCTCCACCTCCCAAAGTAAACACAAAACCTGAGGTAGACTTACTGTTATCCCTATCAGATTGGAAGTCGGAATCCGTGTAACCCACAGGGAGTAATTAGTGCAGATAAACGATATAATCCCTAGTCCTTCTCGGTACTTGATATATGTTTTACTGTGAGTCAATGTCCCTGTCCTAGATTACTCTGATATCTACTGACCATGCCCACGGCAAAGCAGATATCTGGTCTCGTACAGAGCATCGCATACATGAGGCTTCCTACTGCCGAAGCATAAGGAACCGCCTTCATCTCCTCTATCTCCTTAGATGATCTAGGACACATCTCCTTAGATAAAGGAACTCCATGCTTGAAATGTAGAAAACCCTTCTTGGAGTTATGCATGCTAAAACGCTCCATAATCGTGTCTATGTATGAAGCTTGGGATAAGCACAACATCCTTTTCCTGCGATCCCTTATAACCTTGATCCTAAGGATGTGTCCCACCTCTCCCAAGTTTTTCATATCAAACTGTTTGGACAACCATACCCTTACGTCTGATAACACCTTAATATTGTTGCCAATCAACAAAATGTCATCTACGTATAGTACAAGAAATACCACTACATTTCCGTCACATCTCTTGTATACACAAGACTCATCCGGACTTTGAATAAATCCATAAGACTGGATCACTTCATCAAATCGGATGCTCCAAGACCTCGAAGCTTGTTTCAATCCATAAATGAACCGATTAAGCTTACATACAAGATGCTCTTTGCCCTTAGCAATGAATCTCTCTGGTTGATTCATATAGATGTTTTCCTCAAGACTTCCATTAAGGAAAGCTGTCTTGTCATCCATCTGCCACACCTCATAATCCATATGAGCTGCTATGCATAAGAGAATCCGGATAGACTTAAGCATGGCTACCGGCGAAAAGGTCTCCTCATAATCGATACCCTCTTTCTGAGTATACCCCTTCGCAACAAGCCTCGCTTTGAAGGTCTCAACCTTCCCATCTATTCCTCTCTTTCTTTTATAGATCCACTTGCATCCAATGGTTTTTACACCATCGGGTGGTTCTACTAGCTCCCAGACTTGATTTGAATCCATAGATTCAATCTCAGCATTCATTGCACTTTGCCAAGATAGTGCATCTTTATCTTGGATTGCCTCGTCATATGTCCAGGGATCAGGTTCATGTTCGCCAGGGACCAAATTAGAAGATTCTCCCAAGAACATGAATCTATCAGGCTGTCTCACAACCCTCCCACTACGATGAGGTATCACCTATGTATCCTCTGTGACACGCGGTGCAGTGACATATGGTATATCCTCTTGTACCGGTGGTACTAAAGAAGTGACTTACCCTTTTAACTCCTCCAGAATAATTTTACTCTTGGGCTTGTGGCTCATCACATAGTCTTCCTCTAGAAATCTGGCGTTCGTGCTAACGATCACCCTCTAATCTCTAGGACTATAAAACAATCCACCCTTTGTTCCTCTGAGGTTCCAACTTACGATCGCTTGACATGTTGGACTCCCCCATATCCGAATATGTCTTAGACTAGGCTTTCGCCTAGTCCACAACTCTGTGGGAGTAGAAGGCACCGATTTATATGGAACCAAGTTCAGAATGTACACCGCCGTATCTAGAGCATATCCCTAGAATGAATCTGGAAAGTCAGAATAACTCATCATCGATCTAACCATCTCCATAAGAGTCCTATTCCTTCGCTCTGCTACACCGTTCTGCTGGGGTGTGCCAGGTGCAGTCAATTGGGATTGAATCCTAGCCTCTGATAGGTAATCCCTAAACTCTCCCAAGAGGTACTCACCACCACGATCAGATCGTAGTGTCTTGATACTTTTACCTTGACGTTTCTTCACATCAGCCTTGAATTCTTTGAACTTGTCAAAGCATTCAGACTTGCGGCGCATCTGGTAAATGTATCCATATCTTGAGTAATTGTCTATAAAAGAGACGAAATACTCAAAACCACCTCTAGCCTGGATAGACATAGGACCACACAAATTAGAATGAACCAATTCTAACACATCTTTGGCTCTATACCCCTTGGCCTTAAAAGACCTCTTGGTCATCTTACCCTCCAAGCAAGATTCACAGGTTGGGAGATCCTCCACCACTAATGAACCCAAAGGTGCATCAGCTATCAACCTTTGAATTCTACTTAGGTTAATGTGACCAAGCCTAAGATGCCACAGATATGTTTGGTTCATCTTCGAAGGTTCTTTTCTCTTGTTGGAATTAGAAGATGAGTTATTAACTTCAATTTGCATCGTGGGAGGTTTTGGTTCAAGTGTGTACAAATTTCCTATCAATGCACCCGAACAGATAATGTCCCTATTCCTTCTTATAACAACTCTGTCATTAAAAGAAATAGAATATCCATCCAAAAACAATTTAGAAACCGAAATTAAATTCTTTCTAAATAAGGGTACATAAAGGCAATTCTTAAGAACCAAAACTTTATTTTTCTAAAAAGATAAATGAACATCTCCCACTGCAACAGTCGCCACCTTCGTGGCATCGCTCAAGTACACGGTAATCTCCCCCTCAGCCAGTCTTCTGGTTTCTTGGAACCCCTGCAAAGTATTGTAGACATGATCAGTGGCTTCCGTATCTACACACCAGGTGCTGGTAGATAACACCGCTAAACATGTTTCAACGACTAGACCAAAAGATATACCTTTGTTCTTGCAGTTGGGGCAGTCCTTCTTCCAGTGTCTAATCTACTTACAAGTGAAGCACTTGCCTTTCGGCTTCTTCACTCTTCCCTGAGTACCTCCCACCGCCTTCGCCCCAGTTTGTTTCTTCTTCTTCTTGCCTTTCGGCTTAGAAGTAGAAACCTTCTGGGTCACCACAGCATGCGCTTGAGCACTCTGACGAAATAGTCCCTCTGTCGCCTGGAGTTCTATCAGAAGTTCCGCCAACGAATACAACCTCTTGTTCATGTTGTAGTTGAGGTGAAACTGCTCAAAACTCCTAGGTAGAGACTCGAGTATGATATCGACCTAGGTTTCCCCATCGATCTCAGCTCCTAGGACTTCCAGCTCATTCAAATGAGCCATCATCTTGAGAACATGATCCCTTATGGGTGTTCCCTCAATCATGGTGGTCGTCATCAAGTTTCTCATGGCCTCTAGCCTCGCAAGCCGATTCTAGTGTCCAAAAAGCTCCTTGAGATTGAGCATCATATCATAAGCAGTGGACATGGCTTGATGTTGATGTTGCAGTACATTTGACATAGATGCCAAAATGTAACACTGCGCCATCTCATCGGGCTTGATCCACTTCTTATAGCTCTCTCTCTCCTTTTCCCCAGAATTATCTGCAGGCTTGGGAGGGCACTCTTCGAGGAGTACATATTTGTATTCCTCAGCAGTCAAGACAATGTCTAGATTCCTCTTCCAATCTACATAGTTGAGTCTAGTAAGTTTGTTCTCTTTCAGTATCACAGCAAGTGGGTTGAAAGTCATTTTGAAAGAAAACCTAAGAATCACATAAATCAAAACATTAGATTTCAAAAAATTATTGATTCCTCAAACAATAAAATTTTAAAATCAACCAACACCTCAAAACACCAAGAATATCGTATGCCACGATAGTGTGGACGTATACGAATTCTACATTTGTAAGAGGAGGTTTTACCCATTAATTTTACTATCTTGTCAACCTAACTTTTTGACAAGTAAAATTAATAGTTGGTTCCTCTTTGGCCCTACAAATAAAAGCAGTGACTCTGATGGGGAGGATACTTATATTTCTATCTAAGTGTTAAGGTAATTATCTCGGGTTATGTGCCTTACGATGGGCAAGTACACACGCTCCTTAATAATTTTCTATAACCATATTCGACCTTGTGATCCGCAAACAAACTCATCCGATGAGGAGGAAGACACTCAGAGCCGACACGCAAGTTTGTTTGCATCACTTGTCAAATCGTAATGGAGGCCGTGGGAATTTAAAAATTCCCTCTCCCACTTAGTAATTTGAAATTGAGGAATTTTCCTAGCCTACGACATGCATATCAAACAAAAGAAAATAAATATGAAAAATAAAAATTATTTTCCAACTATTATGGCTTTTGTCTTCAATATGTCTCCCATCACAATGCCTTCTCGTCCGCTCCTCCTACGCCATGTACAAGCCATCCGGAGATCCGAGCCGAGACTAAAACCTATTTTAATTTACATCCATCGATCCTATACTCCACGAGGGAGTGTACATGAAATCTAGATCGAAAGTAAAATAAAATAAAGAGTGGCTAAACAATGCCGTATTTAATTTACAAAAACTAAATACTAGCCTCGTCAACCCCGAGGATTCAACAAAATAAATATTTACACACATACAATCACATACACACATATGACCATAACAGTCGGATCTTATGTCTGCAACCAAAGAGTTAAACTACGCATATCCTACTATTATCCGGAACATATAATATATGAAAAAGTGCATAAAAATTAACCGAATCCAAAACACACAAAACCGGAAACCTTGGCTCTGATACCAATTGAAGGTTTTTGCTTATCGAGTCCGTGAGGGGAAACTTCGCTTCCCACTTTACCTCGATAGCTTGTCCATGGCGATCCCTTCGATGTCCCCGGATTAAAAAAATTTAATCCTAGACAAAAGGGATTTCCCAAACCACTAAGTTATCGTCGTGCTATTCGTTTAGAGAGGTCACTTGGACAAACTAGTTGTTCAAGCGACCATCCTCTATTCTACGAGTAGCCGCGGAATAGACGATGTCCGAATTGCCGATTTTCGTGTTTATGCTCGGGATCCAAGTATTATTTATCCATTTCTAGATTTATAACATTCTTATAATTGAAAAACAAATACAAGCAATAAACAAAAGAGAAAAGAGAATAGATATACCTCTTGATCTTCTAATGTATGACCTTCCTCCTTTTTGACGTCGTGTGGGCGACGCTCTACCAAAAGTCGAAGCTCCTAGATCGCAAATCTTCCTTCCTTGCTCTTCCAAAGCAAGAGAAAGAATAGAAACAAAGTTCTTCTCCTCCCTAAAACCAACCAACAAGGAACTAAGAAGATCCTTGCTGCCGGCCAACAAGGAGAAGGAGTTTGAGAGTGGCCGGCCAAAAGCTTCAAGGGAGGACCCTAAACCTTTGTTCCACCGGCCAAGGAGATGGAGAAGACTTGTTTTGGATTCTGGCCAAGGGCTGGAAGGAACTCCAAGGGCGTCGGCAGCTTGGGGAAGAAGAACAACTTAAGGAAAAAATTTCCTTAATAGGTGCCGCCCAAGCCCAAACCCTAATTCCTAGCCTTGCCGCCAACTCCAAAAACCCTAGCTCTCTTTCAATGATCTCCACGCCAACTCCCATGCCCTCCTTTTATAGAATTAGGGATAAGTCATGAATTAATCTCCTCCATTGGTTCTAGGGATTTAATCTCAACCGTCGGATCTAGAGATTTAATCTCAATCGTCGGATCTTAGAGATTTAATCTCTACCTATGGATCTTAGAATTTTGTTTCTATCCATTGGATCTAAGCATCATGAGGTGTTAATAGGCTATATTAGGGACCATGAGGAGCAGTTGGATCTTGGCCACCCATGGATCAAGCCCACATAAAGTCTGATCCACTAATGATGATCCAATCCACTAAAGGATCATCATTGATCTACCTCACCAACCCTCATATGATAATATGGGCTCCATATATTATTTGTACATTTTCTCCTCGTGTTTAAGATCTCGAATGTCCGTCGATTAATTAATTTATTTACCATTAATTAATCAACATCTAACTCCTTGAGTAGTACCACTCAACCTTTTCATTATGCCGGACCAAGTCCACCTGCAGGGTTTACATGATGAACCTTATGAGCTCCTATATAAATAATATCATCTCCCAACTTACCGAGCCTATCGATTTAATCTATAAATCTCGCCCATTGGTAAATCAAAGAGATGAGTACTAAGTATATGTGCCCGTTATTATATCGGGATTAAGAGCATGTACTAAATAATATATGAGGTCCGATTCGATTATGTAGTCAGCAATAAATCGAATCACCTCTAAGTCGGTCCTGCTCAATACACACAAAGTGCACTAGTGTGATTCTATGGTCAAGACAAACCAATACCAAATCACACTACAACCATTCCGATGGTTTGTCCAAAGCCTTCTCGGTGGTGAGCCTTTACTTATACTTTTCAAGGATCCGATAACATGATCTCTCGTGTGACACCACACACCATATTTTCTACAATGTAAAGTATTAGACAATATTGCATAACTATAAAAATATGCAAACAATGATCTTGTTAGGAAAATATAGATGTTCATATTTATTATAGATGTTCATCTTTTGTCGTGTCTCCAAGTTGGGTTGTGCTTATGAACATCTTCAACGACCATGTGGATTCACATGGCTTGGCCGTGTGGATTCACATGGTCGTGTGGATTCACATGGCTTGGTCGTATGTCTCTCTAAGCACAACCCAGACTTTGCCAATTTGCGGCCAGAGCCAGGCACGGCCCGTGCAAAGTTAGGCACGACCATGTAAGGCTCTGTATGGTACGTTTGACTTCGTTTAAGTGCGATATAGTCCTCCTAAGTCTGACAAGGCCATAGGAGGTTCCATAGCCTCCGTTTTGCACCCCCTTGGTCTGGTCCAACCAGACATATCCTCTCTTAACGAGAATCTCATTCTCAGATTTGTTTTACATCTTGAGATCACTCATAGTGCGTGTGACCCAATAGGTTCCCGGTTATGTTGGACATTTATAATTAACGCCTTAATTACGAATAGATCATGAGTGGCACCTAACAGTACATCATGACCCCCAATTGACCGGAAAGTCTAAATCGACTTCAGAATATTTTCTGAACCATTCAAAAACTTTAGTTGTTTGTGCCTTGTTCCTTTCACTCATCCTATACCCACTTGGATCAGGACATGGTCTCTATGTTCGTCCCCATTAGGCTGACTACGTCACACCTAGCCCAAGTTATTTTCCTTGTCCTGTGGATTCAAGTTACTCCTACATGTTCCCAAGAAGATCATCTTCTTAACATGCTTGCTCTGGCAAGAAACTTCTGAGTAACAATCTTGACAAGAGGCCTAAGATATACATCTCCTTTATCAAGAGTGGTGAATCCTCTGTAGGCTATTCAAACACCTTCGATCACTTTGGCTTATACCCAATCATCCCGAAGTTACACCTACAATGTAGATGGCTGCGAAGAAGTTAAACTACAAGGCTCCATGATCAAGTTGACTTGAATACCTCAAGTCTAAGGAAGCTCGCACTCAAGCTGCAATGAGATCTTCAACGACATATAGAACCATATGAAGTCTCATAGCAGGTCACTCCAATGAACTAGTTACCATAACTAGCATCCACATGTTCACTCTCAGCATCCCTATGCTTCCATTCAGTGAGTATTGAATGCTTGGGTAAACCAAGGAGCATAGCATGTACTAGTCTCACAGAATTGATGATGTCCAATCTCATCAATTCATCGACTTGAGATAGTTTCAATACTTCCATATTTACACATGATGAGATACCTACTAATTGTGATCCAATCACAATTTCTCTCATGCTATGCATCGTATTGTGGACTTTAGTATATGAGTTTAAGATCCAATCAAATACATAGATAATGTATACTCAAATAGTGAATTTTATTAATAACTTCTAAGGCGATTGCCTTAGGACACCTCTCAATTACATCAACCAGACCTTAACTATTGCCAAGGAAAGAGATGAACTTAAAACTGCTCTTGCTGCCCACATATCCTCTAAAGAAAATCACTGGAAAGAACAGGAACAAGAGATAATGGTAAAGTTTGGTGACAATGCTATTGACATTTTCATAATGGGTTTTGAAGGTTCCAACAGACAGTTTGAAGAACAGGGGTTCCCCCCTCTAGGAAAAGACACTTGCTTTCTAATTGTTGAGACTGCTATTGCTAGATATCCAGCAACAACCTTCGATTTATATCAAATCTGCCTCGTGTAATGAAACTATTTTCCCCTTGAGGGATCCCAACTATAACTTATTTTATGTTGAATATACTCTTTTCTATTTTTATTAGACTATCTAATTGATGTCGCTTAGATAATTGACATCCTACTTGTAAATTATATATATATATACCAGTCGACTGATACCCTTGTGTTATGGGAGTCTTCAGTAAATCCAGAGTTGAAGAGAAGATATACCTAGGTCATGGAACTAGACTTAACTTGTATCCGCCGGGTTTCCTCCCATTAATTGACGTGACCTTTCATATCTCTGGTTAATTCAAAAAACGTTTCTCACACTCCTCCATCTACCTATCTATTCAACACTTCTCCTCCTTCTTTCCCTAGAAAGCGAATTAATGCCCCCCTCTTCCTCTATAAATACGCCTCTTCATCTCCTTTCCCTTCACACTCCTTTCTTTCTTCTATCTTTCGAGATACCTCCTTACTAGTTAGATGGCTAGTTCTTCCGAGCTAGTAGAGACATCTTCTTCCACCGGTTGGCCCACGGTAAACCAACAATGTCTAAGAGAACTAGAAGGGCTAGTAAAGGGTTTATAAGGCCGATTACGATCATCCTCCACTCGAGCCTACTCCCTTCGTCAAGAGCTGGCGATCTCTCAGCAGAATTTAGTAAGGCTCCACGAAACCCATCGACTTCTTGTGAGATGACACCTCTCAAACATGCCTCCGTTTGCCACTCTGCCTTTTGATACTCCCCCCCCCACACACACACAAAGAAGATCATTCGTGAAGCTCCTTAATTTCCCCTCTATTTTTTCTTCTTTTTGTGAAGGGACTGTGATAATTCTCACGACCTCAACTGAGTATGTTATGAAACCACCTTCATCATGTTATAGCTTGTACTATGCTTAATAAAGAAATTTAAGACTTGCATAATTAATGCTGCATACCTTCCTTCTAAAGACTATACCTTTTGAATTCCCCTTCATTCCTCTAAGAATAACATGTATGCCGATATGACTATCCCACCATCAAGCTCTAGTGATATGTCTCATATAAGATAAATTGCCAAATCATGTAATCATGGAAACTGCTTGGATATTCTTGAACGACATCGACTGGTTAAAGTGTTAACTTCACCTTCACCTTCTCCTAGTTCTTGCCTCTTCATATTCAACCCAGCAAGGACTGATGAAGTACACCTTACACCAGAATGAATAAGAAGATATACATATTGAGGGCTTACGAACTGCCATGACTGTTTATCATAATATACTTCATTATTCTTCTCAAATGACAGTTATTTTTACATCCGCCTCTTCCACCTCCTCACCGCATGAGAGTAGCAACTTCATGTTGGACTTTCCGAGATGCAAAAATCGCTTTTTCTGTTGCGAAAACCCCGGAAGTCCGACCACGAATCCGTGCGAAGATGTATTAAAACTAAAACATGTATGTGTTTACTAAAAACCCTAGATCTACCTTAGATCTAGAAGGTGAGATCATTACCCTCGATGCGACGCCCTTCGCAAATCTCGCTCATCCAAAAGCTTCGCCGAAACTCAAGAGCATTAAGTGCACACTCCTCTATTGGTATCCACATAAGCAATAGATGGAGAAAAGCAATCTTGAGTGTGCTAGCACTCCTTAGATGCTCACGACAAGATGAGGAAGAAGAGGGAGAGATCTTGAGAGGATGATCCAAGGAAGAATATGAAGTTGTGTAACTCACAAAAAAAATGAATACCCCATCTAATGGAGTGGCCGGCCACTTCAAGGCTTGGGAGGTTACATGCATGCATGTAACTCCTCCAAAAGCCAATGGCTCTTGGTCTCCCTCATGAGGTGGAACCACATGCTAAGTCAATGATGATGTGGAGCATCATCATTGGTCGACCATGCTAAGTCATCATCATGACATGACATTTGGTCAAGTCAAACTTAACCTTTCATCTTCCCTCTCAAGTCAAGTCAAACTTGACCTCTTATCTCCCATGGTTGATCAAATCCAACCATTTGATTCAAGTCAATTTAATTTAATGAATCTCTATTCATTAATTTAAATTGATTTGATGAATTAAATCTAAATTAGACTCATTCAACACTTGAATTAAATTGAGTCCAACTCAATTAGTCTAATTAGGATTACTCTTAATCCAATTTGGTTCATCCCATGAACCTAATCCTCATGGTTCATCATATGAACCTAATCTCCATCTAATTGCCCTTTGTGTGTGACCCTATAGGTTCTTGTAACATTGGCAATATCCCTAAACTGATTTAGGAACATAAGCAATGAGCGGTATCTAGCAACACATCATTGCTACCCAAGTTACAAGAATGTTGAGCTCCAACATCACCTTTGTGACTACTAATTGTGACTCTCACAATATGTGACAATGTCCCTCTATCCATGACATCTAGATTGACCAATCGAGGCATAGACCATGTCATCCTCGGTACAATCTATATCTTGAACTCCAAGTAGACTCACTCTAATCAAATGAGCTCAATATCTCATATTGACTCATTTGGGCATGGCCATGCACTTCGTGGTCTCACTCTATCAAGAATATCGATGTCAACCCCATCATATAGGAGGGATAGATCCCATCTACATCACTCACATCCCTCTGTATAATTTGTTATATACCCAGTAATCGCCTTTATAGTCCACCCATTTACGGGTGACGTTTGACAAAGCCAAAGTATGCAACTCCTTATGTAGGGAACTATGGTGACTTCAATTCTAAGGACTAATAGTCATACTAATAGCCACATGAGAAAGTATATGACACTCATATAACGATCCATGATACTTTCTCATTGTGGGTCATTCAGTATACATTCTCCAATGCATACTCATGTGTCAACTTGATATCTCATATCCATGACTTGTGAGATCAAGTCATCGTGTTGACCTACATGCTAGTCTCTACGCATTAACATTGTCCCTGAATGTTAATACTCGACTAGGAATGATTAAGAGTAGTGTTCTCTATATCATCTCATTATCGATTCAACCAATCAATTGATATAGATAAGAACCTACTACTCAAGGACATTATTATATTTAGTTATTTGGCACCAATACAAGTAAATATAATAACCATACCTTTATAAATAGGAATATGATACAATAAAGTCCATACAACAATCATCACATGATTGGCTCTAGGGCTTTCACTAACAATCTCCCACTAGCACTGGTGTCAATCACCGTAGTATCTAATACCCAATGACCTAGTGTGACCATCATGCTTTTTCTGTGCCAAAGCCTTGGTCAAGGGATCTACGATGTTAGCCTCTGTGGGTACTCTGCAAATCTTCACATCTCCTCTATCGATAATCTCTCGAATGAGATGGAAGCACCGATATATTCGGCCTATGTAGAATCAGCAACTGTGTCCTGCTTGGAACTCTTCCAGCTCACAGCGCCACCATTCAAGTAAAACATGAACCTTGACTGTGATCTATAATAATTCTAGTCAGTTTGGAAGCTGGCATCGTTGTAACCCTTTACAGCTAGCTCCTCATTGCCTCCAAATATCAAGAAATATTCTTTAGTCCTTCTCAAGTACTTAAGAATATTCTTGACTGCTATCCAGTGACGCTCACCTGGATCTGACTGGTACCTACTCGTCATGCTCAAGGCATACGAGACATCAGGATGAGTACACAGCATGGCGTACATGATAGATACTATAGCAGATGTGTAAGGGATCTTATCCATGCGGTCTCTCTCCTCTCTAGAAGAGAGACTTTGAGTCTTCGAAAGACTCACACCATGTGACATCGGCAGAAGTCCCTTCTTGGAATTCTGCATGGCAAACCGTAGTAATACCGTGTCAATGTATGTACTCTGACTTAGGCCAAGCAATCTCTTAGATCTATCTCTATAGATCTTGATGCCTAGAATACAGACTGCTTCACCTAAGTCCTTCATTGAGAAGGACGTCCCTAGCCAAGTCTTCATAGACTGTAGCGAAGGGATGTCATTCTCAATGAGTAGTATATCATCCACATACAATACAAGGAAGATAACTGTATTCCCATTAACCCTCTTGTAGACACAGGGTTCATCTTCATTCTTGATGAAACCAAACTGTTTGATCGCATCATCAAATTGAAGATTCCAGCTCCAAGAGGCTTGCTTTAGCCCATAAATGGACCTTTGCAGCTTGCATACTTTCCCAATATGCTATGGATCTTCAAAACCCTCAGGTTGTGTCATGTACACATCCTCGAGTAAGTTTCCATTCAGAAATGCGATTTTGACATCCATCTGTCATATCTCATAATCGTGGTATGCTGCAATAGCAAGCAAGATCCGAATGGACTTAAACATCGCCACTGGAGAAAAGGTTTCATCATAGTCAATACCATGAATTTGCTTGAAACCTTTAGCCACCAATCGGCCCTTATAGGTATGCGTAAGTCCATCCATGTCGGTCTTTCTCCTAAAGACCCACTTACACCCAATGGGTTTGACCCCTTCAGGTGGATCAACCAAAGTCCTTACTTGGTTGGTGTACATGGATTCCATCTCGGACCTCATGACCTCTAGCCATTTCTCAGAATCTGGGCTCATCACAGCTTCTTGATAGGAGGTAGGCTCATTCTCAATGAGAATAACGTCATCATGGTCAGACAAGAGAAATGAATATCTCTCAGGCGATGACGTACCCTATCAGACCTGCAAAGAGGTAGGTCTACATGAATAGGTGATTGTTCCACAACTCTTTGTGCAACAACCTCATCACCCACAACACTTTGTGGTTCATGTTCAACCTCCATCAAGGCCTCAGTGTTATGGTACTTATCTTGAATTTCTTCAAGATCGAATGTACTCCCACTAATTTTTCTAGAAACAAAATCCCTTTCTGTTAGGGCAATCTTGTTGGATCGAAAGTGTCGCTAGAGGGGGGGGTGAATAGCGATACGGTGTCGTTAAAAACTTTTGCAATAAGTAAAAAGCAAGTAGAGAATGCACAGCGGAAATATAAAGTAGATAAGATATTTTTACGTGGTTCACAATCTTTCGATTGCTAATCCACGGCCCTAGTGATCCTTGATCACGTACGGAGGGCAATTCACTAAAACCACTCCTCTTCGTTGGAAGTAGGAGCAACGATTACAAAAAGAAATCAAGGCAAAGGGACACTCCCCCTTTCCTTGTTACGATTAAAGCACAAAGACAATTTAAAGAAGTAGAACTTAAATAAATATACCGACAACTCTTATAAGTAGAAGATGTAGCTTTCGTTGTCGGCGGCACTTCGTCGTAGCAAATGTGAGTAGTAGTAGCGGCGTTACGACGGCGTGTTGAGAGCTCTTGAATTCTTGTCTTTTTTGCTTGGCGTGAACATGTCTATTTATGGATATTGATCTATGAATTTAGACATAGGTAGTGTCCAAGGTGAGGTTCTTATCCCCCAAGTCTTGCTCATCCACATCCTTTGCGCCAACTCAAGGATGAGGTGCTTCATCCAACCACCTTGTGCCACAACTCAAGGATGAGGTGCTCATCCAACCACCTTGTGCCACCTCAAGGAGGCCTTCACGCCAACTTGTTGGAGCCATCCAACTTGTGCCACATCATGGGAGCCAACCATCTTGTGCCAACTCTCCTCATTTTGGGCGTCCAAGCTTGATGGTGGTTTGCCAACCATCTTGTGCCAACTCACCTCATTTTGGGCGTCCAACTTGATGATGGTTTGGATGTCCACCTTGATGCCACATCACCTAATTTTGGGGTCCAAGCTTGGTGATGGTTTGGATGTCCACCTTGATGCCACATCACCCTTTGTACCAAAACACGAGTCAAGTCCAAATTCACCCCTTGAAATTCGAGCTCTTCTCGAGGTCGAACTAGACCAGTGATTGATCAGAGTAGACGATCGTCAAAGGGTTTTGGGCAGATACAAGTTAGCTTAAAATATAAAGTACGATGGTTCTAACCATCTGATCTCGACCTAGACCTTCCATTGGAGGTAGTGGGTCGGATCTACGCTTAACGACCTTGCTTCGCTTTCACACGAGCTTACCTTGTAGCCTCGCTTCCGGTCTTCACCCGAGTACCTCGGCTTCCTCCGAAGTCCCTCTGGCGTTGCCCGACCACCTCGGTTCCCACCGGGTGTCGCAGACCTTCCGCTCAACTTTAGCATTTCTGCACACTTAATTGAGCTCGTAAGATAACAAATATACCCTTAACTATTGAGCCTTTTGCCATAATCAAAATACCGGTTCGACTTTGGTGCCCACTTGCACCAACAATCTCCCCCTTTTGATTCATGGCAAACCGACACAAAAGTTAAGGAAAAATTAAGCATAACAGTAAGCTAGCATAATGATTAAGCATGAATGAGCTAGCATAAAGATTAAATATGAATGATCTAGCATAATGATTAAGCATGAATGAGCTAGCATAAAGATTAAATATGAATGAGCTAGCATAAAGATTAAATATGAATGAGCTAGCATAATGATTAAATATGAATGAGCTAGCATAATGATTAAGTATGAATGAGCTAGCATAAAGATTAAGCATGAGTGAGCTAGCATAAAGATTAAGCATGAGTGAGAAATATTATTGTTTCAAGTTCTCCTTTGAGGTAACCTCCCCTTGAAGGTGAGTTCTTGAAAAATAATTTTTACTCCCCCTTAATAGTTGCTTAAGTAAGCGGAATTACTTAATATAAAAGGTAATAATTTTGTTTACTTTCTTCCTTACTTTGTGACTTTCTCCCCTTTTGCCTTAACTCAAAATGTTTGTAAATATATTTTAAGGTTTGTAAGTCCAAGCAAGTTCCCAATATAAATATATTTTTTTTTTTTAAATAATAATAAGCTTGAAAATATGTTCATCTAAAATGTACAACTCCGGTTGGACTTGATTGATATAGAATGATCAATAAGTCTTGAAGGAGTTGATTAATTTTAAATAATTATACTCCATGTTTCATGTCGATTCACTGAATCTACATCTGGAACCTGGAGTAAGGTCCTAACATCTCACGCCGTCTCGTGGCTAAGTACACAAACACATTAGTCCTATGTGTTGTGAGATGTGTTAGCTCCTTAAATCTATAGGTATATGATTTCTAAGGTAAGACTTAGGCTAATTTCATAAAAGAAGCAAAAGTAGAGTACATATATAGAAAAATTTAAATCCTACTCTATTACGCACATACCTAACTTTCGTCTTAATAAACTAAATTACCGGGTAGTGGTTTGGTGAAGATGTCCGCTAGGTTTGATTTGGACTCAACATACTCTAGTTGTATAGTTCCATTAGTTACATGTTCCCTAATGAAGTGGTGTTTAACTTCTATATGTTTTGTCCTAGAATGACATATTGGATTTTTAGTTAAGTTAATTGAACTAATGTTATCTATGTAGGTTTTAATGTTGTTAAAGATTAAGCTAAAGTCTTGGAGAGTGTGCTTCATCCACGAGCCTGAGAGACACACTCACCCATCATAGCGTATTCGGCTTCGGTGGTAGATAAGGCAGCGCATGCCGCTTCCTCTGCACTAACTTACTAGACTGGCGAGGATTTGACAACAACCACTCGTGCTCTTTCTATCGAGTTTACTACCGCATAGTCGGAGTCAGAGTAGCCGATTAGATTAAACTCGGTAGATCTAGGGTACCAAATACCTACGTTTAGCGTGCCCTTTAGATATCTAAGGATACGCTTGACTAGGGTTAGGTGAGACTCCTTGGCACAGGTTTGTAACCTTGCGCACATACTTACCGCGAATAAAATGTCGGGTCGGCTCGCGGTTAAGTATAGGAGACTTCCTATTGCGCTCCTATAGTATTTTAGGTCAACGGGTTTTCCTTCTACATCTTCGTTTATATTAACATTAGTTGCCATAGGTGTATTGATTATTTTAGCATCTTGCATTCCAAATCGATTTATTAAGTCCTTAGTATATTTTTGTTGATGTAAATATATTCCATCTTTAGTTTGTTTAATTTGTAAACCTAAGAAAAAACTTAACTCTCCCACTAAATTCATTTCAAATTCACTTTCCATAAGTGAGATGAATTCGTTTAGCAGGATCGAGTTGGTAGTTCCAAAAATTATATCATCTACATAGATTTGGGCTATAAATAAGATTTCTTTTCCTACGGTTTTAACGAATAAGGTTGGGTCGACTAAACCTTGGTTGAATCCTTTGGACTTAAGATAGATCAAAAGCCTTTCGTATCAAGCTCTTGGGGCTTGTTTGAGTCCATATAGGGCTTTCTTAAGTCTAAGGACATGGTCAGGTTTATCTAGATTTTCGAATCCGGGAGGTTGGTAGCGTAAACTTCTTCCTTAATGTATCCATTCAAAAATGCTGACTTGACATCCATTTGAAACAATTTAAAACCTCGATGTAAAGCATATGCTAACAACATTCGGATGGACTCTAGTCAGCTCACAGGCGTAGGTCTCATCGTAATCTAAACCTTCGACTTGACTAAACCCTTTTGCGACTAACCTAGCTTTATTTCTAACTACTTCACCTTTATCATCAAGTTTATTTCGAAATACCCACCTTGTTCCAATAATTGATTTTTCTTTAGGTGGTGGTACTAATTCCCAGACTTCATTTCTAGTGAATTGAGCTAGCTCTTCTTGCATAGCAATAATCCAGTCGGGATCAAGAAGTGCTTGTTCAATAGTTTTGGGTTCGATTTTGAAATTACTTGAGATTTGACTAAGGTTTCGATATGAAGCTCTAGTTCGAACCCTAAATTTGGATCACCTATAACTTGATTGATAGGATGATTTGTTTGAGTCTTAGTGTGACTCGGGTTAGGGTCATCTATCACTTGGTCGATAGGATGACTTGGGTGAGTTCTAGTTTGACTTGGGTTAGAGTCATCTATCACTTGGTCGATAGGATGACTTGGGTTAGACAGATTCAAGTTCAAGATCGAGTCGGGTTCGCTATAAGTTGATTTGCTAGTTGGTTTTGTTAAGGATTGAGCGGGTTCGTGTCCTTCGTCGAAAACTATATTAATGGTTTCTTCGACTCTAAGAGTGTCGTGATTGTATACCTATAAGCTCTCTTGGTTGAGTATCCTAGAAAGGTTCGATGAGAGGTTTTGGATTTGAATTTCCTAGGTAATCCTTAGTGTTTAAGATATGTACCTTGCATCCAAATACCCTAAAGTACTTGATGTTGGTATTTTATCGTGATAAATCTCGTCTGAGGTCTTTTGGTGCCTCTTTACCATAAGGATCCTATTTTGGACATAGCAAGCCGTACTAACGGCCTCGCCCAAAATCTACTCGGGTAGGTTATACTCGTTTAACATTGTCCTAGCGGCTTCTTGTAGGGTTCTATTTTTCCGCTCGACTAACCCATTTTGTTGTGGGGTTCTAGGACATGAAAACTCATGGTGGTATCCGTTTAGGTTACAAATCTGTAAACTGTGGTTTTCGAATTCACCACCATGATCGCTTCTAAGTCTTTTAATCTTAAGGTTCTTTTGATTTTGATTAACCTACAAAGATTGATTAGTTGGTCTAGGGTATCATTTTTATGTTTGATAAACCTAACCCAAGTAAATCTAGAATAGTCGTCAATTATGACTAAGCAAAATTGACTACCATTGAGTGACTTAGCTCCATGTGAATCAAATAGATCCATGTGTAGGAGCTCAAGAACACTTTTGGTCGTTCTTGATTAGTTAATTGATGTTGTGTCCTAGATTGTTTACCTTGTTGACAAGCATTACATATTTTATTATCCAAGTTGTTTAGTTTAGGCAAACCTATAACCAAGCCACTCGACTCATCTTGTGGGCCGAGTCTTGGGTGCAGTGTCCAGTCTTGATTGCCATAACCAAGATTCCTCTTCTTTGTGTCATAAGACACTTGGTTGAGGAGTTAGGTAAATTTATTGTGTAGATGTTGCTACTCCTAGTTCCTTTAAGTATTATTTTAGATGTTGCATTTATTTTGATTACATTCATTTTCTAGAAATATGACCTTATAATTGTTATCACACAATTGGCTTACACTAAGTAAATTATATTGAAAGTTTTCTACTAATAAGACATTTTGAATTGTAAAGTTAGAGTTGAGCTCAATATCACCTGATCCGATGATTTTGAGCTTGCCGTTATTTCAGAAGGCTACCGATCCTTGTCGTTTGAATCGTAACTTGAAAATTTGAGTTGATCCCGGTCATGTGTCGAGCAGCAACATCCAACATCCATTGATCCTACACATAAGGTAGTTGGATCGGATATTGGAATTACTAAAGGGTTGTTTGTAAGTTTTTAAACCTAAATCATCTCACCAATATCTACATGATCAAAACATGTTATTCCTATGTGTTATTGTGAGATGACTATCAATTTACTTGATTAATTTTAATGAATTTAAATTAACCAACATTAGGTTAGATTGGATTTAGTCTAAGCTCATCAAGTAATCTTTTCAAGAGATTAGCTTCAGTGTCGTGGCGAGGCACGAGGCCTTCTTTGATCGGAACAACGACCACTTCCTTAGACAAAGCTAATTTCAAGAAATTGATAACTCGACTTACTTGAGACTACGTCTTGGTCTAACTAGTTATTTTTGAAAAGAGGCTCCCGAGGCTCAATCTTTTAAATAGGATTTTAGTTGATTATGAGTCCTATCTAACCATTCTAAAAATAAAGGAAAAACTAAGCATGCAATTTCTAAGACTTAACAAAATACATTTTGTATTGGCTCCCCTGGACCATTGAATCAGTGGGTCTATTCACAAAGTGAATTTGGTCCTTGGGAACCCAATACATGTAAGATCCTAAAGTTGAAATCAAAGTGGTCTTAGGGACCCATGCTAGGACATTATTCTTATGATGGTTTACTATAGACAAATATGACTTATTGGTTGTATTTGAGTTAAACCCGAGTCCGGCCTTGTTGTAACGGCCCTTTGTGATCAAGTAAGAGGTCAAGTCCCTTGGATCCCAAAGTGAACCTTTCCAACGTGTTCCTAAGGTCTTCGACTTGTGTTTTCAAAGCGAGTTCTCAACTTCAAGCTTTTCAAGAGGTTAGTCCTCCTCTTGAATACAAGTAGTTGAAGAGGTTAGGGAGACCTCATGTTTGAGAAGGTTAACCTCCTCAATTAGGGTCTCGACCTTGGACTCGGACTTAGCTAGTTTCTTATTTAAAAATTTAATTGCACCATACAAAGTATTAAGTAACGACCGACTTACCCTTAATGATTCTTTTGAACCGGATACGGATCCGTGGCTTGTCTTGAATGGAAGCTCATCATCGGATTCGGACTCGGACTCTTCTTGATTTTGAGTCGTGCTCGGTCGGCTTGGCCATTAGAGCTTGGATATCGTCTTCTTCCTCCGACAACTCCTCCCAAGTAGCGTTTAGCGCTTTCTTGGTCTTTGATGCGTTATTCTTTAGCTTTGGGCACTCGGACTTGATGTGACCGAACCTGTTGCACTCATAGCATCTAAAATTAGAAGTATTTGAATTAGGTTTAGGCTTACCTTGAGTTGTTGGTCGTTTTTGTCTCTTGATCATCTTCCGAACTAGATTGACTAGTTCGGATTCTATTTCGGAGTCTACTTCCGATTCGGACTCGTCTTCTTCCTTCGGGGGTGGTTTGCTTGCGGGCTTCTTCTTCTTGGAACCTGCAACTAACGCAATACTCTTCTCGGCCTGGACCACGTTAGTTTGTGTTGGTGCAGTGGGCACCAAAGTCGAACCGGTATTTTGATTATGGCAAAAGGCTCAATAGTTAAGGGTATATTTGTTATCTTACGAGCTCAATTAAGTGTGCAGAAATGCTAAAGTTGAGCGGAAGGTCTGCGACACCCGGTGGGAACCGAGGTGGTCGGGCAACGCCAGAGGGACTTCGGAGGAAGCCGAGGTACTCGGGTGAAGACCGGAAGCGAGGCTACAAGGTAAGCTCGTGTGAAAGCGAAGCAAGGTCGTTAAGCGTAGATCCGACCCAATACCTCCAATGGAAGGTCTAGGTCGAGATCAGATGGTTAGAACCATCGTACTTTATATTTTAAGCTAACTTATCTTTGCGGTCAAAACCCTTTGACTACATGCTAGTCAAGTTCGACCTCGAGAAGAGCTCGAATTTCAAGGGGGTGAATTTGGACTTGACTCGTGTTTTGGTACAAAGGGTGATGTGGCATCAAGGTGGACATCCAAACCATCACCAAGCTTCCTTGTGGTGGACGCCCAAAATAAGGTGAGTTGGCACAAGATGGTTGGCTCCCATGATGTGGCACAAGTTGAATGGCTCCAACAAGTTGGCGCCCAAGGAGGTTGGAGGTGGCACAAGGTGGTTGGATGAAACACCTCATCCTCAAGTTAGCGCCCAAGGAGGTTGGAGGTGGCACAAGGTGGTTGGATGAAACACCTCATCCTTGAGTTAGCGCACAAGAAGGTTGGAGGTGGCACAAGGTGGTTGGATGAAACACCTCATCCTTGAGTTGGCGCACAAGAAGGTTGGAGGTGGCACAAGGTGGTTGGATGAAACACCTCATCCTTGAGTTGGGATAAGAACCTCACCTTGGACACTACCTATGTCTAAATTCATAGATCAATATCCATAAATAGACATGTTCAAGCCAAGCAAATAACAAGATTTCAAGAGCTCTCAACACGCCGTCGTAACGCCGCTACTACTACTCACATTTGCTACGACGAAGTGCCGCCGACAACGAAAGCTACATCTTCTACTTATAAGAGTTGTCGGTATATTTATTTAAGTTCTACTTCTTTAAATTGTCTTTGTGCTTTAATCGTAACAAGGAAAGGGGGAGTGTCCCTTTGCCTTGATTTCTTTTTTGTCGTTGCTCCTACTTCCAGCGAAGAGGAGTGGTTTTAGTGAATTGCCCTCCGTCGTGATCAAGGATCACTAGGGCCGTGGATTAACAATCGAAAGATTGTGAACCACGTAAAAATATCTTGTCTACTTTATATTTCGCTGTGCATTCTCTACTTGCTTTTACTTATTGCAAAGTTTTTAACGACACCGTATCGCTATTCACCCCCTCTAGCGACACTTTCGATCCAACAATTGGTATCGAGTCGGCGCTAAGATTCGTGAAACCACCAATCTAGCTTTGTTTTCTTTTTACAGAGATTTTTATTTATTTATCTCTGTTTTGTATAATTATTTCACTTGCTTATCTTCTCCTACATATAGAATTGCATTAGAGGCTTTAGGATCCGGATAAGGTTGTCCTTCGGGTTAGATCCGAGTAAGGTTGTCCTCGGAACTTCAACGACATTCGCATTTGATTGTTTATTTCTTTTGCAAGTTACATTTTATATATCTTTTTACTTCCCTTTTTACTAATCCAAGGCGAAAGTCTTGGAATATTCTTCCGTGTGTGTTTTGCAAGATTCTTTTTCGTTCTTCTTCTTGTTTTTAAATGGCCCATCTCGAAGGGTTTAGCACCTTGACCCCGTTTTACAACGGTAATGACTTTCGTTATTGGAAGGTCGGATGGAATGCTTTCTTAAAACCCAAATCGAGATGTGGATCGTAATCAAACCGGTTTCACACTTCCTATTAATGAAGATGGTGAATCTTTGGGTTACGATCAATGGTCAAATTCCATGAAAAACAAGTAGAAGCCGATGCCAAGGCAACTCAAATCTTGCAATGTGGGTTGTCAAGGAAGAGCTCAACCGCGTCGGCCCCTTCATTAGTGCAAAGGACTTATGGACCAAGCTAGTGGAACTACACGAAGGCAAGCGACACGAAGGTATGTAAAGAGATTTACTTTTAAATAAATTGTATAACTTGAAAATGCAGGAAAAGCGAGACCGCAACTCAACTACATGCTCGTATCCAAGACATCATCAACCAACTCCATGCCATCGGACAAAGGTCGAGAATCGCGACCTTATCGGTATTCTCTTAACTCGTTTCCTAGGACCACCTTGTGGGCATCCATGGTCGATGCCTACAAGGTCTCCAGGACCTTTCTAAAATTAGGTTAGACGAATTGTTTGAACTTGAATTACATGAGCAAACTAACGTGGTCGGTAGAGAAGAGTATTGCGTTAGTTGCAGTTCCAAGAAGAAGAAGCCCGCAAGCAAGCCACCCCGAAGGAAGAAGACGAGTCCGAATCGGAAGTAGACTCGAAATAGAATCCGAACTAGTCAATCTAGTTAGGAAGATGATCAGAGACGAAAACGACCAACAACTCAAGGTAAGCCTAAACCTAATTCAAATACTTCTAATTTTAGATGCTATGAGTGCAACAGGTTCGGTCACATCAAGTCCGAGTGCCCAAAGCTAAAGAATAACGCATCAAAGACCAAGAAAGCGCTAAACGCTACTTGGGAGGAGTTGTCGGAGGAAGTAGACGATATCCAAGCTCTAATGGCCAAGCCGACCGAGCACGACTCCGAAACCGACGAAGAGTCAGTCGAATCCGATGATGAGCTTCCATTCAAGACAAGCCACGGATCCGTATCCGGTTCAAAAGAATCATTAAGGGTAAGTCGGTCGTTACTTAATACTTTGTATGGTGCAATTAAATTTTTAAATAAGAAACTAGCTAAGTCCGAGTCCAAGGTCGAGACCCTAATTGAGGAGGTTAACCTTCTCAAACATGAGGTCTCCCTAACCTCTTCGACTACTCGTATTCAAGAGGAGGACTCAACTCAAGTTGAAAAGCTTGAAGTTGAGAACTCGCTTTTGAAAACACAAGTCGAAGACCTTAGGAACACGTTGGAAAGGTTCACTTTGGGATCCAAGGGACTTGACCTCTTACTTGGATCACAAAGGGCCGTGTACAACAAGGCCGGACTCAGGTTTAACTCAAATACAACCAATAAGTCATATATGTCTATAGTAAACCAACATAAGAAAAATGTCCAAGCATGGGTCCCTAAGACCACTTTGATTTCAACTTTAGGATCTAACATGTATTGGGTTCCCAAGGACCAAATTCACTATGTGAATAGACCCACTCGATTCAATGGTCCAGGGTGAGCCAATACAAAATGTATTTTTTTTAAGTCTTAGAAATTGCATGCTTAGTTTTTCCTTTATTTTTAGAATGGTTAGATAGGACTCATAACCAACTAAAATCCTGCGAAAAGATTGAGCCTCGGGGAGCCTCTTTTCAAAAATAAACCAACTAAAATCCTACGAAAAGATTGAGCCTCGGGGAGCCTCTTTTCAAAAATAACTAGTTAGACCAAGACGTAGTCTCAAGTAAGTCGAGTTATCAATTTCTTGAAATTAGCTTTGTCTAAGGAAGTGGTCGTTGTTCCGATCAAAGAAGGCCTCTGTGCCTCGCCACGACACAGAAGCTAATCTCTTGAAAAGATTACTTGATGAGCTTAGACTAAATCCGAATCTAACCTAATGTTGGTTAATTTAAATTCATTAAAATTAATCAAGTAAAATTGAAAGTCATCTCACAATAACACATAGGAATAACATGTTTTGATCATGTAGATATTGGTGAGATGATTTAGGTTTAAAAACTTACAAACAACCCTTTAGTAATTCCAATATCCGATCCAACTACCTTATGTGTAGGATCAATGGATGTTGGGCGATGGTTACTCGACACATGGCCAGGGATCAACTCAAATTTTGAAGTTACGATTCAAGCGACAAGGATCGGTAGCCTTGGAAATAAGCAAGCTCAAAATCATCGGATCATGTGATATTGAGCTCAACTCTAACTTTACAATTCAAAATGTCTTATTAGTAGAAAACTTTCAATATAATTTACTGGTCATATTTCTAGAAAATGAATGCGTAATCAAAATAAATGCAACATCTAAAATAATACTTAAAGGAACTAGGAGTAGCAACATCTACACAATAAATTTACCCAACTCCTCAACCAAGTGTCTTATGACCACAAGAGGAATCTTGGTTATGGCAGAAGACTCGGACACTGCACCCAAGACTCGTCCACAAGATGAGTCGGTGAACTTGGTTATAGGTTTGCCTAAACTAAACAACTTGGATAATAAAATATGTAATGCTTGTCAACAAGGTAAACAATCTAGGACACAACATCAATTAACTAATCAAGAGCAGACCAAAAGTGTTCTTGAGCTCCTACACATGGATCTATTTGATTCACATGGAGCTAAGTCACTCAATGGTAGTCAATTTTGTAGTCATAATTGGCGACTATTCTAGATTTACTTGGGTTAGGTTTATCAAACATAAAAATGATACCTAGACCAACTAATCAATCTTTGTAGGTTAATCGAAAATCAAAAGAACCTTAAGATTAAAGACTTAGAAGCGATCATGGTGGTGAATTCGAAAACCACGGGTTTCTGATTTACGTAACCTAAGCGGATACCACCATGAGTTTTCATGTCCTAGAACCCCACAACAAAATGGGTTAGTCGAGCGGAAAAATAGAACCCTACAAGAAGCGCTAGGACAATGTTAAGCAGTATAACCTACGATAGATTTTGGCGGAGTTAGTGACTTGCTATGTCAAAATAGGATCCTTATGGTAAAGAGGCACCAAAGACCTGCGAGATTTATCACGATAAAATACCGAACATCAAGTACTTTAGGGTATTTGGATGCAAGGTACATATCTTAAACACTAAGGATTACCTAGGAAATTCAAATCCAAAACCTCTCTTTGGAACCTTTCTAGGATACTCAACCACCCGATAGAGCTTATAGGGTATACAATCACGACACTCTTAGAGTCGAAGAAACCATTAATATAGTTTTGACGAAGGACACGAACCCGTTCAATCCTTAACAAAACCAACTAGCAAATCAACTTATAGCGAACCCAGGCTACGATCTTGAACTTGAATCTCGTCCTAACCCAAGTCATCCTATCGACCAAGTGATAGATGACCCTAACCCGAGTCACACTAAGACTCAAACAAATCATCCTATCAATCAAGTTATAGGTGATCCAAATTTAGGGGGTTCGAACTAGAGCTTCATATCGAAACCTTAGTCAAATCTCGTTAATTTCCAAAATCGAACCCAAAACTATTGAACAAGCACTTCTTGATCCCATTGGATTATTGCTATGCAAGAAGAGCTAGCTCAATTCACTAGAAATGAAATGCAGGAATTAGTACCACCACCTAAAGAAAAATCGGTGTGGAACACAAGGTGGGTATTTGAAATAAACTTGATGATAAAGGTGAAGTAGTTAGAAATAAAGCTAGGTTAGTCGCAAAGGGTTTAGTCAAGTCGAAGGTTTAGATTACGATGAGACCTCGCCCGTAGCGGACTAGAGTCCATCCAGAATGTTGTTAGCATATCTGCACATCGAGGTTTTAAATTGTTTCAAATGGATGTCAAGTCATTTTGAATGGATACATTAAGGAAGAAGTTTCGTCGATCAACCTCCCGGATTAAAATCTAGATAAACGACCATGTCCTTAGACTTAAGAAAGCCCTATATGGACTCAAACAAGCCCCAAGAGCTTGATGCGAAGGCTTTCGATCTATCTTAAGTCCAAAGGATTCAACCAAGGTTTAGTCGACCCAACCTTATTCGTTAAAACGTAGGAAAAGAAATCTTTATAGCCCAAATCTATGTAGATGATATAATTTTTGGAACTACCAACTCGATCCTGCTAAGCGAATTCATCTCACTTATGGAAAGTGAATTTGAAATGAATTTAGTAGGAGAGTTAAGTTTCTTCTTAGGTTTACAAATTAAACAAACTAAAGATGGAATATATTTACATCAACAAAAATATACTAAGGACTTAATAAATCGATTTGGAATGCAAGATGCTAAAATAATCAATACACCTATGGCAACTAATGTTAATATAAGCGAAGATGTAGAAGGAAAACCCGTTGACCTAAAATACTATAGGGCGCAATAGAAGTCTCCTATACTTAACATGAGCCGACCGACATTTTATTGCGGTAAGTATGTGCAAGGTTACAAACCTGTGCCAAGGAGTCTCACCTAACCCTAGTCAAGCGTATCCTTAGATATCTAAAAGGCACGCTAAGCGTAGGTATTTGGTACCCTAGATCTCGAGTTTAATCTAATCGGCTACTCGACTCGACTATGCGGTAGTAAACTCGATAGAAAGAGCACGAGTGGTTGTTGTCAAATCCTCGGCTCGAGTCTAGTAAGTTAGTGCGATAGGAAGCGACATTGCGTTGCCTTATCTACCAGAAGAATACGTTGCGATGGGTGAGTGTGTCTCTCGGCTCACGTGTGGATGAAGCACACTCTCCAAGACTTTAGCTTAATCTTTAACAACATTAAAACCTACATAGATAACATTAGTTCAATTAACTTAACTAAAAATCCAATATGTCATTCTAGGACAAAACATATAGAAGTTAAACACCACTTCATTAGGGAACATGTAACTAATGGAACTATACAACTAGAGTATGTTGAGTCCAAATCAAACCTAGCGGACATCTTCACCAAACCACTACAAAGCGAATTTAGTTTATTAAGATGAAAGTTAGGTATGTATGCGTAATAGAGTAGGATTTAAATTTTTCTATATATGTACTCTACTTTTGCTTCTTTTATGAAATTAGCCTAAGTCTTACCTTAGAAATCATATACCTATAGATTTAAGGAGCCAACACATCTCACAACACATAGGACTAATGTGTTTGTGTACTTATGCGTGAAGCAGGCGTGAGATGTTAGGACCTTACTCACAGTTCGATGTAGATTGGTGCATCGACATGAACCATGGAGTATAATTATTTAAAATTAATCAACTCCTTCAAGACTTATTGATCATTCTATATCAATCAAGTCCAACCGGAGTTGTACATTTTATATGAACATATTTTCAAGCTTATTATTATTTAAAAAAATATATATATATATATTTATATTGGGAACTTGCTTGGACTTACAAACCTTAAAATATATTTACAAACTTTTTGAGTTAAGGCAAAAGGGGGAGAAAGTCACACAAGTAAGGAAGAAAGTAAACAAAATTATTACCTTTTATATTAAGTAATTCCGTTTACTTAAGCAACTATTAAGGGGGAGTAAAAATTATTTTTCAAGAACTCACCTTGGTCGAGGGAGGTTACCTCAAAGGGAGAACTTGAAACAATAATATTTCTCACTCATGCTTAATCTTTATGCTAGCTCACTCATGCTTAATCTTTATGCTAGCTCATTCATACTTAATCATTATGCTAGCTCATTCATGCTTAATCATTATGCTAGCTCATTCATATTTAATCTTTATGCTAGCTCATTCATGCTTAATCATTATGCTAGCTTCTTTGTTATGCTTAATTTTTCCTTAACTTTTGTGTCGGTTTGCCATGAATCAAAGGGAGATTGTTAGTGCGATGGGCACCAAAAGTCGAACCGATATTTTGATTATGGCAAAAGGCTCAATAGTTAAGGGTATATTTGTTATCTTACGAGCTCAATTAAGTGTGCGAAATGCTAAAGTTGGAAGGTCTGCGACACCCGGTGGGAACAGGGTGGTCGAACCTTGAGGACTTGGAGGCGGGTACTCGGGTGAAGGCGAAGCGAGGCTACAAGGTAAGCTCGTGTGAAAGCGAAGCAAGGTCGTTAAGCGTAGATCCAGGCCCAATACCTCCAATGGAAGGTCTAGGTCGAGATCGGATGGTTAGAACCATCGTACTTTATATTTTAAGCTAACATGCTGCGGTCAAAACCCTTTGACTACAGGTCAAGCTGCTAGTCAAGTTCGACCTCGAGAAGAGCTCGAATTTCAAGGGGGTGAATTTGGACTTGACTCGTGTTTTTACAAAGGGTGATGTGGCATCAAGGTGGACATCAAACCATCACCAAGCTTCCTTGTGGTGGGCGCCCAAAATAAGGTGAGTTGGCACAAGATGGTTGGCTCCCATGATGTGGCACAAGTTGAATGGCTCCAACAAGTTGGCGCCCAAGGAGGTTGGAGGTGGCACAAGGTGGTTGGATGAAACACCTCATCCTCAAGTTGGCGCCAAGGAGGTTGGAGGTGGCACAAGGTGGTTGGATGAAACACCTCATCCTTGAGTTAGCGCACAAGAAGGTTGGAGGTGGCACAAGGTGGTTGGATGAAACACCTCATCCTTGAGTTGGCGCACAAGAAGGTTGGAGGTGGCACAAGGTGGTTGGATGGAAAGATAAGAACCTCACCTGACACTACCTATGTCTAAATTCATAGATCAATATCCATAAATAGACATGTTCAAGCCAAGCAAAAACAAGAATTCAAGAGCTCTCAACACGCCGTAACGCCGCTTACTACTACTCACATTTGCTACGAGGCGCCGCCGACAACTAAAGCTACATCTTCTACTTATAAGAGTTGTCGTATATTTATTTAAGTTCTACTTTAAATTGTCTTTGTGCTTTAATCGTAACAAGGAAAGGGGAGTGTCCTTTGCCTTGATTTCTTTTGTAATCGCTGTCTACTTCCAACGAAGAGGAGTGGTTTTAGTGAATTGCCCTCCGACGTGATCAAGGATCACTAGGCCGGGATTAGCAATCGAAGATTGTGAACCACGAAAAATATCTTGTCTACTTTATATTTTGTGCATTCTCTACTTGCTTTTACTTATTGCAAAAGTTTTTAACGACACCGTATCGCTTATTCACCCCTCTAGCGACACTTTCGATCCAACGGTTTGCTCATGTAATTCAAGTTCAAACAATTGCCTAACCTAATTTTAGAAAGGTCCTTGGAGACCTTGTAGGCATCGACATGGATGCCCACAAGGTGGTCCTAGGAAACGAGTTAAGAGAATACCGATAAGGTCGCGATTCTCGACCTTTGTCCAATGGCATGGAGTTGGTTGACGATGTCTTGGATACGAGCATGTAGTTGAGTTGCGGTCTCATTTTCCTGCATTTTCAAGTTATACAATTTATTTAAAAGTAAATCTCTTTTACATACCTTCGTGTCGTCGGTGCCTTCGTGTAGTTCCACTAGCTTGGTCCATAAGTCCTTTGCACTAATGAAGGGGCCGACGCGGTTGAGCTCTTCCTTGACAACCCACATTGCAAGATTTGAGTTGCCTTGGCATCGGCTTCTACTTGTTTTTCATGGAATTTGACCATTGATCGTAACCCAAAGATTCACCATCGTCATTAATAGGAAGTGTGAAACCGGTTTGGATTACGATCCACATCTCGATTTGGGTTTTAAGAAAGCATTCCATCCGACCCTTCCAATAACGAAAGTCATTACCGTTGTAAAGCGGGTCGGGCAGTGCTAAACCTTCGAGATGGGCCATTTAAAAACAAGAAGAAGAACGAAAAGAATCTTGCAAAACACACACGAAGAATATTCCAAGACTTTCGTCCTTGGATTAGTAGTGGAAGTAAAGAAAAAAATATATATAAAATGTAACTTGCAAAAAGAAATAAACAATCAAATGCGAATGTCGTTGAAGTTCCGAGGACAACCTTACTAGGATCTAACCCAAGGACAACCTTATCCGGATCCTAAAGCCTCTAATGCAATTCTATATGTAGGAGAAGATAAGCAAGTGAAATAATTATACGAAAACAGAAATAAATAAATAAAAAATCTGTAAAAAAAACAAAGCTAGATTGGTGGTTTCACCGAATCTAAGCGCCCCCGGCTCTGATACCAATTGTTGGATCGAAAGTGTCGCTAGAGGGGGGGGGTGAATAGCGATACGATGTCGTTAAAAAACTTTTGCAATAAGTAAAAAGCAAGTAGAGAATGCACAGCGGAAATATAAAGTAGACAAGATATTTTTACGTGGTTCACAATCTTTCGATTGCTAATCCACGGCCCTAGTGATCCTTGATCACGTACGGTGGGCAATTCACTAAAACCACTCCTCTTCGTTGGAAGTAGGAGCAACGATTACAAAAAGAAATCAAGGCAAAGGGACACTCCCCCTTTCCTTGTTACGATTAAAGCACAAAGACAATTTAAAGAAGTAGAACTTAAATAAATATACCGACAACTCTTATAAGTAGAAGATGTAGCTTGTAGCAAATGTGAGTAGTAGTGTGTTGAGAGCTCTTGAATTCTTGTCTTTTTGGCGTGAACATGTCTATTTATGGATATTGATCTATGAATTTAGACATAGGTAGTGTCCAAGGTGAGGTTCTTATCCCCAAGTCTTGCTCATCCACATCCTTTGCCAACTCAAGGATGAGGTGCTTCATCCAACCACCTTGTGCCACAACTCAAGGATGAGGTGCTCATCCAACCACCTTGTGCCACCTCAAGGAGGCCTTCACGCCAACTTGTTGGAGCCATCCAACTTGTGCCACATCATGGGAGCCAACCATCTTGTGCCAACTCTCCTCATTTTGGGCGTCCAAGCTTGATGGTGGTTTGCCAACCATCTTGTGCCAACTCACCTCATTTTGGGCGTCCAACTTGATGATGGTTTGGATGTCCACCTTGATGCCACATCACCTAATTTTGGGGGTCCAAGCTTGGTGATGGTTTGGATGTCCACCTTGATGCCACATCACCCTTTGTACCAAAACACGAGTCAAGTCCAAATTCACCCCCTTGAAATTCGAGCTCTTCTCGAGGCTGGAACTAGACCATGATTGACTATAGTAGACAGGTCAAAGGGTTTTGGACTGCAGTACAAGTTAGCTTAAAATATAAAGTACGATGGTTCTAACCAACTGATCTCGACCTAGACCTTCCATTGGAGGTAGTGGGTCGGATCTACGCTTAACGACCTTGCTTCGCTTTCACACGAGCTTACCTTGTAGCCTCGCTTCCGGTCTTCACCCGAGTACCTCGGCTTCCTCCGAAGTCCCTCTGGCGTTGCCCGACCACCTCGGTTCCCACCGGGTGTCGCAGACCTTCCGCTCAACTTTAGCATTTCTGCACACTTAATTGAGCTCGTAAGATAACAAATATACCCTTAACTATTGAGCCTTTTGCCATAATCAAAATACCGGTTCGACTTTGGTGCCCACTGCACCAACAAATCTCTTGCCGTAATATGGTTTTGATGGTGTGGCAAAGGGTTTAAGTTAGTTTGATATGTTGATGTGATATGTGCGTTGAAGTCGTGCAGGACTTAGTAATTCGCACATGGAGCCGTGGCGAGTTTCACATCTCATGACTCGTGCCTTGAGTCGGTGAAGGATAGCTTTGCGGAAGCCGTGCGCTTGGAGCATCCGAGGGACCGCCGGACGAGAAGCTTGGAGTGAAGCCGGAGGAAGTAGACTTCGAGGCAAGAGACGCGAAGGAGCATTGCAGAGCCGTGCGCCTGATGCTGCCGAGGGACGTGGCCGAGAACGAAGAGAACTTCGAAGGCGAGGACTCAGAAATGAGAGTGAGTGATTGTAACCAGTGAAGGGTAGCTCTTAGGTGAAACTTGGCCATCCGCCAAGTGTCGGATGGGTTTTCGACACCGGCCGCCATTGCCATGGCGATCGCTTTCGTCAGTGAGTTCGACCGTATACGATCGACCGGATTGTGGCGTTAGTCGATCGCCATACGTGGCGTGAGCCAACCATCGATCGAAGAATGGATCGTCAATGGGTTTGGCCACAGAGCCAGCCGATCGGCGACTACGAGGCGATCGATTGATGAGGTCCATCAGTCGACTGCCAAGTGTTCCGGTTGACTACAACGGTCGGGATCCGACGTGTTCGAGGCCGTTGTAGGACGGCAATGATCGCCAAGGGCGCGACGATCGTGATGGCGACAACGGAAGAAGTTAGCCCTCTCTATAAAAGAGAGGTGTGAGCCTGAGAGGCTAATGCTCATACTCCAAACAATCTTCCTAATGCCCCACAAGCTCTAAACTCTTCTTACTGTCTTACTCCATTCTATTTGTAAGAAGAGTGTGCTTGATTTGTAAAGGTTACCTCCACCTAGCTTGGTGCAAAGGAGAGACCATTTAGTGGATTGGTTTAGCGGAGTGATTCACCGAGGACGAATCGGGGACAGTGGATTAGCGGCGTAGCCGTGAACCACGTTATACCATCGTGTTAGCGTTTGTTTTATTGTTTGTCTTTTGCTTTGTATTTGTATATTCCGCTTGCGCTAATCTTTTGTAGACGAGCAATTTACGACGTCCAACGTACGAGGGCTATTCACCCCCCTCTAGCCGGCCATATCGATCACCTACAAGTGGTATCAGAGCCAAGGAAAGCTTGTCGAGGACTAACCGCCACAACAAGCAACTTTCAAAATGGCCGGCTCCAACATCCATCCTCCGAAGTTTGAAGGAGAATTCGCTTGGTGGAAGAAGCGAATGGAGGTATTTTTCGAAACGGATTTTGATATAATGATTACAATGGAATCCGGTTTCGTTTTGCCTAGGGATGAAGAGGGGAAGCCAATAGAGAAATCTAGGTGGACCAAGAGGCAAAGAGAGGAGCACCTTGCAAACTCCAAAGCCAAGCACCATCTCTACAATGTGCTCCCTCAACAAGAAATCAACCGAATAGGAGAATGCCTAAGCGCCAAGGAGATGTGGGAGAAGCTAATTGAGCTTCATGAAGGCACATCCGAGGCAAAGCTAGCAAGGAGAGATCTCCTTCGCTCCCAACTATCCAACATCAAATTAGAAAAGGGAGAAAAGGTAATTTCTTTGCATTCTAGATTCAAAGAAATTTTAAATGGACTAACAAGTGTAGGTGAGAAGCTATCAAACCGGGATATGGTAATGAAGGTCATAGATGCCTTTCCCCAGTCCTCCAAGTGGAGCTCCATGGTGGATTCGTTCTACATCTCCAAGAACTTGGAAGTAAGTACCTTGGAGGAATTTTTCTCAACAATGGAGCTCCACGAAACTAGGCTTGAAGGAATACTAGAGGAGCCTAGAATTCAACCTTCAAGGGGAGTAGCCTTGTTGGCAAACAAGGGAAAGAAGAAGATGGAAATCCCTTCCTCCTCCGATGATGAAGCATCTTCCTCCTCCTCCATGGATAGCACCGAAGAAGCCTATATGGTAAGGAGGGTAAGACGTGCATTTAAGAATTTTAGATTTGATAAATCTAATGATAGGATGAGAAGACCAAGGGGGAAGGTCATATGCCACAATTGCCAAGGAGAAGGGCACATAAGGGACAATTGTCCTCTCCTAAACAAGAGCAAGGAAGAAAGGAAAAAGAAAGAAGAAAAGAAGAAGAAGAAGGGGAGCAAGAAAAAGAAGGAAGAGGAGAAGAAGACAAAGGAGAAGGGAAAGGCTAAGGCTCTCAAGGCAAGGACTTGGGATGATCCATCCTCATCCTCCTCCTCATCATCGGATGAGGAGAATGCCTTTGTCACCAATTTGGCCTTGATGGCCTTTGATGACTTGGATTGCTCTTCCTCCGAAAATGAAGGTTCAAGCTCAAGAGGAGAGAGCTCAAGTGAAGGGGGAGTTTCATCATCCTCATCATCCGAAGAAGAAGAGGACATGGAAACTATGGTAACCAATCTCTCACCTAGTAAAATAGTTTCTATGATTTCTAGTTTAACTAAGGATTTATTTAGGGCAAAGAAGAAAAATAAATGCATGCTTGAACAAATTAAGGAATTAGAACAAAAATTAGAAAAGGCATGCTTAAATGATAATATTTCTTCTAGCTTAAATGATGATGCATGCTCACATGATTATATGCCTTTGGATGTTAATGATGCATGCATAGAGGAAAATAGGGCATTAAGGGAAAAGGTAGATTACTTAACCAAAGCCCTAGAGAAATTCACAATTGGCTCCAACACCTTAAATATGATCTTAGGGAGCCAAAGAGCTAGTTTCAACAAGAAAGGCCTAGGATACAAAGAAAAGAAAAATGAAAAAGCCTACAAATGCCTTATAGCTAGGGGACAAGATAAAAAGAAAGTAATTGCTAGGAAATGGATCCCCAAGGAGTATTTAGTGAACTCAATAGGAAAGAATTTATTTTGGGTTCCAAAATCCATCCTTAAGGGTTAGAATAACCCTAGGGTAGTCAACCACATGGTCCTAACCTATATCATATTTTGGTTGACTTAGGATGACGGGACAACATTTTTAGATAGTGTTGGGTGATGATAACGTACCCATAAATAGGTAATAATGCTTAAATCATGATGATTGATGTAATTCCTATGTGTATTTACAATCATGATTTATGTTTTTGAAATTTGGCACGTTATCATAAGAAATAGGTTTGAATCATGCTTTAGGTAATACTTTGCTTATTATCATCATAAAATACCTAATACATGACTATTATTTAATGAATACATGCATTTAATGATCATAATGTGAAATTAAATCATATATGTCATTTTGATCATGTAGGTTGTTAGGTTGATACTTAACCATGATAGAATTGCATGAATATATTGGTTAAGTATATACAAATACCCCCTAGGATGCATCTCACACTCACTATAGGCTAACTTGATTGAAAACTTAGCATGGGTGAGATATTAGGATGATACAAATGTCCACTAATGCCTATGGCATTTAGATGGTCATTTAAAGTATCAAAATAGCAATAATAGACCAATCATGGGGAAGGCTTATGTTTAATTCATAGACATATTGCCCAAAGATCATGGTTGGATATTTCATATGTTTTCAAAACAATTTCTTACCTTAAAATACATGTATTCATGTTTTGAAACAATTGGATGCAAAACTAGGTAGCTAACTTGATACTAGAATGATCAAAAACCTAGTGGTTTTTAGAGCTTTTGGATTTTTGGCAAAAACAAGAAAATATAATGAGTTTTCATGAAAAACTATTTTTCCTTGATAGATATACTTAATAGAAATATGTTCCCCAAATTTCATGATTTTTCGAATTTTCTGGAATTTATAATGCATTTCTGAAATTAAAATCAAAAATTGGATTCTTTGTGCCGATCTGCCATACAGCAATGATCGTGGTGGCCTGTAAATCAGAACATTGAAGGCCGAATTCAGTTTGTAAACCTACAACAAGTGGTAGAAATATACTTGATGCCATCAACAAGTGGTACCCAATTTTAAATCAACTTGTCATATTTTTCCTCCATTATACTTGATGCCATGAGCTTATAACTTAGTGTTAATCTTTTGATAGTGTCAAAGGGGAGAAATAAGTATGTTTAAGTTAATCACTTTAGGGGGAGAAATACCCTTTAGGGGGAGAAATATATTTTAGGGGGAGAAATATATGATAGGGGGAGAAAATTTGCATAGAGAGTTTCATGGATTAAGGGGGAATTGCATGTTGTTATATCATGTTTATCTTTACATGCTTTCTTACCTTAGAATTTATATCAAATGTTTTTACCTAACTTAAACGGATTGCCACACATCAAAAAGGGGGAGATTTTTAGGGCAATCTCTTGCCGTAATATGGTTTTGATGGTGTGGCAAAGGGATTAAGTTAGTTTGATATGTTGATGTGATATGTGCGTTGAAGTCGTGCAGGACTTAGTAATTCGCACATGGAGCCATGGCGAGTTTCACATCTCATGACTCGTGCCTTGAGTCGGTGAAGGATAGCTTTGCGGAAGTCATGCGCTTGGAGCATCCGAGGGACCGCCGGACGAGAAGCTTGGAGTGAAGCCGGAGGAAGTAGACTTCGAGGCAAGAGACGCGAAGGAGCATTGCAGAGCCGTGCGCCTGATGCTGCCGAGGGACGTGGCCGAGAACGAAGAGAACCAAGGCGAGGACTCGAGAAATGAGAGGAGCGATTGTAACCCAGGAAGGGTAGTTTAGGTGAAACTTGGCCATCCGCCAAGTGTCGGATGGGTTTTTCGACACCACCGATCGCCATGTCATGGCGATCGCTTCCGAGTCGAGTGAGTTCGATCGTATCGATCGCCGGATTGTGGCGTAGTCGATCGCCATACGTGGGCGCGATCGCTAAGACATCGATCGTGGCGCAATGATCGTCAATGGGGTTTCGCCGAACCGCTCGTAGCCGATCGGGCCGATACGAGGCAAAGTGATCGATTGATGAGGTCCATCACCGACCGCCAAGAGTTCCGCTGGACTACAATGGTCGGATCCGAGCGTGTTCGAGGCCGTAGTAGTGGCGGCAATGATCGCTAAGGGCGCAATCTCGATGGCGACAAACGGGAAGAAGTTAGCCCTCTCTATAAAAAGAGAGGGTGTGAGCCTTTGAGAGGCTAATGCTCATACTCCAAACAATCTTCCTAATGCCCCACAAGCTCTAAACTCTTCTTACCTGTTCTTACTCCATTCTATTTGTAAGAAGAGTGTGCTTGATTTGTAAAGGTTACCTCCACCTAGCTTGGTGCAAAGGAGAGACCATTTAGTGGATTGGTTTAACGGAGTGATTCACCGAGGACGAATCAGGGACCGTGGATTAGCGGCGTAGCCGTGAACCACGTTATACCATCGTGTTAGCATTTGTTTTATTGTTTGTCTTTTGCTTTGTATTTGTATATTCCGCTTGCGCTAATCTTTTGTAGACGAGCAATTTACGACGTCCAACGTACGAGGGCTATAAACCCCCCTCTAGCCGGCCATATTGATCCCCTACACTTTCTAGAAAAACCTCAGTCTTTGCCACAAACACTTTGTGCTGACTGGGAATGTAGAAGTAATATCCCTTTGTATCCTTGGGATATCCAACAAAATAGCACCTATCGGATTTGGGTCCCAGTTTGTCTGAGACTTGACGTCGAACGTAAGCCTCACAACCCCAAATCCTCATGAAAGACATCTTGGGATTTCTCCCTGTCCATATCGTATATGGTTTCTTTATCATAACCTTGGATGGTACATGGTTAAGGGTAAAGGTTGTTGTGTCTAGAGCATATCCCCAAAAGGATATAGGAAGATCTGTATGACTCATCATAGATCGTACCATATCTAATAGGGTATGATTCCTCCTTTTGGATACACCATTCCACTGTGGTGTTCCAGGAGGAGTGAGTTGGGATAGAATCCCACACTCAGCTAGATAGTCACGAAACTCATGGCTAAGGTATTCACCACCTCGATCTGATCGAAGTATCTTAATACTCTTGCCAAGTTGGTTTTGTACTTCATTCTTGAATTCTTTGAACTTTTCAAAGGATTCTGATTTATGTGTCATAAGATACACATAACTATATCTACTGAAGTCATCGGTAAATGTAATGAAGTACCTGTAACCACCTCTAGTAGCAACATTGAAAGGGCCATCACTATATATAAGTTCTAACAAGTCTGTTGCTCTTTCACTGTGTCCACTAAAGGGAGTCTTGGTCATCTTGCCTAAAAGGCAAGACTCGCATGTCTCATATGATTCAAAATCAAATGAGTCTAGCAGCCCATCCTTATGAAGCTGAGATAAGCGACTCTCATTTATGTGACATAAGCGACAATGTCAGAGATAGGTTTGGTTCAACTCATTTGACTTGAACCTTTTGGTACTTATGTTATAGATAGGGCTCTTTAAGTCTAGAAAGTAGAGTCCGTTCATTAGAGGTGCACTACAATAGAACATATTATTTAAATAAACTGAACAACATTTGTTCTTTATTATAAATGTAAATCCTTTCTTGTCCAAACAAGAAACCGAAATTATGTTCTTAGTTAAAGCAGTCACATAACAACATTCATCTAATTCTAGTACAAGCCCAGAGGGTAGAGATAGATCATAAGTTCCTACAGCAACAGCAACAACTCTTGCTTCATTGCCTACTCGTAGGTCCACCTCGCCCTTTGTCAATGCCCTGCTATTTCTCAACGTCTGCACATTGGTACAAATGTGAGATACACATCCGGTATCTAATATCCATGATGAAGAAATATATAGATTGACTTCTATAACATTTATACGTGAAGTAGAAGTCTCACTTCTCTTCTTCTTAAGATCTTCCAGGTATGCCTTGCAGTTACGCTTCCAGTGTCCAGCTTCCTTGCAGTGGAAGCAAGCCCCTTCCTTGGCCACCCCTCCTTTGGGTTTAAGTTCTTTGCCTTTGCCCTTGGCTTGGGACTTTCCCTTACCTTTAGGCTTGCCCTTGCCTTTCTTCTTTTACACCATCATAATGGAGTCAGATTTTCCCTTCTTAAGGTTGAGCTCAGCAGTTCTCAACATGTTGAGCATCTCAGGCAGTGGCTTATCAATTTCATTCATGTTGTAATTCATGACAAATTGATTGTAGGCTTGTGGCAAAGATTACAAGATCAGGTCAGTGGCCAACTCTTGGCCAAGTGGGAATCCCAGCCTTTGTAGGTTTTCTACGTACCCAATCATCTTGAGTACATATGGACCTACGGGGTCCCATCTTGCATTTTGGACCCAAATAATGCCTTAGAGACTTCATATCTCTCATGTCTTGCTTGTCCTTGATATAGTTGATGAAGATGTCCAACCATATCATAAGCATTCATGAACTCGTGTTGCTTCTGAAACTCAGAGTTCATGGTCGCGAACATTAGACATGACACATCTAATGCATCATCTTGATGCTTCTTGTAAGCATCTTTGTCAGCTCGCAAGGCAGTGGCAGGAGGTCCCTCTGGAATGGGCTTCTCCAGGACGTACAGCTTCCTTTCTTGGGTGAGAACAATTCTCAGGTTCTTATACCAGTCCAAGAAATTTGCTCCATTGAGCTTGTCCTTCTCAAGGATAGAACGCAGAGAGAGAGTGTTCGTGTTTGTCGACATAGTTATCTACAACATACAATGCAGAGAATTAATATCATATTCCTTTTATCATTTAATTAGGCCTTTAATCAAATGATGCTCCCACTGAATTATAGGAATTTTGTAGAATCGAGTTATGGATGTGGTCAAACCACATTACTAGATTCATACAAACTAGCTATAATTCTTGTGGGACAAGATCCACATCATACTAAGCCTTGAGTTAGCTTTGGCTAAATCGCCCAAGACTTAGTACGATCGGTGGGTAACACATTACTGATTACATCTCTATGCAATTCTTGTTTATAGGATCAAGACCCACATTTACAAAAGACCTTGAGTTAGCTTTGGCTAAATCGCCCAAGATTTAGTGTAAATGCGATCTTATCCTATCTTTCCAACAATTGGAATATGACTATAGTTCTACTCGATTCAATTGAGTTAACTAGTTTTACTCAATCTAATTGAGCTTACTCTAACCCAAGCCATGATAGGCGGGACTAAGATTGTCCCTCCGCACCCTACCAAGATAATATGCATTGCTCTGCTTTGGCAGATTCAACAACTACAAATGATCGAGGTAGTGATGGGTATCAAGGACCTGGTAGGCATTTACGAGTTGATTCGATTAAGATCTAATCTAATCGTAATGTGTATCATATATGGATTAAGGCCTTTATTATCCTTTATTAGCATGCATCACATACATACATACATTATTCTAGCATGCATCATATACATACAAGCATTATTCTACTAGCATGCATCTCATACATACAAGCAAAATCAAATATATATATATATATATATATATATATATATAATCAACTGTGATGTGGTCATGGCCCTACTATGATCTTCTCAAGCCAATGAGAAGATCGGACAGTCAACCTAGGGCTAGCGGCTTCTCCAAGCGCTTCCTTTGACCGCCATGTGTCGTCGGCACCCTTCTCGTAACTTCGTCTACAAGTGGACTTTCCACCGCTCCATTTTATACATTACAAATATAAAACTCGAGTTACATTCGAGTCTAAAACTATTTACAACTAGAATTTCAAAAGAAGAGGTGTCGTGCGAGTCATACACTATACAACACGCCTGACTACAAAAAATGGCCTTATAACACATCATAATCCAATCAAATTGGGGTCATTGGGATATGACAATTACAGAATTATATATAATTATAAATTATGTATTTTTATAGAAAATTTATATAATTGTTCCTATTTTTTTCAATTTTATGAGTCACCTCTCCGTAACAGTCCCGCTAAGCGGTTTCCAGGCGCGATCGCGGGACAAGGCCCCTTTCGGGGATAGGGGCAGCGCCCCTACTCGCAAAATAAACTTTGCGAGTGTCCCTACTACGATCTTACAGTGACCTAAGTTGTTGTCCCAAAAACCTAAAGCGAGAACTCACCATTTCGGAGAGTTTTTCTCGGTGGTTAAAGCCGACAAGTGTCCCAACACTCGTTGCTTCGACTCTTCGAGAAAAATACCCAAAAATTCTATAAAAATAGGAAATTTACAGAAACATAAAATTATGTAATTTTTATATCTAATACAAAAATTACAAAAAAAAAACAAAACACATACATGCTTTCACCGTGGCTCACGATACCCTTTGTTGGACTTTCAGATTGCGTTAGAAACCCCGGAAGTCCGGCCACGGATCCGTGCGAAGATGTATTAAAACTAAAACATGTATGTGTTTACTAAAAACCCTAGATCTACCTTAGATCTAGAAGGTGAGATCATTACCCTCGATGTGACGCCCTTCGCAAATCTCGCTCGTCCAAAAGCTTCGCCGAAACTCAAGAGCGTCAAGTGCACACTCCTCTATTGGTATCCACACAAGCAATAGGTGGAGAAAAGCAATCTTGAGTGTGCTAGCACTCCTTAGATGCTCACGGCAAGATGAGGAAGAAGAGGGAGAGAGCTTGAGAGGATGATCTAAGGAAGAAGATGAAGTTGTGTAACTCACAAAAAAAATGAATACCCCATCTAATGGAGTGGCCAGCCACTTCAAGGCTTGGGAGGTTACATGCATGCATGTAACTCCTCCAAGAGCCAATGGTCTCCCTCATGAGATGGCACCACATGCTAAGTCAATGATGATGTGGAGCATCATCATTGGCCGGCCATGCCAAGTCATCATCATGACATGGCATTTGGTCAAGTCAAACTTGACCTTTCATCTTCCCTCTCAAGTCAAGTCAAACTTGACCTCTTATCTCCCATGGTTGATCAAATCCAACCATTTGATTCAAGTCAATTTAATTTAATGAATCTCTATTCATTAATTTAAATTGATTTGATGAATCAAATCTAAATTAGACTCATTCAACACTTGAATCAAATTGAGTCCAACTCAATTAGTCTAATTAGGATTACTCTTAATCCAATTTGGTTCATCCCATGAACCTAATCCTCATGGTTCATCATATGAACCTAATCTCCATCTAATTGCCCTTTGTGTGTGACCCTATAGGTTCTTGTAACGTTGGCAATGTCCCTAAACCGATTTAGGAACATAAGCAATGAGCGGTATCTAGCAACACATCATTGCTACCCAAGTTACAAGAATGTTGAGCTCCAACATCACCTTTGTTACTACTAATTGTGACTCTCACAATATGTGACAATGTCCCTCTATCCATGACATCTAGATTGACCAATCGAGGCATAGACCGTGTCATCCTCGGTACAATCTATATCTTGAACTCCAAGTAGACTCACTCTAATCAAATGAGCTCAATATCTCATATTGACTCATTTAGGCATGGCTATGCACTTCGTGGTCTCACTCTATCAAGAATATCGATGTCGCCCCCGTCATATAGGAGGGATAGATCTCATCTACATCACTCACATCCCTCCGCATAATTGGTTACATACCCAATAATCGCCTTTATAGTCCACCCATTTACGGGTGACGTTTGACGAAGCCAAAGTATGCAACTCCTTATGTAGGGAACCATGGTGACTTCAGGTCTAAGGACTAATAGTCATACTAATAGCCACATGAGAAAGTATATGACACTCATATAACAATCCATGATACTTTTTCATGACGGGTCATTCAATATACATTCTCCAATGCATACCCATGTGTCAACTTGATATCTCATATCCATGACTTGTGAGATCAAGTCATCGTGTTGACCTACATACTAGTCTCTATGCATTAACATTGTTCCTGAATGTTAATACTCGACTAGGAATTATTAAGAGTAGTGTTCTCTATATCATCTCATTATCGATTCAACCAATCGATTGATATAGATAAGAACCTACTACTCAAGGACATTATTATATTTAGTTATTTAGCACCAATACAAGTAAATATAATAACCATGCCTTTATAAATAGGAATATGATACAATAAAGTTCATACAACAATCATCACATGATTGGCTCTAGGGCTTTCACTAACACTTCAGTCAATGCCGAGTTGTATAAGAGTGAAGACCTGATCTAAGGGCTTGCCTTGGCTAGTCATCATGACTTTCACCTGAATGGGGATTCACGGATAATACATTGAATAACCCTACCCATCACCGCTCCTCTCTGTCATCAATGCTACTCAGGGGAATAGAAGAAAGCTATGACCAATGTCGTGTTGATACTCGACCAAAATAGTTTAACCGAGTCGAGGACTTACGGGTTGCCCATCAACTGGTCCTTCATACCACCGCTCCTCCCTGTCATCAATGCCAATTTGGGGAATATGAATAAGCTACTGCTATGACAACCAAGCTAAAACTCTGCCAGAATACTTCGACCTAGCCGAGGATTTGCAAGTGCCCCGTCGACTGGCTCTGCCTGCCACCACTCCTCCCTGCCTCAACACCGCTCAGGGGAATAGAAAGAAGCTACGACTAATGCTTAGCTGATAGGCTGCCAAAATACTTCGACTAAGTCGGGGACTTACGGGTTGTCCATCAACTAGTCCTACATACCACCGCTCCTCCCTATCATAAACGCCAATTTTGGGAAATGAATAAGCTACAACTATGACAACCGATCTAAAACTCAGCAAGAATACTTCAATCTAGATGAGGATTCGCAAGTCATCTACCGACTGGCCTTGCCTACCACCGCTTAGGGGAATATAAAGAAGTTATGGCTAATGTCGAGCTAATATGCCATAAAAATACTTTGATCAAGTCGGGGACTTATGGGATGCACATCAACTAGTCCTACATACCACCGCTCCTCCCTTTCATCAATGCTAATTTGAGGAATATGAATAAGCTACAACTATGACAGTTGAGCTAAACCTCCACCAAAATACTTCGACCTAGCCAAAGACTTGCAAGTCGCCCGTCGACTGGCCCTGCTTGCCATAACCCCTCCCTGCCTCAACACCGCTCAGGGGAATAGAAAGAAGCTACGACTAATGCCGAGTTGATACGCCGCCAAAATACTTTGACCAAGTTAGGGACTTACGGATTATCCATCAACTGGTCCTACATACGATCGCTCCTCCCTTCCATCAACGCCAATTTGGGGAATATGAATAAGCTACAGCTATGACAACTGAACTAAAACTTCACCAGAATACTTTTCGACCTAGCCGGAGACTCACAAGTCGCCCAACGACTGACCCTACCTTCCACTGCCCCTCCCTACCTCAACACCGCTCGGGGGAATAGAAAGAAGCTACGACTAATGTCGAGCTGATACGTCGCCAAAATACTTCAACCAAGTCAGGGAATTACAGGCTGCCCATCAACTAGTCCTACATACTACCACTCTTCCCTGTCATCAACACCAATTTGGGGAATATGAATAAGCTACAGCTATGACAGCTGAGCTAAAACTCCGCCAGAATACTTCGACCTAGTCGGGAACTCGCAAGTCGCCCACCGACTAGCCTTATCTACCACCGCCCCTCCCTATTTCAACACCGCTCAAAGGAATAAAAAGAAGCTACAGCTAATGCTGAGCTGATACTCCACTAAAAATTTTCGACCAAGTCAGGGATTTACGGGCTGCCCATCAACTGGTCCTATATACCACCACTCCTCCCTGTCATTAACGCCAATTTTGGGAATATGAATAAGCTATAGCTTGACAGTCGAGCTAAAACTCTGTCAGAATACTTCGACATAGTCGAGAACTGATAGCAATATTTTGGTGTATCATTTTCGTTTCTAATTCATGATGTTTTTAGTCCTCTCGTGTGATTTTTCACGATTTATATCACATTTTATAAGTTAGGATTTCTTTTGGCCCTTATTGCAAATTCTCTCAAATTTCAGATTTATACGTAACTTTTATATCTTGTTTGTAGGGAATCAAGATCAATCGATGGACTAGGCTCAAGTTAGGTCAAATGTGGCCAAGTCAAAAGGGGTTACTAAGGGCATTCCAAGCAAGATGAATATGAGCCTTTCATCATAATTGGAGGTAATACAATCAAGGGGTTGGATATGAGTAATATGGGCCGTCCGATGTGATTGGCATGATTCTGAACCATTTAACCAGATTTCGAGAGATTTCAGGTGTTCATTTAGATCCAAGCATCTTAACCCTTCACCCAGATCAACCTGATCATGAGCGTTCCTTCAGATCGGATCAGATTCGTCTATCTTGAATCAGACGATTATGGACTATTGGATTGAATCAGGAAAGCGCCGTATTAATACGGTTCATATCTGATCGCAGGGGAAGTTTTTTGGGAGATCGAGAGGTTTTTCTTCGATCAACGTTTCTTCCCTTCGGGAGCTGTGGTGGATCGGGAGCAAAGAAGGACCACCAGCCTTCACTGGAGCCCCATCTCGTTTCCTTTGGATCGCCGGAAGAGAAAGGGGGTTCCGTCCTTCTCCTGTGGGTCTTCCTTAGCCATCACCAGCCAATGCCAACTTTGCACAGACACTGCCATAGTCTTCGCTATCGAGCTGTTATGAGTCCCCGTTCATCATCGGAGTTCTTCAAGCTGCTGACGAGCTGAGGAAGAGTACGAGGGTTCCCTACTTATTCCTTAGTTTAGATCGTGTAAGGTTTTTCTTCCGATCTTCCATTCTTCTAGGTGCGTGAGCAGAGTTGCGATTTACAGACTATCATCAATCGATTTTACATTTGCATCTACTCATCGATTAAAGTCTGAACTCGGATTTGTAGGTAATCTGGTTTGTAATCTTGGCCGAATTGAGATTTGTGTGATGTATTTATCCGTGAATCAAGTTCCTTCACTGTGGGTGTGACTTTGATCCGGAAATTGCTTTATTTCTACTGTTGGTTGCCAATTATTTGATGTATGTTGTTTGTTTCTGAGATTTACAGGTTTAATCATGCTATTAGATCTGTTCTATAGTTGAATGTGTTCTTGGGTTAGATGATCATTGATTTGATTATAGAATCCTGACAATGTTCTATTTCAGAAGGTGATGTTGCTCAGTTTTAATGGGTTTCATCAGTAAATTCTGAATTTGGTCAGTTCAATGTTTTAGTGTTGTTTGAAATGCATCTTAGTTGTTTAATACTTTTGTCAATTACATCAGTTTGCTTTAGTAGTTCTTTAAATTGTTCTGCAGCAGATTTTAATTGAGTTTTTCATGTTGTCGTAGGTAGGATAAACTTAGGATTAATGTGTTTTGATTAGATTTCTTTTCATCTTCTATTTCAAATTCCCAATTTAATTCAATATAAATCCCAATTCAGAAAAAATCTAGAGAATGACAAACATTCACTGTGATTCTTGAGAGATGATCTGGGCTATACTCTATACTATATTAGGATAGAGTGGGGTTTAGTATTAAAATTGTCATTCGTATGCGGCATGCGAGTGTTATACGATCAATTTTTGGCACCATTGTCAGAAATCATATAGATATTTTTGTTAATTCCTAGATTGTTCATTTACTATTTGTCTTTCCATTGTGCATTGTGATCTATGTTTTGAGTGTGTAGTGCATGACCAAGGTTTTTGAAGAAGATTTATTTGAGTTTGATCCTGAGATTGAGAGGACATTTCATCTCAGACAGAGAGCTCAGAGGGCTTCAGCTTGTGATTCTATTCTTATCTCTTCAGATTCTGTGGACAAGATGACATTAAATATTGATAGAACTCTCAGAGAGCTTGCAACACCAGATGGAGTAAATCAACCTCTTTGTATTCAGTAGCCTACTCTGGAGGTAGATTTTGAGCTGAGATCTGGAATCATTCATTTATTGCCCAAATTTCAAGGTCTTTCTTGTGAGGATCCCAACAGGCATTTGAAGGAGTTTCTTGTAGTTTGTTCCACAATGAAGTCGCATGGTATTTTAGAGGAAGATATCAACTAAAATACTAACCCTTTTTCATTAGCAGATGCAGCAAAGGATTGACTTTATTATTTGCCTTCTGGGTCCATCAGTTGTTAGAATGATATGAGAAGGGTTTTCTTGGATAAGTTCTTTGCTGCATCTAGGACAGCTACGATTCGGAAGAGTATTTGTGGCATACAACAATTGATAGATGAAACTTTGCATGAGTATTGAGAGTATTTCAAGAGACTTTGTGCTAGGTCCCCCCAACACTAGATTATCGATCAACTACTGATTCAATACTTCTATGGGGGATTTCTTCCCATGGACAGGAGTATGGTTGATGCTGCTAGCGGAGAGGCTCTAGTGAACAAGACACCTAATTAGGCCATTGAGCTTATTGAGATCATGGCTGTAAATTATCAGCAATTTGGGACTAGATCGAGTACTACAAGGAGTGTCCATGAGATTCGAGCACCAAGTCTTGAGCAACATATATTAGAGAGAAGATTGGATAAAGTAGAAAGGAAGATGAGACAAATGGAAATGAATCAAACTCAACAATCTACCTCACAGTTGTTTCAGACACTGAAGACTTGTGGGATTTGTGCCAGTTCCTTACATCCTACTGACACCTGCCCTATATTGCAAGTAGAAGAAGGTATTCTTTCCTCAACTTCAGTAGTGGCAGCTAATGTGTTCCCTACTCGACCTCAATATCATCATCAACATCAACACAAATATGACCCTATGTCTGCAACTTATAATCTTGGGTGGAGGGATCATCCAAATCTTAGGTATGAGAATGCATCACACCAGACATATCATCCCTCACCAGCATTTCTTAAGCCACTAAGATTTCAGAAGCCACAACAATTTCAGCAAGCTCATCAACATAATCCAGTCCTAGTACCCAGTCAATTTGATAATTTAGGACAAGACCTTAAGGAGTTTATGCAGCATCTCATGGGACAAAATCAGCAATTTCAGCAACAACAATGGTTGCAGCATGAGCAGTTTTAGATGCAACAACTACAATATCAATAGAGACATGATGTTATCATTCAGGACTTGGAAAAGCAGATTGATCAGATGGCATCATCTCTTAGTCAACTGCAGTCATAAGGATCAGGTCAGTTACCATCGGAAACCATTCTGAACCCAAGGGGAAATGTGAGTGCTATTACACTTCGGAGTGGTAGATCTACCTGTGACCCTACACTTTCAGTTTCAGCTCAGGCTTCAGGCATTATTCTCGGTTATACATCCACAGCCCAGTTCAGAAGCATCAGTGTCGTTACCTTTTCCATAAAGACCAGTGCAGTTAAAGAAGAATGTTGACATTGAAATGGCTAAGGAGTTTCAGGAGATGGATGACGTGTTTAGTAAAGTAGAGGTGAACATTCCTTTGTTTAAGATAGTCAAGCATGTTCCTAAATATGCTAAGTTTATGAAGAATCTGTCTGCATAAGAGGAGATTGAAGGTAAATGAGTTGGTTAGCATGGGAAAAAAAATGTATCGACCCTCATTCAGACTATGCCCCAGAAATGCACTGATCCAGGAGTTTTTACCATCCCTTGCATTATTGGTGACTATATTTTTTAGGATGCTATGCTAGATTTGGGAGCTTCTATTGGTAATGCCTAGATTAGTATTCCAGTCACTTGGTATTGGACCATTACAGTCAACAAGGGAGGGGTGGTGATTCAGTTAGCCTACTGGAGCTATGCCAGACCTACTGGAGTCATTGAGGATATTCTGGTTAAGGTAAAAGAGTTGATTTTTCATGTAGATTTCTATATCTTGGACATGGAAGGGGATTCTTCTTTGAGTAAGTCTCCACTTATACTTGGGAGACCCTTTCTTAAGATAGCTAGGACAAAGATTGATGTGTATGCAAGAACTTTATCGATAGAATTTAGAGACACAATTGTGCAATTCAATATTTTGGATGTTATGAAGTATCCTATGGAGGATCACTCTCTACTTATGATGTATTAGATGAGTTGACCGGTGAGTTGTTCTTGGATTATGCTCTTTTACTTGATTCTTTTTTAAATTATGATGTTGAGTCAGATGAGGATGTGAGCAATTCTTTATCTAATTACACTAATGTTATGATAGTAGATGAGAGTACACAGGTATGTGCAATGGAAACAAGTCATGGAAAATTCCTTCCTTCAGTCTTGCAACCACTAGAATTGGAGTTAAAAGTTCTTCCTGGTCATCTGAAGTATGCATATTTATGAGAGGACAGGAAACTACCAGTGATTATTTCAAAGAGTCTTGATCCTGAGCAAGAGAAGAAATTATTAGATATTCTGAGGCAGTATCAGAGGGACCTTGGTTTGACTATTGCAAACATATCAGGTATTAGTCCTTCTATTTGCATGCATAGGATTTATCTCGAGGACAATGCAAAATCTGTGAGGCAACCTCAAAGGAGACTTAACCCTTTGCTTCTCGATGTGGTAAAGAATGAGGTAACAAAACTTCTACAGAATGGGATCATTTATCAAATTTCAGGTAGCAAATGGGTAAGTCCAGTTCAGGTGGTACCAAAGAAGTTTGGAGTTATAGTGGTTGTAAACAAAGATAATGAGCTCATTCCTACTCATGCTCAGAACAATTGGAGAGTTTGCATTGACTACAGGAGCCTTAATCAGGTCACTAGGATTACCCATTACCATTCATTGATCAAATGTTGGAGAGGATAGCTGGTAAATCTCATTATTGCTTTTTGAATGGATATACTGGATATTTTTAGATACACATTGCGCCGGAGGACCAAGAGAAGACTACATTTATATGCCCCTTTGGGACTTTCCCATATCGGAGGATGCCTTTTGGTCTTTGTTGTGAATTGGATATCGCTAGAGGGGGGGTGAATGGCACGTTCTCATCGTTTCTTGATGAAATTAATCATGCTTGTCTACAATCATTATTAGCGCAACAAAATATAGAATATCAATAACAAAACACAACAAACACAATCAAAACATGATAATATAACGTGGTTCGGAATATTAGGATTTCTACTCCACGGGTTGGGCTCGAATGAGCCCTAGCGATGCAAACACCACCACTAATGGACTCTCCTTCTCGGAAAACACTCCGGAGGTGGAGGAAACCTCTTACAAACTATTACAATAGTAATACAAAATAATACAATAAAATACAAAGAAATACAACCGAAATATAAAGAACACTTTACAAACTAGGGCTTTAAATGCTTTTCTTGTTAGTTGCTTGAATGATATTGAAGGACCCTGAATGCGCCTGCATTTCGCCTTCAATTCGCCTCAAGAAACCTCTCAAATAACCATGGCAAAATCTTACACGAGCTACTCCTTTTATCCGTGCATCAAGCTAATTTCGTGCCTGGCAGTCAACTGCCATAAGGCCACAGTTGACTGCTCCTATAGTCGTTGTCTCACAATGACTTAATCCATGTCGGCAAAACTCCAATGGATACACTGGTAGTCGACTGCCATTATCCATCAGTCGACTGCCAAGGCCATAACCGATTGACCAGTCGGCTACCGAGCGTTCTGCCCTTGCGACCAACCCATCAATTGACTTCCCTTCAAGGCATTCGACTCATCAAGCAGTCGAAGCACCGGACAAGGTGCCTTGCATCTATGGCCGCTGTAGCCGAGGCCAGTCGAGACGCCGCCTCAACTAGGACACCAATTGAGGCGCTAGTTGAGTCGCCTTGCGTCTGTGATGACAACTCGACCGCAATCGATCGCCAGTCGACTCATGGCAGTCGACTGGTCATAATCCTAGTCGACTCAGCTGTCAAGTGTCAAAATACTTGACCAGTCGACTGGTTCATATCCACAGTCGACTGCTACACCTCAACCATGAGGTTTATCCCAAGTATTAAGCTCTCATACTTGCTAGACCACTCTTAGCCTAGACCTAAGCCTTTTAGCCACCTCCATCAGCCTCACGCCTATTGGATCCCTCCAAGTCATCCATGGCTTATTCATCCATATGCTAGCCTTTAGGTGCTTCCATCGGCTATTGTCATGCTAAGCTGGTCTACACCGCCAAGGCACATTTGGGCTTACGCTGCCAAACCATAGGACTTATGCTGCCAAGACTCCTGCTTGGACTTTACGTTGCCTATATCAACCCTTGGACTTTCCATGCCAACCCATGTTGGATTTTCCATTTGCCAAGACTCAAGCTTGGACTTTTCCTTGCCAAGACCCATGCTTGGACTTTCCATGTCAACCCATGTTGGACTTTCCAATTGCCAAGACTCAAGCTTGGACTTTTCCTTGCCAAGACCCATGTTTGGGCTTTCCATGTCAACCCATGTTGGACTTTCCAATTGCCAAGACTCAAGCTTGGACTTTCCCTTGCCAACCCATGTTGGACTTTCCAATTGCCAAGACTCAAGCTTAGACTTTCCATACCAAGTACACAAGACTTAGACTTTCTATGCCAAGTACCCAAGACTTGGACTTTCCATGCTAAGTACACAAGACTTGGACTTTCCACTGCCATGTGTCCCACTTGGACTTCTCCATCATATGGTCAACCCCATGTCAACCATATAGTCAACCCATTGTCAAACAATGGTCAATTCATTGTCAAAACATCAATGTCAAATATCAATGTCAAACATCAAAACACTAACATCAAACCACTACTCGAGTCAAACTCGAGTCTGGTCAATCGTGACGTGGGTCGATTGCATCAACAATCTCCCCCTTTTTGATGTTTGACAAAAATCAATACCTTTGAGTTAGAACACTACTCAACTCAAATTGGGAATTCCATTTTCCCTTAATTCTCTCCCTTTTTGACATACATCAAAAAGGCTCTCCCCAAGGGTATCAATATCTCATATCCCAATGAGATCTTACAATCTCTCCCTTGGTCCAAAAATATCTAAGATGCCTTCACTTTTCCTAATGATAAGTCCCATATCACTAAAGAGAGGCAATCCTTACTTCTCTAAACTCTCCAAATTCTCCCTCTCATGAGGAAGAATAACATCCCATGATGGATAACCTCCCTCTAAAGGCTTGGTCCCCCTTGACCATTGAACCAACAATGTCCTTGGAGAGTCCCTAAGCCTATAGGGACACTAAACCATCAAAATTAAGGTTAAAAGTTCATCCTTGAACTTTCATACACCTTAAACTTGATACACACCCAAACAACTCTCCTAATCCATATCCAATGGATTTTCACCCTTTCCAATGCTTTCCAAAGTATATCCTAGGGTTAGGAGCAGTTAGGGTAGACTAACATAGCTGAAATCAGGCTAACCAATCTTTGTTTACCCGAAATTAGGCCTAGCAGTCGACTCTTTCAGCTACCAGTTGACTACCCCTAAGGATAGTCGAGTGATAGTAGCTGCAGTCAAGGCACCACCTTGACTGCTCTTGATGCCAGTCGACTGCCATACTTGGCAGTCGACTGATTTCTGCAGTTTACAAAAATCCTATTTCAGATATTGATTTTCAAAAAATCATAAGTAATTATACATAACACGGAAAATCATGAAAATTCATATGTATAATACTTAAGTCAATCATTATGGGTGAAAAATATTTGAAAAATAAAATACCCATAAACTAGTGAGATTGACACAAAGTTCAAAACTATTGAAAAGTTCAAAATTTTGACTCTACTTTGTATCAACTCTATCAATGGTGATTGCTATCAAAAGATAGGTTTAACCAAGATTTTTCTAAATGATTTTAAAATGGTTTTAAAATCTTATATTGAACTATGGTATATAGGCTTAATGCACATGATTTCTACATAAGCTTTCTGTTGGAAATTGACCGTCGCTAGAAGGGGGTGAATAGCATGTCGTATATCGATGGATTTTAATCGTGTTCGTCTCTACACTTTGTTAGTATGCGTAGTAGAATATATATAAAGCATAAACTAAATACGATAAACATAATAACACAAATACACACAAATATAATGCGGTTCGGAACCTCAAGGTTCCTACTCCATGGGTTGAGCTCAACGAGCTCTAGTGATGCACTCACCACTAATAAATACTCCTCGGAATAATCTGAAGGCGGAGAAACCTCGTACAAACGATTACAATAGTAATACGAAATACAACAAGCAAATACAAAGTAAATACGAAAGACAAGTAAAGAAAACTTTACAACACTTTGCTTTGAATGCTTGCTTGTTAATCGCCTTGGACTAGCCTTGAAGGTCTGGATTACAGCAGCAAATCCCCTCTAAATAGCCCAAGAAAATAGCTACCAAATCCTTCCATCCGAGCAGATTTTATAACCTTCGTCGGGCTGATTTCGTGTCTGGCAGTCGACTGGGGTCTTATGGCAGTTGACTGCCAATAGTATCGTTGTGAGACAACGACTTAATCTACGTCAGCATCCAAGCCAACAATTACACTGGCAGTCGACTGCCATTACCCAACAGTCGACTTCCAGGGTCGTAGTTGGTCGCACCGGCTACTCGAGTATTCTTCTCAACGCTGATCATCGATTGATCGCCCTACTCGGTGATCGCTTGCTCATCAATCGGTGCACTAATGCAGCGATCGACAGGCTAGTTCCTACAGTCGAACACCAGTCGACTCTGAGCAGTTCGATTGGCCATAATCCCAGTCACCTGTCATGAGTCAACTTGGCTACCAAGTGTCAAAATATTTGACCAATCGACTGGTCCAAATCCCCAGTCAACTGATAACCACAACCATGAGGTTGAATCCCAAGTATGATGCCCTCATATTTGCTAGACCACCCTTAGCCTAGACCTAAGCCTTCTAGCCACCTCCATCAGTCTCACAACTATCGGATCTCACCAAGTCATTCATGACTTGTTCATTCATACGCTAGTCTTCAGGTGCTTCCATCGGCTATTGTCATGCTAAGCTGGCCTATACCGCTAAGGCACATTGGGCTTACATTGTCAAGACTACTGCTTAGATTTACTCCGCGAACCATTGGACTTATGCTGCCAAGACTCCATCCTTGGACTTTACACCACCAATATCACCCCTTGGACTTTCCTTACCAACCCATGTTGGACTTTCTATTTGCCAAGACTCAAACTTGGACTTTCCCTTGCCAAGACTCATGCTTGGACTTTCCATGCCAAGTACCCATGACTTGGACTTTCCATTGTCAAGTACTTAAGACTTGGACTTTCCCATGTCAATCATGTTGTCATACATTTTGTTGAACATCAATGTCAAACATCAAAACACTACTCGAGTCCAATCAATCGTTACTTGGGCCGATTGCACCAACACTTTCTTCATGATTCATCCATGGTATAAGATGAGTTTGAGTTCATCTAGATGCAAAAACTATACACTTTGAACTTAACTCATTTCCTATCATCTCACATGTGTCTAGGGTGTATCAATACACATATATGTCAATTTGATGTGAGATGTGGATTTTGTTCATCTTAAACTAAGGTCTCATGTATTTTTCTAAGGCAATACTACTTAATTCCCTTATACATGGGACTTCAAGTCATGCCAATTATCCTTAAATCAATTTTCATAAATCCTAAATGCATGAATGATGATTATGATATAAAATTATAACATAATTAAGAACATGTGCCAACAATCATGATGTCATGGTATAAATATAAACCTAAGCATACATGACATAAAAACAAACCTAAGCATGATCATGACATTTTATATGATAAAGATGAAATATGATGTCATGATATGGTATATGGCAATCAAATCATGGAAAATAAAACATAAGGCATAAAAATACCTAAATTTTAATATTAGTTGCTATTTGTTTGGATTAATTCCATTTTTCCATATTACTAATTATCCCCCAAGTGTGCCAAAAACTCAAAATGACACACTATGACCTCTAAACCTAGATTGTGTCAATTTGATCAATTTTCCATAGTTCTCAAAATATATTGGCACATCCTAAAATCTTTTAGGATTAAAATTCAAACTTATTTTCAAGGTACCCATAACCTTGAAAATTACCTAAAGTGTCAATTTTGCTATGGTTGAGTTAACTACCCATCCAATCAAGGTTGACACATCCTAACCCTTTTAGCATGAATCGATCACGCTCCTAGGAACCCAATACCTATTGGAGCTCCTTGGATTAACTAGGTATTCCTTAAGGATAACTTCCCTAGATACCCTCCTAATGACCCTCCTAGGCTTGGTAGCCTTGGTTATTATGGTCTTACCTAGGTTAACTCTAGGGGTGACTCCCCTTATAACCTTCTTAGTGACTTCCCTAGGTTTCCTTGAAATCTTAGCCACTAGGCACACACCTTGATTACCCTTAGGGATAACTTCCCTATTAACCTTGGTACTCCTAGACCTAGATTTAGTTCCATGATCAAATGGAACTTTGTGATAAGTAGGCATTACCTTCTTGGACATAGGCTTGTGACCTAAACCTTGCCTCCTAGATGGTTCTTGCCTCTTACACCCTTGACTTTGACTTCTAGACCCTAGATTTTGATAATTTGACCCTTTAATTTAATTTGTCATTCTTGTAAGGGTCTTCTCCAATTTCTCAAGCCTTGATCTCAAGGCTTGAATTTCTAGCTCTAATATCTCAAATTTGGTGGGCCCATTATTTCTTTGAGTATTTTTCTCTTTCCTAGGCATATGTCTATGGTTCTTGGGATTAATGCCTAAATAGTCCTCTACTTTCTTAATAGTTTCCTGAGGTAGGATTGTTTTAGGAATATTAGTCCCAAATTTTTTTCTTATTTCTAAGATTGACATGTTTATCCCCTAAGCAATAAAATCTATTATTTCTAGCATTCTTTTGTTCATGAGTAATAGCAATAGCATTAAAATTGTTCCTAGCATGTTTTTGACTATTAATTGAAGAGAAAGCATACTTAAAGGTTACCTTAGGGTTTGCCTTAGCTCTCCCTTTATTTGATGCTCCTTCTTGGATCTTCTTCCTCCCCCTAGGGCATTGGCTCCTATAATTCTCCGGTTATTGGAACTTGAAGCACACCATGTGCTTCTTGCTCTTCTTAATTGGGACACCGACATCCTTTGAGTTTTTGTTGACTTTTGGTGTCGGAGGATTCTTCTTGACTCTTTTCGGACACTTACTCTTGTAGTGTCCTTGTTCCCTACACTCAAAGCACATAATATGATTTTTATTTTTAAATGGAATGCTTGAGTTACCTAGGTCAATGGTGGTCAATGCCGGAATTGATTCTTCACTTCTTCCGGAAGTTGAAGCTACTTCTTGCTCTTGCTCCGACTCCGATGATCTAACTTCCTCCCCCTCAATCCTAGAGGTGGAGGCTTCTTCCACCTCTCCTTCCTCGGATGTCGAACACCTCTCGACCTCCGAATCCTCACTTTCTTGTGAGGATGAGCACTCCTTTTCGGGCTCTCTCTCTACTTGAGCCACAGATAGTTCTTCATGGAGCTTGGCCAATTTATCCCATAGCTCCTTGGCATCTTGAAATTCACCTAACCTAGACACAATATCTTTAGGTATTGAATTTAATATTAATTGTGTTACCTTATCATTTCTTTCGAAGGTTTGGGCTTGCTCTTTGGTCCATCTTTTATTCTTGAGGTATCCAGCTTTTGGACCTCTTGGAATTTCAAACCCCTTCATTAGGATCATCCAATCTTCAAAGTCCATCATGAAGAAGTTCTCCATTCGTGCCCTCCATTGTTCAAACCCTTCTTGCCCATAGAAGGTGTATGGAATTGGGGTGTTGATGTCCTATCCTAATTTTTCTTCAAACTCCATCTTCTTCCCCATAGCGTGCTCCCTTAGTCGTTAAACCTTGAAGAGCGACCTCGCTCTGATACCACTTGTTGGGAATTGAACGTCGCTAGAGGGGGGTGAATGGCGCATTTTCATCGTTTCTTGACGAAATTGATCGTGCTTGTCTACAATCGTTATTAACACAGTGGAATATAGAATAGCAATAACAAAATATGACAAACACAATCAAAACATGATAATATAACGTGGTTTGGAACCTTAGGGTTCTTACTCTACGGGTTGGGCTCGAATGAGCCCTAGCGATGCAAACACCACCACTAATGAACTCTGCTTCTCGAAAAACATTCTGGAGGTGGAGGAAACCTCTTACAAGCGATTACAACAGTAATACAAAATAATACAAGCAAATACAAAGAAATACAACCGAAATATAAAGAACACTTTACAAACTATGGCTTTGAATGCTTTGCTTGTTGGTTGCTTGAATGATCTTGAAGGACCCTGAAATGCGCCTGCACTTCGCCTTCAAATCGCCTCAAGAAACCTCTCAAAGAACTATGGAAAAATCCTCCACGAGCACTCCTTTTATCCCTGCATCGGGCTAATTTTGCACCTGGCAGTCAACTGCCATAATGTCCCAGCGGACTGCTCCTGTAGCCGTTCTCTTACAACGACTTAATCCACGTCAACAAAACTTCAATGGATACACTGACAGTCGACTATCATTACCTATCAGTTGACTGCCAAAGCCATAGTCGATTGACCAGTCGGCTACTGAGGATTCTGCCCTTGCGACCAACCCATCAGTTGACTGTCCTTCATGGCCATCGACTGATCAAGCAGTCGAGACGCCACCTCGACTGGGACACCAATCGAGGCGCCAGTTGAGGTGCCTTGCATCTATGACAGTAGCTCGACTGCAATCAATCGTCAGTCGACTCACGGCAGTCGGCTGGTCATAATCCCAGTCAACTGCTCGATGTCGACTCGGTTGTCAAGTGTCAAAACACTTGACCAGTCGACTGGTTCATATCCCCAATCGATTGATACACCTCAACCATGTGGTTTACCCTAAGTATAATGCCCTCATACTTGTTAGACCACCCTTAGCCTAGACCTAGGCCTTCTAGCCACCTCCATCAGCCTCACGCTTATTGGATCCCTCCATGTCATCCATGACTTGTTCATCCATACACTAACCTTTAGGTGTTTCCATCTGCTATTGTCATGTTAAGCTGGTCTACACCGCCAAGGCACATTTGGGCTTATACTGCCAAGACTACCGCTTGGACTTTACGCCGCTAAACCATTGGACTTATGCTACTAAGACTCCCATTTGGATTTTACGCTGCGAATATCAACCCTTAAACTTTCCATGCAAACCCATGTTGGACTTTCCATTTGCCAAGACTCAAGCTTGGACTTTCCCTTGCCAAGACCCAAGCTTGGACTTTCCATGCCAACCCATGTTAGACTTTCCAATTGCCAAGACTCAAGCTTGGACTTTCCATGCTAAGTACACAAGACTTGGACTTTCCATGCCAAGTACCCAAGACTTGGACTTTCCTTGCCAAGTACACAAGACTTGGATTTTCCACTGCCAAGTGTCCCACTTAGACTTCTCCATCATATGGTCAACCCCATGTCAACCATATAGTCAACCCATTATCAAACAATGCTCAACTCATTGTCAAAACATCAATGTCAAACATCAAACCATTACTCGAGTCTGGTCAATCGTGACTTGGGCCGATTGCACCAACAGTCTTTGCAATTCTTCTAGAACCTTCCAGAGATGTATGGTGAGCATTTTTTTGATCTTTTAGATTCTTACATGGAGATGTTCATAGATGATTTCACTGTTTATGGTTCCTCATTCAATGCATGCTTAGATGGGTTGTCCAGGGTGTTGCATAGGTGTGTTGAAATTGATTTGGTTTTGAATTTTGAGAAATGTCATTTCATGGTTGATCAGGGTAGTATCCTAGGTCATGCAGTATCTAGGAGGGGAATTGAGGTAGATCATGCTAAAATTGATATTATATCTTCTTTATCTTATCCCACATGCATGCGGGGAGTGTGTTCTTTCCTTGGACATGCAGGTTTCTACAAGCCTTTTATCCAGGAATTCAGTAAGATTGCTCTTCCCTTATCTAGATTGCTACAGAAAGATGTTGAGTTTGTTTTTGTCCAGTCTTGTAGGGATGCCTTTGATCAGTTGAAAAAGGCCCTCACTATGACTCCTATCATCATGGCACCGGATTGGGCTTTGCCTTTTGAGTTGATGTGTGACGCATCTAATTATTCAGTAGGAGCAGTTCTAGCTCAGAGGGTTGGGAGAATATCGCACATCATTTACTATGCCTCCAAGACATTAGATGCCGCACAAGTCAACTACACCACCACAGAGAAGGAGTTTCTTGCCATTGTTTTTGCATTAGATAAATTTAGATCTTATTTGCTTTGTTCTCATGTGGTGATTTTTTCTGATCATGTAGCATTAAAATTCCTTTAAGAAGCCGGATGCAAAACCGAGGTTGATTAGATGGATGTTTTTACTTCAAGAATTCAATGTAGAGATACACGATAGGAGAGGGAAGGAGAATTTGGTAGCTAATCACTTGAGCAAGATAGAGAGGAGTATAGAAGCTACACAAATATCAGATTCTTTTTCGGATGAGCAACTTTTACATTTGCAAAGTAAATTACCATAGTATGCTAATATTGTTAATTATCTGGTTGCACGAGCTTTACCTGCGCATTTCATACAAGCACGGGTTAGTAAATTGAAGAGTGATGCGAAGTATTATATTTGAGATGACCCATACTTGTGGAAATTCTGTAGTGATCAGGTGGTTAGACGATGTATTCCGGATGATGAGTTCTAGTCTGTCCTTACATTTTGTCATTCCTTATCATGTGGAGGGCATTTTGGTCCTCAAAGAACTGCGAGGAAGGTCTTGGATTCTGGATTGCTTTGGCCTACCTTATTTAGAGATGCCTTTGAATTTTATAAGAAATGTGAACGTTGTCAACATGTAAGGAACATTGGTCGTAGGAACGAGATGCCCCAACAGTCTATATCATTTTGTGAGATTTTCGATGTTTGGGGTATTGATTTCATGGGACCATTTCCTGTTTCTTTTGGATTCACATATATTCTGTTGGCAGTTGATTATGTTTCAAAATGGGTGGAGGACATTTCCACCAGGACTGATGACTCTTTAGTGGTTTTGGATTTTGTCAGGTCTCACATCTTTTGCAGGTTTGGATTACCCAGGGCGATCATCAACGATCAAGGGTCCCATTTCTATAACAGACACATGAAAGTTCTGCTTAATAGATACGGTGTTGTGCATAAGATTTCTACTCCCTATCATCCTCAAACAAATGGACAAGCAGAGGTTTCAAATAGGGAAATTAAGCAGATCTTGGAGAAAACAGTAAGACTAGATAGGAAGGATTAGAGTAAGAGACTAGAACATGCTTTATAGGCTTACAGGACTGCTTACAAAATGTCCATTGGGATGTCACCTTTCAGAATAGTTTTTGGCAAAGCTATTGGGATGTATACTGAAAAGTCTATCTTTTGTATGAACATCTTTATTTTTGAAATAAGAATCACATGATCATTGTTTTCATATTTATGGTTATGCATATCGTCTAATACATTACATTATAGATAACATGGTGTGTAGTGTCACACGGGAGATCATGTTATCAGTTCCTTGTAAAGTATAAGTAAAGGCTCACAACTGAGATGGTTATGGACAAACTATTGGAATGGTTGTAGTGTGATTTGGTATTGATTTGTCTTGACCATAGAATCACACTAGTACACTTTGTGTGTATTGAGCAGGACCGACTTAGAGGTGATTCGATTTATTGTTGACTACATAATTGAATCGGACCTCGGATATTATATTGTACATACTCTTAATTTCGATATAATAACGGGCACATATACTTAGTATTTATTTCTTTAATTTACCAATGGGCGAGATTTATAGAGTAAATCGATAGACTCGATAAGTTGGGAAATGATATTATTTATATGGTGTGTCGTTGATTATAGGAGGAAACCATGTCCTATATATTAGGATGATGATTTCCCATTGAGGAGCTCATAAAGTTCATCATGTAAACCCTGCAGGTGGACTTGGTCCGACATGATGATAAGGTTGAGTGGTACTACTCATGGAGTTAGATGTTGATTAATTAATTGACGGGCATTCGAGATCTTAAACACGGAGAGATAAATATACAAATAATATATGGAGCCCATATTAACTTATGGGGGTTGGTGAGGTAGATCAGTGATAATCCTCTAGTGGAATGGATTATCATTAATGGATTGGACTTTATGTGAGCTTGATCCATTAGGTGGCCAAGATCCAACTCCTCCTCATGGTCCCTATTGTAGCCTATTAAAACCCTCATGGAGCCTAGATCCGATGATGGAAAATGAAACTCTAGATCCGACAGTGGAGATTAAATCTCTAGATCAAACGACGGAGATTAAATCTTTAGATCCGACGGTGGAGATTAAATCTCTAGATCCGACGGTTGAGATTAAATCCCTAGATCCAACAGTTGAGATTAAATCCCTAGATCCGATGCTGGATATTAAAAGGAGGCTTAAGCCTAACTCTATAAAAGGAGGCTTAAGGGGTGGGCGACAAGAACACTTTGGATATTAGGGTCTTTGCTTCCTTGGCTTGGGCAGCAAGGCATTAGGGTTAGGGTTCCCTTTTGCTTTGGGCGGCGCCAATTGTCCAAGAGCAAGGGGTCAGTGGCAAGGTGGTTAAGGTTTGACATCTCTTCTTCATCCCTTGGCCGGACCTCCCTTTTCTCCTCTCCTTTGGTTGGCGGCAACCCTTTTTCAAGGTTGGCCGGTGCTCCACCACCTTCTTCTTGGCCGGCGGCAACATCAAGTCTCTTGAATTAGTGGCCAGTTCTAGATAGGAGAAGAGTTTCATTTCATTCTTTCCTTTGTTCGGAGCGATCAAGGAAGGGAAGAGCGTGTTCTAGGAGGCTTCGACTTTTGGAAGATCGTCGCCCACACAACGTCCAAAAGGAGGAAGGACATACGATAGAAGATCAAGAGGTATAACAAGAGGCATAATTTATGGTCTTTTCTTATTCTATGCATGTTGTATGTTTTGTTATGTGGCTAATTTACTTGGACCCCGAATACAAACACAAAAACCGGCGATCCGTACATCGTCTATTCCGTGGCTATTCGAAGAATAGAGGTAGGTTGCTTGAACAATAAGTTTGTTCAAGTGACCACTCTAATCGAATAGCACGATGATGGAATGGTAGCTTGGGTAATCCCTATTTGTAAAGGATTAATTTTTTAATCCGGGGACGAAGACGGGATCGCCATGAACAAGCGACCGAGTTGAAGTGGGAAGCGAAGTTTCCTCCCTTCAAGTGGTATCAGAGCCACGGTTTCCAGTTTTGTGTGTTTAGGATTTGGTTACTTTTATGCACTTTTCTTATATTATATGTGTCAGATAATAGTAGGATGTGCGTAGGTTAACTTTTTGGTTGCAAGCATAGGATCCAACTATTATGGCCATATGTGTGTATGTGATTGTGTGTGCGTAATTGTATATTATTTGAATCCTCAGGGTTGACGAGACTAGTATTTAATTTTTGTAATTAAGTACGGCATTGTTTAGCCACTCTTTTTATTTTAGTTTACTTTTGATCTAGATTTCATGTACACTCCTTCGTGGAGTATAGGATCGATGGATGTAAATTAAAATAATTTTTCTCGGCTCGGATCTCCGAATGGCTTGTACATGGCATAGGGAGGAGCGGACGAGATGGCGATACGACGAGAGGCATATTAGAGAACAAAAGCCATAATAGTTGGAAAATATTTTTTTTCATATTTATTGCTTCTTGTTTGATAGGCATGTCGTAGGCTAGGAAAATTTCTCAATTTTAAATTACTAAGTGGGAGAGGGATATTTTTATAAATTCCCACGACCTCCATTACGATTTGACATGTGATGCAAATAAATTTGTGCGTCGGCTCTGAGTGCCTTCCTCCCCATCGGATGAGTTTGTTTGCGGATCACAGGGTCGAATATGGTTATAAGAAATTATTAAGGAGCGTTTGTACTTCCCCATCGGAAGGCACATAACCCGAGATAATTACCTTTGTATCAAGTAATGGTGAACACTTAGATGCAAATAGGAGTATCCTCCCCATCAGAGTCACTGCTTTTATTTGTAGGGCCGAAGATGAACCAACTATTAATTTTATTTGTCAAAAATTTAGGTTGACAAGATAGTAAAATTAATGGGTAAAACCTCATCTTACAAATGTAGAATTCGTATATGTCCACACTATCGTGGCATACGATATTCTCGGTGTTTTGAGGTGTTGGTTGATTTTAAAATTTTATTGTTTGAAGAATCAATAATTTTTTAAAATCTAATGTTTTGATCTATGTGATTCTTAGGTTTTTCAAAATGACTTTCAACCCGCTTGCTGTGATACTGAAAGAAAATAAACTTACTGGACCCAATTATGTTGATTGGAAGAGGAATCTTGATATTGTCTTGACTGCTGAGGAATACAAATATGTACTCCTCGAAGAGTGCCCTCCTAAGACTGTGGATGATTCTGGGGAAAAGGAGAAGGAGAGTTATAAGAAGTGGATTAAGACTGATGAGATGGCACGATGTTACAATTTGGCATCTATGTCAAATGTACTGCAACATCAGCATCAAGTCATACCTACTGCTTATTACATGATGCTCAATCTCAAAGAGCTTTTCGGACACCAGAATCAGGCTGCTAGGTAGGAAGCCATGAGGAACTTGATGACGACCACCATGATCGAGGGAACACCCGTGAGGGATCATGTTCTCAAGATGATGGCTCATTTGAATGAGCTAGAAGTCCTCGGAGCTGAGATCGATGGGGAAACCCAGGTCGATATCATTCTCTAGTTTCTACCTAGGAGTTTTGAGCAGTTTTGCCTGAACTACAACTTGAATAAGAGGTTGTATTTGTTGGTGGAGCTTCTGATAGAACTGCAGGCGACAGAGGGGCTATTTCGTCAGAGTGCTCAGGCGCAGGCCATGGTTGCCCAAAAGGTTTCTACTTCTAAGCCGAAAGGCAAGAAGAAGAAGAAACAAACTGGGGCAAAGGTGGCGGGATGATCTCAGGGAGGAGTGAAGAAGCCGAAAGGCAAGTGCTTCACTTGCAAGCAGACTGGACACTAGAAGAAGGACTGCCCCAACCGGAAGCAGAACAAAGGTATATCTTTTGGTCTAGTCGTTGAAACATGTTTAGCGGTGTTATCTACCGAAACCTGGTGTGTAGATACAGGAGCCACTGATCATGTCTGCAATGCTTTGCAGGGGTTCCAAGAAACCAGACGACTGGTTGAAGGGGAGATTACCGTCTACTTGGGTGATGCTATGAATGTAGCGGCTGTTGCAGTGAGAGATGTTTATTTGTCTTTTGAGAGGAATAAAGTTTTGGTTCTTAAAAATTGCCTTTATGTACCTTTATTTAGAAAGAATTTGATTTCAATTTCTAAATTGTTTATGGATCGATATTCTATTTTTTTTAATGACAGAGTTGTTATAAAAAGGAATAGGGAGATTATCTGTTCTGGTGCATTGATAGGAAATTTATATACACTTGAATCAAAAGCTCCCACGATGCAAATAGAAGTGAATAACTCATCTTCTAATTCCAAAAAGAGAAAAGAACCTTTGAAGATGAACCAAACATATCTTTGGCATCTAAGGCTAGGTCATATTAACCTAAGCAGAATTCAAAGGTTGATAGCTGATGGACCTCTAGGTTTATTAGTGGTGGAAGATTTCCCAACCTGCAAATCTTGCTTGGAGGGTAAAATGACCAAGAGGCCTTTTAAGGCCAAGGGGTATAGAGCCAAAGATATATTGGAGTTGGTTCATTCTGATTTGTGCGGTCCTATGTCTATCCAGGAAAGAGGTGGTTTTGAATTATTTCATCTCCTTTATAGACGATTATTCAAGATATGAATACATTTACTTGATGCGCCGCAAGTCTGAATGCTTTGACAAGTTCAAAGAATTCAAGGCTGATGTGGAGAAACATCAAGGTAAAAGTATCAAGACACTATGATCTGATCGTGGTGGTGAGTATCTCTTGGGAGAGTTTAGGAATTACTTATCAAAGGCTGGGATTCAATCCCAATTGTCTGCACCTGGCACACCCTAGCAGAATGGTATAGCAGAGCGAAGGAATATGACTCTTATGGAAATGGTTAGATCGATGATGAGTTATTCTGAGCTGACAGATTCGTTCTGGGGATATGCTCTAGATATGGCAGTGTATATTCTAAACTTGGTACCATCTAAATCAGTGTATTCTACTCCCACAGAATTGTGGACTGAGCGAAAGCCTAGTCTGAGACATATTCAGATTTGAGGGAGTCCAGCACATGTGCTGAAGGCAAATGCTGGTAAGTTGGAACCTCGTACAGAAGTGTGCATGTTCGTTGGCTATCCTAGAGGAACGAAAGGTGGTTTATTTTATAGTCCTAGAGATAAGAGGGTGATCGTTAGCATGAACGCCAGATTTCTAGAGGAAGACTATGTGATGAACCATAAGCCTATGAGTAAGATTGTTCTGGAGGAATTGAGAGGGGAAGTCATTGCTTTATTACCACCGGTACAAGAGGATATACCACAAGTCACTACATCGCGTGTCACAGAGGATACACAAGTAATACCTCATCGTAGTGGGAGGGTTGTTAGACAGCCTGATAGATTCATGTTTTTGGGAGAATCTTCTGATTTGATCCCTAGCGAACATGAACCTGATCCCTGGACATATGACGAGGCAATCCAAGATAAAGATGCGGTATCTTGGCAAAGTGCGATGAATTCTGAGATAGAATCTATGGATTAAAATCAGGTATAGGAGTTAGTAGAACCACCCAATGGTGTAAAAGTCATTGGATGCAAGTGGATCTACAAAAGAAAGAGAGGAATAGACGGAAAGGTTGAGACCTTCAAAGCGAGGCTTGTTGCGAAGGGGTATACTCAGAAAGAGGGCATCGATTATGAGGAGACCTTTTCGCCAGTAGTCATGCTTAAGTCTATCCAGATTCTCTTATGTATTGCTGCTCATATGGATTATGAGGTGTGACAGATGGATGTCAAGACAGCTTTCCTTAATGGAAGTCTTGAGGAAAACATCTATATGAAGCAAACAGAGGGATTCATTGAAAAGGGCAAAGAGCATCTTATGTGCAAGCTTAATCGGTCCATTTATGTTAGTAATATATGAGAGATGTCCTAAGGCAATCGCCATATGTTTGAACCATTTATATGATAAATGAAGATTCACTATGTGAGTATACATGATTTCATGTATTTGATTGAATCTTAAACTCATTTACTGAATATCCACGATACGATTCACAGCATGAAAGAATTTGTGATTGGATCACAACTAGTGAGTATCTCTACATGTGTAATTGTGATGTATCGAAATTATCCCTAGTCGATGAATTGAAGGATTTGGACACCATTGATTCTATCGAGACTAGCACGAGGTATATCTTAGTGTATCCAAGCAGCTGATTCTCACTGGCTGGAGACATTGTGATGTCCGGAGTTAATCGTGGATGCTAGTTATGGTAACTAGTTCATTGGAGTGACCAGCCGTAAGACTTCATATGGTTCTCTGCATATATAGATATGTCAATGAAGTTCTTACTGCAGCTTAAGTGCGATGTTCCTTTGACTTGCGGTATTCAAGTCATCTTGATCATAAAGACTTATGCTTTGACATCTTAAGCAAGCATCTCTAAGGAGATGTGGACCCGGGATGATTGGGTATAAGTCGAAATGATCGAAGGTGTTTGAATAGACTATAAAGGATTCACCACTCTTTACGAGGAGATGTATAACCATGGCCTCTCGTCAGATTGTTACTAAAGTCTTTGGCCAAAGCATTATATGTTTAGAGTAAGGTGCTCTTCGATACATGTGCAGTAACTAGAATTCGTAGGATGAGAAAATGATACTTGGGCTAGGTGTGACGTAGTCAGCCTAGTGGGGACTGACACTATAGACCATGTCCTGAACCAAGTGGATATAAGATGAGTGAAGGGAATGAGGCATGATTTATTCGAGCTGCTGAAGGGTTTCAGAAATAGTTCTGGATCAACCGTTGATCTTTTCGGTTAATTGAGAATCATGATGTACTACTAGGTGTCACTCATGATCGTTCTATAATTAATGGTTAATTATAGATGGACAACATAAACCGAGAACCTATTTGGTCACACACACAACGAGCATAGTCCGAAGGATTTAAAACGAGCTTGAGAATGAGATTCTCAGACTGACAGAAACTAGGTTTGGTTGGACCAAACAATGAAGCGAGCATAAAATCGTTTCAGTCGCAATGGAAGTGTGGATGGGCCGTATCTTATGAAGACATGATGGATGAACCAAATTGGTTTGGTTCTAATCCAATGGAGGAGAATAAACCAAAGGGGTTTGGTTTGTTTTAAACGAATGAACCAAAGTTAGTTCGGTTCGTTTTAACTTTAAAAAAAGCATCATGGTTTGGTTTATTTTAACTTAAATTAATAGAGCGGGTTAACGGGCTTTTGGTTATGATCCGATAACCATTAAGAGAATTTGTTCTCTATAAAATAGGGCTTAAGGGTTTTGTTAAGCTCTAATCCAAGTCCTTGCAACCCTAAGTTGCCGCCCCTCCTTCTCCTTGGTGTAGTCGGTGCCAACCCCCCTTGCCGCCGCCCACCACCACCCAATCTCCTTGCTGGCATCCAGCAGCTGCCGTCCTCTCCCCTTGTCGGTGTCCAGCTGCTGCCGGAGGAGCTCCGGTGATCTCCTTTGGGTTCGGCAACAAGGTGAGCTTCAACCTTCCTTTTTGGCCGACCCTTATTCCTCCACCAAAGCTGTCCAATTTTCTGAATAGCTTGTTTTCTTCTTGTCGGAGCGTCATTTGGATGACGTTTGGAGCTCCGATAGAGGTAGCCTTGCCGGGGATTTGATCTCCGGTAATCCTCATAGGTGGAGGACGAAGGATTCGTCAAACGGTTGACGAATACCTCTCCGGAGAAGCGGGTTTTTGAGGACTCATTTTGGATCTAAATTTTGATTTGGATCGTGATCTTCTCTCGATCACATCGTCTTCAACACGAGGCTAGAAACCCGTACGAAGATGAGGCTCGTGCCTTTGTGAAGTCATCCCGAAGATACTCGGCGTGGATACGGATAGAGACGATTCTAGCGAGAATCATTCCGGTTGATGTCTTTCCCGCTACACGTGATACGTCAGGTATACGTAGTATAAATTTCCTTTTATTGAAAAATTTGAATTTACGGTTATGTCTACACATGTTGTACTATGCATGCGTGTGATGTGTGTATTGTAAGAAATTAGATTTATTATTTTATTCCTTCCGCTATGCACATGTTTACGAAACATGTTCGAACACACACTCGCCATGGTGCCGGAAACCCAATAGTGGTATCAGAGCTCAGGTTGTGTTTCGACATAATCGTAAAATTATTTTGCGATAGTCATAATGATATTTTTGGAAATTTTCTACTTTTGGAAAGTTAAAAGTATTTATGGAAATCTTCTACTTTTGGAAAGTTGAAAGTATTTATGGAAATTGATATTTTCCATAAATAAAATATTTGATTAGATTTTGGAAATTTGTTTCCTAATTTAATCATGATTTGATTTGGAAAATCAAATCTTAAAATATTTTATTTCCATAAGTAGTTTTGATGATTTAGGAAATTGATTTCCTAAATTGACTTTCCTTAATCAACTATTTCCACTAATAAAATATGTGATTAGATTTGGAAATTTGTTTCCTAATTTAATCATGATTTGATTTGGAGAATCAAATCTTAAACATATTTTATTTCCATAAATAGTTATGATATATATGGAAATTTTGTACATGACATAATTGTATGTCATGTAATTGCATTAGATGCATATCATTATGTCATGCGTGTCGTGACATGTAGATGTATGTCATGCCATGTAGATAATAGTTATTTGCATGCAAAAAGGATGAGACATAAAAACCCTAACTCAATATTAAAGCCTATACCTTCCATTAATATGGTTAGAACCAGAGTTCCATTTCTTGTTCGGGTTGTTGGACTCTCTCCAAGCCCGGCTCAAACCCGAACATGTTCAAGCCATGAAATAGTTTAATACTAATATGGTAAGAGTCAGAGGTCAATCGTTAGCTTTGGTTGTTGGACTCTCTCTAAGCCAGGCTAATTGGTTGAATGCACTCTAACCATATTAAAACTATTTCTCGATTAATGGGTTGGCTTTAACCTGGAGCATGACTTGTTGGACTCTCTCCAAGGTCGATGTAAAGGGAGGTGAAGTTGGGTGCTATGCATATGATGCATACTTGTTAATGTGTTAACAACCCGATGTATGTGTGAACATTCAATTAGTTGATAGCACATTGTGATAGTTGCATATACGTGATATACAATCGGTATATTTGATACCTACCATCGTAGTTATGAATAGCTTGTTGGACTCTCTCCAAGGTTATTCATATCTATGATGGATATCAACCCATTCGGAGATGGACCTACGATCTCCCGAAGTGATTTTGGGGTTTTTAAAATTCAAAAAATGAATGGGATTTATGAATGTATATTGATGCATTTTAAAATTATTTTCTCATATATGCTCGTTTTGTATTTCTAGGTTAATCGATTGATCATGACGTCTTTAAATTTGTGCACTATTTTGGATTTAAACAAATTGACTGGGCCTAACTTCCTGGACTGGCTTAGAAACTTGAGAATTGTTCTTAATGTTGAAAAGCTTGCAAATGTCCTCGAAGTGCCTCTTCCCGCCTGTCCTAGTGACAATGGAACTCTGGACCAATTGTTGGCCTATTAGAAACATGTGACTGATTCTGAAATGGCAAGTTTCATCATTCTAGCCACGATGGTACCTGAGCTACGGAAGCAGCATGAGCATATGGATGCTCATACAATAGCCTTTCATCTTTAAGAGTTGGTTGATGAGCAAGTGAGATTCGAAAGGTTCGAAGTCTCCAAGCTCCTCTTCACCTCTGAGATGCAAGAAGGTTCATCTGTGGTACTGCTCAACATGCTGAAGACTGTGGAGTCTTCTGTGAAGCATGAGCAGGGGACGGTGTTGTAAGTTGATTCCTCGAAGAAAGGTTCTAAGAGGAAGTCAAAGGAATAGTAGAAGGGGAAGAAAAAGGCTAAAAAAGGCAGAACTAGCTCAAAAGGGCACTTGCCATCATTAAGCAAAGGAGGGTCATTGGCGAAGAAATTGCAAGATTTATCTTGAGTTCGTGAAGAAGAATAAGGCATCGGATGCCCCATCTTCTTCAGATATCTTCGTTATTGATTGTCATTCTATTTCCTTAAACACTTGGGTATTGGATACTGGTGTGGCTCACATATATGTAATGATATACATGGGCTAAGGAATAGAAGAAGACTCGTCAAGGGAGAGTCAAATTTACGTGTTGGGAATGGAGCAAAGGTTGTTGCACTCGCCATCGGAACGTATTTATTGAAAATCCCTACAGGACTTGTCTTAGAACTGGACAATTGCTTTTATGTTCCTTGGTTGATAAAGAACATCATTTCTATTTCTTGTTTAAATATAAATGGGTACCATTTAACTTTTAGTAATAATTGCTGTTACATAACTTTGAATGGCGTTCTTTATGGAACTGGAACTTTAAGCAATGGTATTTATACGTTGGACGTATCCAGTGACATTTTAAATATCGAAGCGAGCAACAAGCATGCTCAAAAATATAATCAATTAGACTCCTATATGTGGCATTGTCGTCTTGGCCATGCAAGCAAGAAACGCATGTCCGAATTACACCGATGTGGAATTCTGGAATCGTTTGAATTGGATTCATACGATACATGCGAATCATGCTTAAAAGGCAAGATGACTAAGTTACCTTTACAGGAAAAGGTGAACGAGTGGGAGAGTTACTAGGTCTAATACATACTGATGTATGTGGACCTATGTCAACTCAAGCTTTAGGAGGCTATAGCTACTTCATTACCTTCACCGATGATCACTCACGGTTTGGGTATGTGTTCTTGATGAAACACAAGTCTGAAGCCTTTGAAAGGTTCAAAGAATTCAAAAATGAAGTAGAGAAACAACATGACAAGAGTATTAAAATATTTCGATCGGATCGAGGTGGTGAATACTTAAGTCAAGAGTTTCTTGATTATCTAAGAGACAATGGTATATTGTCTCAATGGACTCCGCCATATACACCACAGCATAATGGTGTATCTGAGAGGTGTAACCGGACCTTGTTGGACATGGTCAGGTCAATGATGAATCATGTGAATCTTCCCAAGTCCTTTTGGGGATATGCACTTCAGACAACTATTTACTTGTTAAACAGAATGCCAACCAAGGTAGTCTCTACTACTCCATATGAGATATGGAATAGTAAGAAACCTCATGTATCTTACTTGAAGATATGGGGTTGTCCTGCTTATGTGAAGCGGACTGTATTAGACAAATTGGATGCTAAGTCTGATAAATGTCTATTTATTGGATACCCTAAGGAAACAAGGGGTTACCAATTCTATCATCCTGTGGAACAAAAGGTATTTGTTTCAAGGCATGTTGTGTTTCTAGAGAAAGAGTTTCTCTTGCAAGAAAATAGTGAGAGTGTCGTCGAGCTTGAGGAGGCTCGAGAGACTCAAATAGACATTGATGAGATACCTGGTGAAGCACAACAGCCGATAACTCATAGTGATGAGCAATCGGCTGGACCTATTGAAACACCACATCTTCGTAGATCTGGTAGAACACGCAACATTCCTGAGAGATATAGATTTCTCGTAAGTGAATCGAACCATATGTTACTTATTGATGATGAGGAGCCTACCAGTTATGAAGAAGTGCTGACAAGTTCAGAAAGGAATAAGTGGCTTGATGCCATGAAGTCGGAAATGGATTCCATGTATGAAAACCAAGTTTGGAACTTGGTTGACCCACCTGAAGGCATCAAGCCTATAGGGTGCAAGTGGGTTTTCAAGAAGAAAACCGACATGGATGGTAATGTGATTACCTATAAGGCTAGATTAGTGGCGAAAGGATATCGTCAAAAATAAGGTGTTGATTATGACGAAACCTATTCGCCTGTAGCTATGCTTAAATCCATTCGGATGCTCCTGGCCATAGTGGCTCATTATGATTATGAGATATGGCAGATGGATGTGAAAACAACTTTCCTTAATGGAAACCTGCTCGAGGATGTGTATATGATACAACTTGAGGGTTTCACATCAGTTGATAAAACCAAGGTATGCAAATTGCGACGGTCCATATATGGATTGAAGCTAGCATCCAGGAGCTGGAATATCCGTTTTGATGAGACAATCAAAAGGTTTGATTTCTCACAAAATCCAGACGAACCATGTGTGTACAAGAAGGTTAGTGGAAGTGCAGTCGTGTTCCTAGTATTGTATGTCGATGACATATTACTTATAGGTGATGATGTTTCAGTCTTACAGTCAGTTAAGATTTGGTTATCCAAGACATTCTCCATGAAAGACCTGGGAGAAGCAACCTACATCCTCGGGATTAAGATCTATAGAGATAGATCGAAACGGTTGCTTGGTCTTTCACGGTCTACATATATAGACCGAGTACAAAAGAGGTTTAGCATGTCGGAATCCAAGAAAGGTTTCCTAGCCATCAGGCATGGGATACACCTTTCGAAGTCTATGTGTCCGCACACAGAAGACGAGAGGATTTGCATGAGTAAGATTCCCTATGCATCCGCAATAGGATCTATCATGTATGTTATGTTATGTACGGGGTCCGATGTATTGTATGCTCTGATTGTCACGAGAAGATACCATTCTGATCCAGGAATGGATCATTGGGTGGCTGTTAAGACAATCCTTAAGTACTTGAGAAGAACTAAGGATGTGTTCCTAATATATGGAGAAGGGTACATGGTGATACATGGGTATACGGATGCCAACTCCAGACAGACAAGGATGATTCCATGTCTCAGTCTGGGTATGTATTAACCTGAAATGGAGGCGCAATAAGTTGGAAAGGTTCCAAGCTTGACACTATAGCGGATTCTGCAACTAAGGCAGAATACATTGCAGCTTTGGAAGCAGTTTGGATCAAGAAGTTTATCTCTGAACTTGATGTGGTCTCATCAATGATCCAAACATGTGCTTCGCTGCTATCATCTGATCAGAGAGATCATTAGTAGGAAGGAAATACAAATCGAGAAAATCTCCACTGAAAGGAACTTAGCGGATCCTTTGACTAAGACATTACCTCAAAGTAAGTTTGAGGGTCATGTTAGAGCCTATGGTATTGGATACCATAGCGATTGGCATTAGGCCAAGTGGGAGTTTGTTAGTAATATATGAGAGATGTCCTAAGGCAATCGCCTTATGTTTGAACCATTTATATGATAAATGAAGATTCACTATGTGAGTATACATGATTTCATGTATTTGATTGGATCTTAAACTCATTTACTGAATGTCCACGATACGATTCACAGCATGAAAGAATTTGTTATTGGATCACAACTAGTGAGTATCTCTACATGTGTAATTGTGATGTATCGAAATTATCCCTAGTCGATGAATTGATGGATTTGGACACCATTGATTCTGTCGAGACTAGCACGAGGTATACTCCTTGGTGTATCCAAGTAGATGATTCTCACTGGCTGGAGACATTGTGATGTCCAGAGTTAATCGTGGATGCTAGTTATGGTAACTAGTTCATTGGAGTGACCAGCTGTAAGACTTCATATGGTTCTCTACATATATAGATATGTCAATGAAGTTCTTACTACAACTTAAGTGTGATGTTCCTTTGACTTGCAGTATTCAAGTCATCTTGATCATAAAGACTTATGCTTTGACATCTTAAGCAAGCATCTCTAAGGAGATGTTGACCCGGGATGATTGGGTATAAGTCGAAGTGATTGAAGGTGTTTGAATAGCCTATAAAGGATTCACCACTCCTTGCGAGGAGATGTATACCCATGGCCTCTCGTCGGATTGTTACTAAAGTCTTTGGCCAAAGCATTATATGTTTAGAGTAAGGTACTCTTCGATACATGTGCAGTAACTAGAATCCGTAGGACGAGGAAATGATAATTGGGCTAGGTGTGACGTAGTCAGCCTAGTGGGGACTGACACTATAGACCATGTCCTGAACCAAGTGGGTATAAGATGAGTGAAGGGAATGGGGCACGATTCATTCGAGCTGCTGAAGGGTTTCAAAAATAGTTCTGGATCAACCGTTGATCTTTTCGATTAATTAGGGATCATGATGTACTACTAGGTGCCACTCATGATCGTTCTATAATTAATGGTTAATTATAGATGGCCAACATAAATCGAGAACCTATTTGGTCACATGTACAACGAGCGTAATCCGAAGGATTTAAAACGAGCTTGAGAATGAGATTCTCAGACCGACAGAAACTAGGTTTGGTTGGACCAAACAATGAAGCGAACATGAAATCGTTTCAGTCGCAATAGAAGCGTGGATGGGCCGTGTCTTATAAAGATATGATGGATCAACCAAATTGGTTTGGTTCTAATCCAATGGAGGAGAATAAACCAAAGGGATTTGGTTTGTTTTAAACGAATGAACCAAAGTTGGTTCGGTTCGTTTTAACTTAAAATAAACCATCATGGTTTGGTTTATTTTAACTTAAATTAATGGAGCGAGTTAACGGGCTTTTGGTTATGATCCGATAACCATTAAGAGAATTTGTTCTCTATAAAATAGGGCTTAAGGGTTTTGTTAAGCTCTAATCCAAGTCCTTGCAACCCTAAGTTGTCGCCCCTCCTTCTCCTTGGTGTAGTCGGTGCCAACCCCCCTTGTCGCCGCCCACCACCACCCAATCTCCTTGCTGGCATCCAGAAGCTACCGTCCTCTCCCCTTGCCGGCATCGAGCTGCTGCCAGAGGAGCTCCGGTGATCTCCTTTGGTTTCGGCAACAAGGTGAGCTTCAACCTTCCTTTTTCGCCGACCCCTATTCCTCCACCAAAACTGTCCAGTTTTCTGGACAGCTTGTTTCCTTCTTGTCGGAGCGTCGTTTGGACGACGTTTGAAGCTCCGACAGCGGTAGCCTTGCTGGGGATTCGATCTCCGATAATCCTCATAGATGGAGAACGAAGGATTCGTCAAACGGTTGACGAATACCTCTCCGGAGAAGCGAGTTTTTGAGGACTCGTTTTGGATCCGAATTTTGATTCGGATCGTGATCTTCTCTCGATCACATCGTCTTCAACACGAGGCTAGTAACCCGTATGAAGACGAGGCTCGTGACTTTGTGAAGTCATCCCGAAGATACTCGGCGTGGATACGGATAGAGACGATTCTAGCGAGAATCGTTCCAGTTGATGCCTTTCCCGCTACACGTGATACGTCAGATATACGTAGTATAAATTTCCTTTTGTTGCAAAATTTGAATTTACGGTTATGTCTACACATATTGTACTATGCATGCGTGTGATGTGTGTGTTGTAATAAATTAGATTTATTATTTTATTCATTCCGTTGTGCACATGTTTACGAAATATGTTCAAACACACACTCGCCGCGGTGCCGGAAACCCAATAATTTATGGATTGAAGCAAGCTTCGAGGTCTTGGAACATCCGCTTTGATGAGGTAATCCAGTCTTATGGATTTATTCAAAGTCCGGATGAGTCTTGTGTATACAAGAGATGTGACTGAAACGTAGTGGTATTTCTTGTACTATATGTAGATGGCATTTTGTTAATTGGCAACAATGTCAAGGTGTTATCGGACATAAGGGTATGGTTGTCTAAACAGTTTGATATGAAGGACTTGGGAGAAGTGGGACACATCCTTGGGATCAAAGTTATAAGGGATCGTAGGAAAAGGATGTTGTACTTATCTCAAGTTTTATACATAGACACCATTATGGATCGTTTTAGCATGCAAAACTCCATCGTCGTCAATCGATTTTACGTTTGCATCTACTCATCGATTAAAGCCTGAACATATATTTGTAGGTAATTTGGTCTGTAATCTTGGCCGAATTGAGATTTGTGTTATGTATCTATCCGTGAATCAAGTTCCTTCACTGTGGGTGTGACTTTTATCTGGAAATTACTTTATTTCTACTGTTGGTTGCCAATTATTCAATGTATGTTGTTTGTTTCTGAGATTTACAAGTTTAATCGTGCTGTTAGATCTGTTCTATAGTTGAATGTGTTCTTGGGTTAGCTGATCATTGATTCGATTATAGAATCCTGACAATGTTCTGTTTCGGAAGGTGATCTTGCTCAGTTTTAATGGGGTTTATCAGTAGATTTTGAATTCAGGCAGTTCGTTGTTTTAGTGTTGTTTAAATGCATCTTAGTTGTTTAATACTTTCGTCAATTACATCAGTTTGCTTTAGTAGTTCTTTAAATTGTTTTGCAGCAGATTTTAATTTTCAGGATAAACTTAGGATTAATGTGTTTTGATTAGATTTCTTTCCATCTTCTATTTCAAATTCCCAATTCAATTCAATATAAACCCCAATTCAGAAAAAAAATCTAGAGAATGACAAACATTCTCTGTGATCCTTGACAGACGATCTGGGTTATATACTATATTAGGACAGAGTGGGTTTAGTATTAAAATTGTCATTCGTATGTGGCATGCGAGTGTTAGACGATCAGGGACTCACAAGTCACCCATCGACAGGCCTTGTCTACCACCGCCCCTCCTTGCCTCAACACCACTCAGGGAAATAAAAAAAAATTACGGCTAATGCCGAGCTGATAGTCCGTCAAAATACTTTGACCGAGTTGAGAAGAAGTATGAGTTGCTCCTACCGGTTGAGAAGAAGTATATCCCTGTAAGGAAAGTTTTCTACCGCCAAACACAGGGGTCACACTGTTTACTTCTACCTATATATATAATCCAGCCAAAGGGCCAACTATTACTTGGGATGCAACCATCGCCTGCAACTGTATTTAGGGGCCCATTTACTTTTCTTTCACAAAGAATTCTTCATTGCTTCTTAAAATAGGGTTTTATTGTTTCCTTCCCTTCACCTTTCAAATTCTCTGGCACCGAAGTATCCCTACAACCGTTGTTCAACGTTTGCATCCTCCTTCCTCTTGGCAGAAAACAATTTCTCTTCCTTTCTTCTTCAAAATGAAAATCACCATGCTAAGTGTTATTCGTCGAAAAATTCAAAGAAACCTACAAAAACCCCGGAAGCGTCTGTTAGCTTCTCCCCGTTATCTTCCGCCCTAATGGTCAGCGAACCTCCTTCAGCCCTTCACCCTCCTGTCTCCGTTTCCTTCCAACCATTAGTACCACTATCTCCATCTTCATCTACTCCTTCTGGCTCTATCCGCTTCGAGATACCATTGGTAGCCCCCATCCCCCTTCCACCATTACAAAACCCTAACTTCCCCTCTTCTTCCCCTTCCTATATTGGAGAAACTACTTCTGCCAAAGCGACCCTTCCTCTTCCCCTCTTACCTTCCCCTATAGCCTCCCTTGCCATTTCACTTCCACCTTCATCCCTCATTTTTTTGGCTCCCTCCTCTTCGTCTCGCTTAGAGGGTCTTGATTTTCCTTCAACAGCACAGAGTATAAATTCCTCCGCTCTTCCTCCTTCTCCCCTTGACATAGAAATTACTCTAGGTGATGGTGACGTATCTCTAGTTACATCCGGGATATCTTCCCCCTCGCCTCCCTTTACTTTCCCAGAGATTTCTATGAACTCTACCTCAAGTTCCCTTCCTGTTGTCATCCCTTATTCCTTCTATAAAGTCTCTTTTTCTCTCCCCTCTGAAGCCATTACATATTCTGCAACAACACCTCTATTTTCAACCACTATGTTTGAACCAATGCTTCTATTTTACTCCTCCCTTGTCAACATCTTTGAGAGACCTACGCATCCTTCATCAAGAGGAACTGATGGCCCGAATGGAAAGCATGCAATATGCCTTTGAGTTAGTAAGTTTCTTCAAAATCTCCCTTCAATTATCCTCAAATGATTCCTTCCTTCTGACTCATGATGCACAAGTTATGACAAACTATCAAGAATTAAAGCACTCCTTGTCCCAGTACAAAAGTCAAGCCCAACAACAAACTTCTCTACATAACCAAGCAAGTCTAATGGTGCAGGAAACAACCCATCAGAGAGAAGAATCCCTCCTTCAAGAATTATCTTTATGTCACACTCAATTAATAGAGACCCAATTGCAACATAAGAACGATACAAAGATCATTTCAGACTTGAGGCTCCAAGTAAGTAGAGAAATCTATAGAAATTCAGATATGTTGGTAGAAAAAGATAGAGCCTTCTCCCAAGTGCATAAACATGAGGTTTCTTTGCAGCAAGTAAAATATGAGGCAACCCGCTCTCTGACTCATGCGGCAGCCATTAGGGATGTCTCAGCCTCTATATACCAAGACTTGGTGGATATATCTAAAATCGTTCAACAGGATTCTACTTCCCACACCCATGGTGTGTAGGCTCTCATGGAAATCCTTAGTCAAACCTCTCGTCAATATCATCGTGTCCGCCAAGACTTCATAGAGCATAGAGAGCGTTGCATCAAATTTTGCCAGGATATGAAGGATTCTGAGAAGTGGAGGGAGGAACTCTTGATGCCCCTTATGTGATCTACTTTTCAAGATGGGTTCAATGAAGCGATCTATTAATATACAGAACAAGGGTTTCCCTCAGCTCAACAACCGACTCCCTTTCTGAATTGGGAAATTGATTTTCGACGTTATACCCCTGAACACTTTAAATTGTAACGTCATTTTGACTTTCGCATATAATTGAAGACATTAAACCTCATTGTGATACAAGTATCAATATTGTCCTATAACTTCCCTATTTATTACCAACACAGGCATACAAGTATAATATCAAGAATTTTTCTCTAATGCTTCTTCTGTTAACATCCCCCCATCCTTAACAATGAAATTGTTTTAAGTGTGTGGCATTCCACGGTTGGGGCAGCTCTTGCCTTCAACATTTTACAAGTAGTAGGCAACCCCAACGACCAGTCGAGTAACTTTGTATGACCCTTCCCAATTAGTGGCTAACTTCCCCAGGTCTCCCGCAAGATTGACTTTGGGTAACACCATGTCTCCCACTTGAAATGATCGAGGTATCACCTTTTTGTTAAAGACTTGTTGTACCCTCTACTTATATGCTTCAGCTCGGATTCGAGCTAGTTCTCATCTTTCTTCTAGCAGATCCAGCTCAGTGCTCCTCAATATTTGATTTTGTTATGGTTCATAAGCTTGCACTTGGGCACTATTTATCAGGGCTTCTATAGGGATGACTACCTCAGTCTCATAGACTAAACTAAAAGGAGTTTCTCCTATTGCTGTTTTAGGTGTAGTGTGATAGACCCATAGTACCCCTAGAAGCTTAATTTAGCTCTCAACCCTTGGATAAGGATCTTGTTAACTACCTCCACTTGTCCATTAGCTTGAGGATGAACCACTGAGGTGAAGCCTTATTGGATATTAAGAATCTGAAACCACTCCCGAATTTTCCAACCATGAAACTGACACCCATTGTCACTGATCAACCTCCTTGGAATTCCATATATGTAAATAATATTCTTCCATAAAAATTATATTACTGTCTCTTCTATGATATTAGTTAGAGGATTAGCTTCCACCCCCTTGGAGAAATAATCCACCGCTACTAATAAAAATTTCTTCTGCAAGGAAGCTATAGGCATCAGAGCCACTATGTCCACTCCCCATTGATCGAAGGGACAAGAAGCAACTACAACCTTCATCAACTCGGCTAGTCGGTCCAACCTGTTGCTATGCCTCTGGCAGGCTTGACAAGTCTTGACTAGTTGTAAAATATCTTGATGAAGAGTTAGCCAGAAATATCTTACCAATAATACCTTCCAAGTCAGAGCTCACCCTCCCAAATGGTTACTACAACACCCCTCGTGTATCTCCTTAAGTATTCAGTCAAATCTTCTCTCCTGAGGCACTTCAATAAGGGCATACCAAAAGGTGTCTTATATAAAGTTCCATCAATAAGCACAAAGCGTTTCACTCTTCTCATAAAAAATGATGCTTCTCTGGGATTAGAGGGAACACTTCCTTGTTGCAAATAGGACATAATATCTGTCCTTCAATCAAATATGTCATTGCCTCCAAACATCGCCTCTTCTAAGTTGAACACTACTAAGGAATGAGGAACTTCCAAGAATAAAGGATCCTGAGACCTCTACTCAGTTAAGGTACTTGCTAACTAAGCCAGTTCATCCACCTTTATATTCTTCTCCCTTGGAATCTTTTGTAACTGTACCTCTTTAAAATGAGCTTTCAATTTCTTAATACCCTCAGAATACTTCAACAATCTCTCTTCTCAAACGACAAAAGTACCATGCAGTTGAGAAACTGCTAAATGTGAATCGGAGTATATTATTACTAATTCGGCTCCTACTGTGTGAGCTGCTTGTAACCCAGACAAAATGGTTTTATATTCTGCTTCATTATTAGATGAATTATACCCTAATCGGATGGCAATGAGAATCTCCTCCTCGGAAGGAGACACTAGCAATAACCCTACTCCACTTCCTCCATCCCCTGAATACCCATCTACAAAAACCCTCTAGGTGGACATCTCTTCTTTCCCCTTCTCAAATTGCTTTCAAGATCCACTGACACCTCAGCTAGAAAATCAACTATGGATTGAGCCTGAACAATAGTTCAGGGATGATAGTGAATGTCATATTCACTTAGCTTCAAAGACCACTTGGCCAACCTTTCAAAAAAGTTAGGTTTAGTAACCACACGTCCTAACTCACCATTCTTCAACACATTCACCAGATGAGCTAGGAAATAAGGTCTCAACTTGCGAGCCATCAGTACCATAATATACGTCAACTTTTCTAACTTTGTATACCTCAACTCGGCTTCTTTTAATATATGACTCGTATAATAGATGGGTTGTTGATGAGAGTCTTCCTGCCTTAATAACAATGAATTGAGGGCCCCTTCAGAAACAATTAGATACACCCAACAGAGGTTCTCTCGGAACAGGTTTAGCTAACAAAGGGAGTTCAGTCAGATACTTTTTAACTTTTGAAAGGCTTGCTCACATGATTCGTCCCATTGAAATCGAGCAGTCTTTCTAAGGATTCAAAAGAAGGGTAGACCCTGATCTGATGATTTGGCAATAAACTGAGATAATGAGACAATTCTTCCCACCAACTTTTGTGTCTTACGCCGATTAGTGGGCGACTTCATATTGCACAGCACCTGAACTTTTTTAGGGTTAGCTTGTAACCCCTTCTCCGTCACGATATATCCTAGGAACTTCCCACTTTTCACTCCAAATAGACACTTTTTTGGATTCAGATTCATATTATAACGCCGAAGAGTAGTGAAGGTTTCCTCTAAGTCTTGTGTTAAATTCTAGGTGAGTCGAGATTTAACTAAAATATCATCCACATATATCTCTACATTCCTTCCCTTCTGTTCTGAAATATTTTATCCATAAGTCTCTGATATGTGGCTCCGACATTCTTAAGCTCAAAAGGCATCACTACATAAGAATATAACTCTCTTGTTGTCACAAAACTAACTTTCTTTTGATCCTCCTTGGCTAAGGGGATCTGATGATACCCTTGATAAACATCCATAAGTGAAACAACCTCATAACCTACTGTGAAATCAATCAACTGATTGATACGAGGTAAGGGATAGTAGTCTTTAGGGCAAGCTTTATTTAAATCATGAAAGTTAATACTCATTCGCCACTGCCCAAAAAGCTTGGGAACAAGAACTACATTCGACACACACTCAGAGAATTGAATTTCTCTTACATGACCTGCTTGCAGCAACTTCTCCACTTCCTCATCAATGACTTTGTCCTTCTCAGGCCCAAAGTGTAGGGGATCAATCGGTGTGTGGTTGGCCAGCTAGAGGGAGGTGAATAGCCTTTGTCATAGACGGTGAAATTCGTTCGTTCGTTGCTCATCTACAAAACTATTAGCGCAAGCAGAATATGCAAATACAAACAATTAAAGACAAAAGCAATAACAAGAATACAAACACTAACAAAGGATGTAACGTGGTTCACAGCTACACCGCTAATCCACGGTCCGATTCGTCCAAGGTGAATCACTCCTCAATCTATCCACTAGATCTCTCCTTTGCACAAAGCTAGGTGGAGGTAACCTCTTTTACGCAAGGATCACTCTTCTACATTAGAATGAAGATTAGCACAAGTAGAAGAGCGGAAAATGTTTAGGGCACTTTGGGAGCTGTTAGGAGTTCAAGCATTAGGCCCCCAAAGCCGCACACCCTTCCTCTTTATAGAGGAAGAGGGCTTCTTCCCGTTGACACAGGAGCAGTCGACTGATGTCCCTATCAGTCGACTGGTCCTGTAGCCATTGCCCAATAACGACTGCTTTCCACGTTGGATTCCATCCAACGGCAACATCATCAGTCGACTGATCTTACCATCAGTCGACTGATGGACTATCAGTCGAGTGCTCGTGAGCTCGACTCGCTTTTGTGCCCGACACTGCCTCCATTAGTCGACTGCCATTCCATAGCAGCCGACGGATGGTCTACCGATCATTGCCATTCTATGGCGATCATTCTGAGCAAACCCATCGATCGGATACGGTCGAACCTCGTTTGACTCGGAAGCGATCGGCCCCGCCATGGAATGGCAGTCCACTGATGTCGGGAAATCTCTTCTGACACTTAGCCAAATGGCCATGTTTCACCTAAGAGCACTACCCCTTCCAGGGTTACATTCGCTCACTCTCATCCCTCGGAGTCCCTTGCCTTTGAAGTTATCTTCGTCCAGCCACGTCCCTCGGATGCGCCAAGCATATGGCTCTGCAGCGCCTTCCTTCGCGTCTTGCCCTGAAGTCTACTTCCTCCGGCTTCACTCCAAGCTCCTCATCCGGTGGTCCCTCGGATGCTCCAAGCGCACGACTTCCATAAAGTCATCCTTCACCAACTCAAGGACCGAGTCATGAGATGTGAAACTCACCAAGGCTCCATGTGCGAATTACTAAGTCCTGCAAGACTCCAACGCATATATCAAATCACAATACCAACCTAACTTAAACCCTTTGCCACACATATCAAAACCATATCACAGGTTGATTGCCCTAACACAAAGTGTCACCTCTTTTGTTGAACTGGTCGAGCTCCTCGAATAATGTTCAAGTGATGCTCAACAACTCGGGAATCAATCCTCATCAAGCCATGCACATCTTTAGCAAAGATATCTTCATTTCTTTGTAGACAAGTAATGAGTTCTTCCTTCACCTCAAACTACTTAGCATCCCTAGTGAGCTTTCCCGGAGCTATCTCCACTGATTAACCTTCCTCCATTGTCTCCTTCATAGGTGTGACCTCTTCCAACACATATACTTCTGAAGTTGCAGGCATCTTTCCCCGGGGATCCTGCACCGAGCTTTTTTGTTTTCATCTCGAACCATTTGAATATAACAACTCCGAGCTACTATTTTCTCCCCTGACCTCTCCAACCAACTGACCCATCGGGAACTTTATCTTCTAGTAATAAGGAGATGCCACCTCTTAAAAAATTGATAGAAACAGATGACCCAAGATAGCATTGTATGCGGAAGGAGCGTCTACTATAAGAAAGGGAGTCATGTTAGTCTTCTGACTCGGCTTCATCCCCAAGGTGAGGGGTAGGGATATCTATCCCATGGAGTGCACATGTACCCAGCAAACCCAAATAGAGGAGTTGAAACCTCCTCCAACTGCATATTCCCTAGCTGCATCTGAATGAAAACCTCCTGGAACAAAATATTAACCAAACTCCCCGAGTCCACCAAGACTCGGGCCACCTCATAATTGGAAAGTGAAATTCTAATTACCAAGGCATCAGTGTGAGGTAGAAGAATACCTTGCAGGTATTCGGGTCCAAAACTTATCTGGGGCACAACTTGAATAGCCCGATCTTCTCCAATGGCTAGACTCTCCATCTTTTGAGCATATGACTTTTGGGCCCTGTTAGAGTTTCCATCAGTGGGTCCTTCAGAAATGACACGAATGACGCCTCGGGGAGGAATATCCTCCAGAGCACCCAGAGCGGCACCACTTGTTGCCTCCTCTTGAGGGGTGGCTCCTTGGCTAGGTTGCACTTGCATTTGTGGAGGGATGACCTATGGTGTTCTATTGTAGGGCCCTAGTCGGAGAGTAGGAGATCTACGCCCCCTTCCGGTGCTAAATCCTAATTGTCGCTACAAATGTGGATACTCCCTCCTGATGCACTCTAGCTCCTTCTGTAACCCAAAACACTGGCCACTATGATGCCCGTATTCCGTATGATATTGATAGAAGAATGAAGAAGATGGATGAAGGAACCCCCTAATATCCCCCAAGGTGTCGGACGATGCCATGCCAATCATAAGCCTCCAATTCTTGCTCCTTCCAAGTTCGAGGTAGAGGTATAACCTCTGCAACCATAACATAAAGGAGGTGATGAGGAGGAGCTTTTAACATCAAGGGTCGGGGAGGAGGCACTGCAGGAGGAATAGGTCTAGCATACTCCGTTCGGGAAAGTCCCCACTGAACTTGAGGCTAATTCCTTTCTATGGGAGTGGAGACAACCTTCTTCTCAGCTCGTCATACCTTCAGCCCCTCCTCCTCATTGATGTTTTCCTCGGCTCGGCCTAGTAGCTCTTCATAACTCGTGGTCGACTTCCTCAACAAAGAACTGAGAAAGGGACCTTTTCTCAAACCGTGAGGGATATCTACTCTTAAAAAATTAGGTATCATCGAAGGTATCTCTCGAGCGATAGTGGTAAAGCGATGCTTATAACTTTGCAACGATTTAGAGGACTCCTGCCTTAAATGAAGTAAAATAGAAGCATCATGTTAGTATCTTTTGCAACTAGCAAAATGTTTCATGAAGACTTCTTTCATATCTCTAAAACAAGTGATGGAGCCCGATCGCAATGACCTGAACCATCTCTGGGTGGATGAAGACAAAGTGATGCAGAAGGCTCGACACTTGAGAGCATTGGTGTAACAATGAAGGGTAGCCGCTCCTTCAAACTGTGATAGATGTTCTTCAGGGTCATAAATGTTGTCATACAACCCAATTTCAAGAGGGATAAAAAGAGTCGATGGATGCTCCAGCACAATGTCTTCTGTGAACGGACAAGGCTCGTAGGGTTCCGGAGCCTTGGTTGAATGACTTTCTCCCTGATCTTCCCTTCTAGTGGGTAAAGGAGGAAGAGGATACCTCTCAGCTCCCCCCTGAGGTCTTTCTCCTAGTAGTATGTCAGTTTCCTGTATACCTATCGTAGGAACGTGGGAAAATCCACCGTGGGGTTGCTCTCTTCTCGATGGCTCTCCTGAATGGGGTTGAAGGTACCCCTTCTTCTCTCTTCCTCGACCATAACTTTATTTATCACGGCAGCCAATTGAGAAGGTATAGAATGGTCATGGGTACTTCTTTAGGAGTAGAAGCCACTGGATGAGGAATTTCTTGGGGTTCCATCTCTACATCATGCTCAGACTAAGTTTTCCCACAAACGACGCCAACTGATGTGACACGGATTTTTTTCCTCAAGTATGTGCTATCGAGGAGGGGTTCTCTTCGACCGCAACAGTAAGAGTTTCCTTACTCTCTTCTTGTGAAAGTTAACACCTGCTAGACCACCGCTGGCCTGCCCAGCAAGGATCCTCCGATGCTTAAGTTAGAGCTTGTATGAGGAAGAGAAAGCAAGTAGTAGCAATAATGAAGAAGATGAGTGTAACAAAGAACAGTAAGTGTATGCAGAATGAAATCAGATCCCTTCTCTTCCCTTCATTTTCGTCTTTTATCCCCTTCCCTACGTTAAAGCAAACTGTTCTTTAAAAAACTACCAACCTCACTCCTCCACGTGGAAGGTCACGTGGGCGGAGGTGATCATGCTGTTATTCCGATAGAGAATGTTTGCTACTGGGAATATTTTGTGGGGCCTATGAGGCACATTCAATTTGTTATAAAGGATGATGACATTTATTATAACAAACATTCTCCTATATATTTTATGGGGGCCCACCTTAATAGAATTAAAATTCCTCTTGGCTTCCCTCTAACTTCCCGAGCTACTGTCCATCTAACTCAGCTTGGCTCCTTTCTACCCAAGCTGTTATCTTCTCAACTCGGCTTATCTTTCCAAGTTACTACTCTCTTGACTCGGCTCATCTTCCTGAGTTTCTACTTTCTTAACTCAGCTTATCTCCCCCAGCTATTACCCTTGGACTCGGCCTGATGCTTTATATATATATACTACTTTCTTGACTCAGCTTATCTCCCCCAGCTATTACCCTTGGACTCGGCCTGATGCTATATATATATTATTTAAATTATCTATATATTCCCTTAGGATATAAAGGAATCAAAATCTACGTAATTTGTTTACTTTTTCTTTACTTTTATTATCTTAGAAAGTAATGTTATTATTTATTTTATTTTTTCATTTCTATAGTATCACTTCCTTCGATATTAAACTCTTCTATTTCGTCATCTGAAAGTTATATTCTTTTTGTAGTTCTGGTCCAATCATCAATCAATGCTTGTGCTTTCAAATATTTAAAAAATAAAATAGATCATTACTCATCTAATATATTATATCAAAAATTAAACATCTATTTTATGGTAATGATTGACACTAAAAAGTTAGAATTTCTTTTGTTATGATAGAGAGAATAGCAAAAAATAAATCTTCGATGACTATTACCATAGAATATCAAAATCTATTTTTTTATTTGTTTCACTAAAATTAAAAAAAATCATAAAATAATTCTTAAATTTTTATTTTGAACTTGAGAATCCTCGTGAACATCTATTCGTTTAATAAAAAATATATTTTTTTGTAAGTTTGAATTACTACTACTAATATTTTGAATTTTGAGCTCATTATTTTCTAATCTATAATATTTATAAATATCATATAAATTATTTCTAGTATGCATAATATTAGCATATCAAGAAAAAAAATAATCCTTTAATAAAATTAAAATATCATAATGCATAAGTAATACTTCATATAAAAGATTTAATATTAGTTTAGGATCTAAAGAAAATATAATTATCAGGAATATTTTTTTTTATTTTGTTTTGGTAACTAACATGCAAGGGAATAAAATTAAATCAATTAATAATATATTTATTTAAAATTAAAATTATGGTATATAAATTAACTAAAATTAAATAAGAAGTAGAATAATAAACATTAGAAAATTATTCAATTGCATAATTAAATACTTTTTTATAAAAAAAATTAAACATAATAATTCTTTTTATTAAAATGAATCTTATAATAATTAATATATTGAATTTCAAGTATTGATACATCACATAGAAATATTTTAAGTCTTCTTCTATTAATTAATAATAAAGATACATTATTATCTAATTTATTAAATTCTTTAATTATTTTTTTTCTATTTTACTAATTTTTTAATTGTGTAAGTAAGCATATTCCAGGGAACATATTTAACAATCACTACAAAAAAAATAGTCATTAGCGACGAATTTAGCGACGAATTTTAAAAAAAAAAATCGTTGCAAAATAAATTAGCGACGAATTTAGCGACAAAAATATATTTGTTGCGAATAAAGCGTCGCAAATAATAGCGACAAAATTAGCGACGAATTTTTGCGATGAATTTTAGCGACGAAAATTAGGGACGAATTTAAAATTTCGTCGCTAATTTTGTTGCAGAAGTTACCACGATTTCAAAAATTCGTCGCAAATTATTGCGACGAATTAAAAATTCGTCGCAAATTTGCGACGAATTAATTTGTTCGTTGGTAATTTTCGCGACGAAATAAGAAATTCGTTGGTAAATTGGCGACTGATACAAATTCGTTGCAAATTTTGTTGCTGAATTCGTCGCAAAATTCGTCGCAAAAAACCATATTTTGCGACGAATTAATTTTTTCGTTGGTAATTTTTGTGACGAAATAAGAAATTCGTTGGTAAATTTGCGACTGATACAAATTCGTCGCAAATTTTGTCGCTAAATTCGTCGCAAAATTCGTCGCAAAGTTCAATATTTTGCGATGAATTCATTTTTCGTTGCAAAAATTTGCGACGAATTTAATTTTCGTCGCAAAAGTCGTTGCAAAATTTGTCGCAGGTTGGATTCGTTGCTAAATTCGTCGCTAATTTACGACGAAAATTTAATTCGTCGCAAAAGTCGTCTCCGATTTCTCAGAATTTAGCAATGAATTTGTATTTTTGTCGCTAAATTTGTCGCTAAATAAAATTTTTTTTAACAGATTTCATCCATTTCGATATTCTATCGTATATACAAATTTTCACACACACACAACAAAACACAATAAGTTCTAATATCCAAATAAATACATTCAATACAAACAAAACACACACACATTCAATACAACAAAATAATATTCAATCATATCCAAATAAATACAAAGCAACACAATCAGTTAAGAACAATACAACATTTCAAATAAAAAGTTATATTCTACAACATTTCAAACATCAACATAGTTCTGATATCCAAATAACAATGTCTACAAAAGATCTCAACACATGGGAAAGAAAAAAGAAAAGAGAATCTGGTAAGCAATCGCCGACATTCTTCTACCTGCATTAGAAAAGAAACAAACAAAAAGTATCATACATTAAAAAAAAACTATATACTAACACGAAAATAAATATGCAAAGACTTACAATGATGTGAATTTTCAACCGCCATAAGGATTAACTTCATCGATCATTCCTATTTAAAGCAAAATAAACAAACTCAATAAACTAAAAAATTTTAAAAGTACTAATTAAAAACATGCATACAATATCATCATCGTCGCCACCATCATCGTCATGACTCGGAGGAATATGACTTGGACCAGAACTAAATTGCTGAAATTATCATATAAGAAAGGCTTGTTGTCATCGCATTTCTATCATTTCTTGATCCCTTTGTGAGTTTTGTTGTTGTATTTCTATAATTTGCTGATCTCTTTCATGTATTATGCCCTTCAAATTGCTAACCTCCTCAGTTAAGTTATGTATCTGTGCCGCTACTGCTGGTGGAGTAGAAGAAATAGATCTACGAGGAGCATTATGCATTCTGCTCAGAGAACTCATACCTAATATCCTTCCCCCATTTGATCCTCCACTCGCCTCAAGCCATAAATCCAAATTATTACTAACAGATGGCTCAGATCCCTCAGTATCACCGTCATCTCCTGAAAATCTCTGAGATGAGGATAACTGATCATATCTCTCCTACACAAAATTAAAATTATAATCAGAGCATTTACATAACTAACAGAATTAAAGTTATAAAGTAAGTTTAAAGATTAATTCAAACCTTAATTGCTTGAGCTCTATCTCCACTCCAAGTCTTATCTTTTTTTTGGAAAGTGCGAACGAAAGTATCTATAAATTTCGGCTCCTTTTTCAATTCCTTAGACTAAATATAAGAATGTTAGAAATAAAATAATAATCTGAAATATATTTAAAAACTAATTGTAGAATTTAAAAATTACCAATCTACGTGAATGCTCCTCGATATTTATAGATCCTCCCGCATATGTTGCAGATAAGTCTCCAGAATTACATGCTTGATTTAATTTATTCTGTTGACTTCTTTTTTTGCTCTCATCAGATTGCCAATAATTGGAGATTTTACTCCAATTTTCTGACGTGACACAGGCGGGTTTTTTTCCAGTACATTTGGCATGACTCAATACATGCCGGATATGATCGCCACATTTTTTTTTAAAAATTCTTTTAACTTCCAAGTCTTGAGTAGGGTCCCAAATAAATCTCCGCTGAGATGGAAAAAAAACAATTGATTATATAATCACTTATTTAATATATAAAATGAATCAATTATACCTGAAACTCGCACCACCATAGTTCTTTTGTAGGTCCTGGCGTGCTTGAGTATGACAAAGAGTCTCCTCTCCAATAGTTATTCACGATTTTATTGATCTCGCGAATAACAAGTACAGAATTTTCAAACCTACGATAAAGTGAAAAAAAATTGAATAAATAATTAAGATAGTTTAAAAATTATAATACTTATATTACTTACGAATCTCCAATCGAATATATATCGACTTCATGTTCTAGAGAGGAGTGTCCATGTAGTGAATCGTGAATGGGAAGGCGCGTTTGCGAATGAGATGGTACTGCTGACTGATCATGTGAAGGTCCAGACAGATCAGGAGGGCAAGTAGGTATAGTCTTTGGCAAAGTGGTGGATCACCGCCACTACTAGTACTGCTGCCTCGCCCACCACGTCGAAACTATCAACCAAAAACAAAATTAGAATAAAGAAAATAAAACTTTTATGCTTAATGAAGAACATGAAAAACTTACAATATGCATAATGAAGATATGAGAGACTGCGACTGCGATAAGCTACGATGATTTCACCACTGATAACCTATAAGAACAAAATATACACAACATACAGAGACAAAAGATATAAATTTAACAATGAGACATTATCTAAACAAATAATTGAGCTAAGAAAATTTGTAAAATTATAGTTTAAAACTAAAATTATATATAAAAAAACTTACCCTAGACGTCAAATTTCAAAGTCCTCATTATCATCTTCCTCATCCTCATCAGTATCCTCATCCTCGGTCTCCTCCTCCTCTTCCTCCTCGTCCCCCTCCTCCTCGTCCCCCTCCTCCTCCTCATCATTATCATCAATTTTAGTTGCATCCACGTTTATCACTACTCCGCTGGGATCTCGTAACGTTGGAATTATATATTCCTCGGTATGAAACATATTTGTAACTTTGTCTTGTTGATATGCAATGTCTTTCCAGCGCTCTTCAATTTTTTTCCGTGCTTTTGTTTTACAAACAGCCCACCATTCATTTTTGTCACGCCTCAAACTAGGATATGGAGCATAGAAAACTTGGATCGCTTGTTGTGCCAAAATAAATAGTTCATATCTCTTATAAAATCTTTTATGATTTATTTCAACCAAATTATACTGTGGATGCACCTTCATCCCTCTGACGGGGTCAAACCAGCGACACATAAATAAGATAACTCACATTTCTGGACCAGGATAATCAATCTCTATAATTTCATCCAGCAAACCATAAAATGTTAGGACCTTTGTAACGCTAGAGGGGGGGTGATTAGCGTCAATGGAATTCAATCGCGGTTGTGTCTACAAATTCGTTAGCGCAGCGGAATATAGATAATACAATAACAATAATGAAAACACAACACGCTAACACGAGTATATAACGTGGTTCGGAACCGCACGGTTCCTACTCCACGGATTGGGCTCAAATGAGCCCTAGCGATGCCAATCACACACCACTATCAAATAACTCCTTCTCGGAACAATCCGGAGGTGGAGAAACCTCGTACAATATGATTACAACAATAATCAAATGAATACAAGCAATATAGTGAAATACAAAGCAATACAAGTAAAGGAAACACTTTACAAATGCTCTTTGAATGCTTGATCACTTGGTTGATCGAGTAGCACTTGGAGACCCTGAATTGCAGCAGCAACTCGCCCCAAATCGCCTCAAAGAACTATACCTTTTCTTCCACCACGAGCTCCATATATAGCTTCAACCTGTGCTGGAAAAAGTCGATCAGTCGACTGATCGAGACCATCAGTCGACTGCTGCCACTGTTGTCGTGAGACAACGGCTAGTTCCACGTTGGATAAGTCCAACGGAACTACCATCAGTCGACTGATTGTGACCATCAGTCGACTGATGGAGTCCTCACTCGACCAGTCGAGTCTCGACTCCATTCTCGCGGGCCGACTTCGAGCACCACCGACCGATCGACGATCACGATCGCTGAGCCATCACCGATCGCCAACCTATGGCACGATCGCTAGGCCATAACCCGCAAATAAACCCTAGTTGATTGGTCCACCGATCGCCACATGGCACCACCGACCGCACACCTCAAACATGAGGTTTTAACTCAAGTATGGTTCCCATACTTGCTAGACCACCCTTAGCCTAGACCTAAGCCTTCTAGTCACCTCCATCACCTCACGCCTGATCCTCCAAGTCATCCATGACTTGTTCATCCATCGCGCTTAGCCTTCGTGTGCTTCCGCTTGGCTATGTCATGCTAATCTGTGTCTACACCGCCAAGGCACATCGACTTACGCCGCCAAGACTCCGCTTGACTTTACGCCGCCAACCATTGACTTATGCCGCCAAGACTACCGCTTGACTTTACGCCGCCAATATCAATCCTCGACTTCAAATGCCAACCCATGTTGACTTTCCATGCCAAGACCATGCTTGACTTCTCAAATGCCAAGACCATGCTTGACTTTCCTTGCCAACCCATGTTGACTTTACATCGCCAAGACCCATGCTTGATTCTTTTCCCAATGCCAAGTGTCCCACTTGACTTTCCATGCCAAGTACTCAAGACTTGGACTTTACCAAATGACAATTACATTGTCATATGTTTTTGTCGAAACATCAAAACACATCAAAACATCACTCGAGCCAAACTCGAGTCCTGGTCAATCGTGACCTGGGCCGATTGCACCAACAATCTCCCCCTTTTTGATGTTTGACAAAAACCAAACAAATAATTGAGTTAGAATACTAACTCAAATCCTTTACCAATTATCCCAAATGTTCTCCCCCAAACATTCTCCCCCTTTTTGACTAACATCAAAAAGGTTTTCTCTCCAAGGAGGTCAATGTCTCATGTCCCAATGAGATCTTACAATCTCCCCCTTGGTTCAAAAATACCTAGGATGCCTACCATCTTCCTAGTGATAAGTCCCATATCACTCAAGAGAGGCAATCCTAATCACTCTCCCAATTTCCAAATTGGGTTTCTAAAAATCCATCAATTTCCCAAATTGATAACATTCCCATAACTTCTCCTTTTCAAGGAGAAAAACACATCCATCATCCCAAGATGGATACCTCCCCCTAAAGGCTTGCTCCCCCTTGACCATTGCACCAACAATGTCCTTGGGGAGTCCCTAAGCCAATAGGAACTCTAAATCATCAAAATTAAGGTTGGAAATTCAACATTGAACTTCCACCACCTCAATTTGATACTTTGACCTAACACCTCTCCAAATCCATATCCAATGAATTTTCACCCTTCATAATGCTTCCCAAAGCATATCCTAGGGTTAGGAGTGGTTAGGGACCTTTACCGTAGCTGAATTCGGGTTAAACAAACCTTGTCAACCCAAAATCAGCCTTGGCAGTCGACTCTGTCAGATAACGATCGGCCACCCAAAGCGATCGGTCGATAAGCGAAAATCCGATTTTGATTATCGAAATAATTTCAAAAAATCATAAATAATTATACGTTTATCGAAAAATCACGAAATTTGATACGTATAATACTTATGACCAATACAATGGGTGAAAAATGTTTGAAAATTATTTTACCCATTAAATAGTGACATTGGTACAAAGTTCAAGAACATTGAAATTTTCAATGTTTTGGCCCTACTTTGTATCAACTTCATCAATGGTGATTGCTATCGAAAGATAGACTTCACCAAGGTTTTTCAAAATGATTTTAAAATGTTTTCAAACCTTATCTTGGACCATAATTTATTGGCTAAATATACATAGCTTGTATATTAGCTTTCCTTATGAGTCTTGGTGATAATTAAAATAAGTTTGAGTTCATCTAGATGCACTACCGATGCACCTTGAACCTAACCTATTATCCTAGCATCTCACATGTATTTAGGGTGTATACATACACATACATGTCAATTAGATGTGAGATGTGGGTTTTGTTCTCCCTAATCTAGAGTTTTATGCATTTTCTAAAGCAACTCTACTTGATTCCCTTATAACTGGGACTTCAAGTCATGCCATAGTCCTTAAATCAATTTTAATCAAGTTAATGCATGAATGTATGATCATGGCATAAATAATAGTATTATTAAAAACGTGGCCAATGATCATGATGTCATGGCATAAGATGAGATCTAAAAGACACATGACATTTATCCTTAATTCTAAAGCATAATCATGACATATAAAATGATTAAGAATAAACATGATGTCACGACATGGCATATGGTAGCAATACAATTATACAAATATTCATTCATACACACAAGATTTTTATGAATTAAGTATTTCTTTTTAACTTTAATTTGTCTTTTTCAATCAAAAGAAGATTGGCTAAGCTCAATCTTACTACAAACATTGACAACCACAAAACAATATCCTCTAATCGTCGCAGGAGGTGGCGATGGAGGTTCTTCTTGACTTCGAGTCCGAGGCGCATCATCTCTAGCATATCGCTACGATTCGCTCTATGCGGCCCGGTCTCCTCCATCCTATCGAGCGTGTGCCAAAATGCCTGCTCGCCACGATAACTCACGGCTAGTCAACCGATGCGATAATCAATCTGGACTCGGTAGGCCACGACGATCGATGGACCCGATGTGTCTCGTGCATCCGGTCATCCTCATCGAGGTGTCCGCATCCTCGTCCTCTCTGCACTCTAAGGCGGCGGAGGAGGCTGTCAGGCGCCTGGGTGGTCGTGGCGCCAACTCCATCTGTGGGCGCCCATCAGTAGCCGCTAAGGGAGAAGTTACGAATCGATATCTGATCGTACACTTCCGATGGCGCCGTGAGAACCCTATGGATGTTAATTCATACTGAGTCGAGCCATGCTGTGATGATATGTCCAAATGGCATATGCACTTTCCCTTATACAGGGGAAGTGAAGTGCACAATGCAATGGAAGATGTTCAATGCAAAGTTTATGTCTAACTGAAGACGCATGGCATATAGAAGAAAGAGATGGGGAGGCCGAATCTTAGCGGACCACTCGAGTGACAATGGCGAAAACACCCAACAATGACCTTATAAAGGACATTGTCGGTGATAACTTCGATGATAGAAAATAGGTTTTGGGCCGGTGGACGTGGATAACCACACATGCGCTCATGCATGGACTCCATAGTGATATGGGCAAAAGGCTCAGGTAGGGGAAAGTCCATGGTAGGGTAGAAGATAAAGGTAGCATTTGACGGCCTACACTCGAGAAACTCTGCGATATTGCGAGAGTGAACTCTAAATCGCGTTTTACGCGAGAGTAGTGTATGTAGGGCCGTCATCTACCTTTTTAAGGTTTTGATAGAATTCCTTAATAAGGTCATCATTGATTGGATGCGTGCACAAGACGATCTTCATCAAATTGTAGTATGCAATGAGTTCCATGACGTCACTACAATGCCTATCGAAAAAATTCCTATCTATGTACCTAACCAACATAGGTTGGTACAACCGAGATTCACTCTCGGATGGATCATTCCTACGAGCTCTCCTATTATGAATGTAATGTGATGATATGCAATGCAATGGCAACAATACGCGATTAGATAAACCTACATTGTAATGGAAATGAAAATTAGGGCTCGGAAAGAAGAATCGTTACTTAGGCGCCATGTGTGTGTCGGAGGGAAGACTCAAGAGTTGCTGAGGATCGCCGGAAAAGTCGCCGGAAAGCTTCAGCCGCCGGAACCCTAAACGGAGACAATAAACCCTAAATCGCGTGAACTGGTGCTCCAGGATAGGTCAAAAACAAAGGAAGGGGAGAGACATGCTTATCAAACCTAGGACTTTGGAAGGTTGACACAAGAGTCGGAGAGGAGACGGCGATCGGAGATCGAAGGAGGAAGAAGCTCGTCGTGAAATGCCAACCCTAGCGGTTCGCATTTTAAAACACGATTCGGCCGATGATGGAGCATCACGATCGATAGCTTTTAACATCTTTACCGAGCGGCAATGATCGATCCGGGCAATCGATTGAACCTTCCGTGAATGTGCTACAGCATCGGGCCGATCGATGTTGCTCATCGGCCGATCGATGTGCATATCACTCGATCGCTCGTCGAGCACTGACCGATGGCCTTCGGCCTGGTGGTGAAGATCATCACCGATCGATAGACCACATCACCGATCGATTGTCGATCGTCGAGTCATGGAGCTAGCACTCGACCGATGGCCGACGTATCGTATATCGCTTGTGTTATCGATCGATGATCCGATTTCCAGCTCAAAATCAGAAAATCTCGATTTTATCATCTTAATTGTTCCATTTTATCACGTTAGATCTTGTATCTTGAATGTATTGATGTTATACTTTTATTTATGTATTTGTTCATGTATTTTAATGTTTTATTTCATTTTTGCAAACATTAACATTCAATGATTTCCAAAACCTAACATCTCACCCTTTCTAAGTGTTGAAATACACAATCAAAGTAAAAGACTTGTTTTGTGAGATGTAATCTATCCTAGACATTCATTTCATGCAAACATATGGTAAAACATATGAAGCATGGTGAATACAAGACATCAAGTTGTGTGGCACTTGAGTATCACTCTAGATATTACCTTTACATCTTAACCACACATTTCTTGATACATGTGTTAGTTAAAGCCCTAGAACCAATCATGTGATGGTTGAATAGGGAACATTTTGTATCATATTCTATAAAGGCAAAGGATTGGTTATTATATTTACATCTTGCTTGTGCCAGCTAATTTAAATATAATAATGCCCTAGAAAAGTAGGTTCTTATCTACAAAGACATCAATCGCGTAACTGATTATGAGAGGTCAGAGAGAACACTTTCCTAAATGTTCTCGAGTATTAATATGCAAGGGCAATATTAATACATAAAGACTAGCATGTAGGTCAATTGATGACTTGATCTCACAAGTCATGGATATATGATATCAAGTTGACACATGGGTATATATCGAGAATATATATCAATCGACCCGCCATGAGAAAGTTTCATGGATCATTATATGAGTGTCATAAACTTTCTCATGTGACTATTGGTATGAATAGTCCTTAGACTCAAGTCACTACTGCTTCCCTACATAAGGAGTTATGTACTTTGGTATCACAAACGCCACCCGTAATAGGTGGACCATAAAGGCGACATCGGGTATATAACAAATTATGCGGAGGGATGTGAGTGATGTAGATGGGATCTATCCTCTCATATGACGAGTGATATCTGGGCTCTTTGATTGAGTAGAACTACTAAAACGCATGGCCATGCTCGAATGAGTCAATATGAGATATTGAGCTCATTTGTTTGAGTTAGTTTACCTGTGGATCAAGAAACACATAGATTGATCGAGGATGACACGGTCTATGCCTCATCGATCAATATGATGACCGCTCTTAGCCAACTTAAAGCCTTCAGAACACCGGCATTTTCTAGCAATATGCAACTGACTTATCTCATAACTTGGGTAGCAATGATGTATTGCTAGATGCCGCTCATTGCTTGTGTATCTAAAAGAGTTTAGGTCCACTGCCAACGTTATGAGAGCCTATAGGGTCACACACAAAGAGCATGATAATTAGAGGAATTAGAGTATTCTAGTTTGACTAGAATAATTTGGGAATAAGCTTAAGTACAAAATGGTTTTTGGACTTTAAGCTTAATGAGAATTTTAGCTAATTGATTTAATGAGATTAATTCAATATGTTACCTTATTGATTTAATAAGATTAATTCAATATGATAACATAAGCTTAATTGAATTAATAAGATTAATTCAATATGATAACATAAGCTTAATTGAATTAATAAGATTAATTCAACATGCATGAATGCCACATAAGCATGCCACATAAGCATGCCACCTAAGCATCCACCTAAGCTAGATAAGGTGGAAGGGGACAAAATGGTTTTTGTCTCCTTAAGTGGCCGGCCAAAACAAAAGGGGTCTCAATGCAATGGATTGCATTAAATTGTAGGAGGTGAAAGGGTTTTGCCAACCCTATAAAAGGCCCCATGGAGTGGCCGGCCAAAGTATCATTTTTGGATGGTGATTGTGGTGTGGTTGTGAGAGAGAGCTTGAGAAGCTTGGTAGAAGCTTTGGTTGTGTGGCTTTGTGAGTGTAGGCTAGCAAGAAGAGTAGTCTTCTTCCTCTTTTCTCTTCTTCCCTAGATTCCTCTCCTTTAGGGACTTCTCTAGCAAGAAGTAAAGGAGAGCTCTTCTAGTTTCTCTTGTGAGACAAGAGCTTGCTCGTGTGGATACGTATAGAGGCACGGACACTTGAACGTGCTAAAGATCCAACAAACCGAAAGGAAAAGCGGGATTAACAAGGGCACGCAACAAAGGTAATCCTCTCCTATAAGATAGGTTTGGTTTAGAGAAATTTATTTTATACGAGTTTGCTTTCGCATGGATCACTTGGAAGGGATCCTATTTTCCGTTGCGCATATGCCATTTGGCATACGAGATTTCCCCTACAGTGGTATCAGAGCCACTTGCGAAAGATCGTATAAAAATAGGTTTTCTCTATTTTATATGTGATATAGAAGTAGGATAAATTTTATTATGAGTTGATAATTGCATTAGCAAATTTTCAAACATAATAAAATATCCAATGTCTTTTAAAAGTTAAAATGACATGGTGCATGGTTATGGCCTAGTCCCAAAAAGTTTGTGATTGTGTGTTGTAATTCTTAATACAGCCTGCGTGTCGTGCTTTTCTCCTAATATTCTTGTTGTAAAATTAGTTTTAGACTCGAATGTAACTCGAGTATTTCTCCTTTTGTAATGTACAAAACAAGGATGGAGGGTCCATTGGAAGATGAGGTTACAAGGAGGAAGTCAACACACAAGACAACCAAAAGGAAGCACTTAGGAGAAGATGCTATCCCTAGGTTGACCAATCAATCTTTTCATTGGCTTGAGAAGATTGTAGAATAAGGGCCATAACCATGACACGTTAGTTTAATATGTATGTGATGCATGTTAGTTTAGCTTGTATGTGATGCATGATTAGTTTAGCTTATATGTGATGTATGCTAATATGTATATGATACATGTTTATTTCTTAATAAGTCTAAACGATATGCCTACCAAAGTTGGTACTCACTACTTCCTCGATCATTTGTTATTGGGTTTGCCAAAGCAAAGCAATGCATTTTATCTTGGAGGGGTGCGAGTGGACAATCGTGATGTCCCGCTATCAGTCTTGTTTAAGACTTAATTAAGTGTTTTCTTAATTGGTTAAGAAAGTAGAGGCATATATTAGCTTTGAACATAAGTGTTAACATTAGTTTTGTGTGATTTCTGAACATCAGCTTTGTCTTAGAAGTGGTCGCTGTCTCGATATCCAAGAAGGCCCTGTGCCTCGCCACACCGAAGTCGGTTTAGGAATAAACACTAAACTAATCTAAAACTTAACCAAAGCTATTAAAGAGTTACATCAGATGTAATTGGCAAAAGATTGCCTACCTAATTATACTACATCTTGGGCGATTAGCCAAAGCTAACTCAAGGCAATTATGATGTGGATCTTTATCCCATATAAATTTATAGCTAAATAGTAGCTATGAGAATTTAGGGAGCCTCATTTAATTAAAGGCCTAATAAAATGATTTATGTAAGATACTTAACTTTGAATTTTAATGATGTAGATCACCATGTCATCTAACACTGAGAAGGACAAGCTCAATGGAGCAAACTTTCTTTCTTGGTATAGGAACTTGAGGATTATCCTCAAGCAAGAACGCAAACCTGTATGTCCTAGAGCATCTACCTCAAACACCCCCATGCGCTACTCGTCTTGAAAAGGATGCTTATAAGAAGCATCAAGATGACGATTAGATGTGTCATGTCTTATGCTTGCCACCATGAACTCTGAGCTTCAGAAGCAACATGAGAACATGGATGCCTATGATATGGTTGAGCATTTGAAACAACTATATCAAGGACAAGCTAGGCACGAGCGTTTTGAAGTGTCTAAGGCTCTTTTTGCATGCAAGATGCAAGAAGGAACACCTGTAGGAACTCACGTACTCAAAATGATTGGGTACGTTGAGAACCTTGAAAGACTAGGTTTTCCACTGAGCCAAGAATTGGCAACCGATGTTATCCTCGCAATCGCTAGGAAGCATACAATCAATTCGTCATGAATTATAACATGAATGAAATTGATAAACCTTTGCCTGAGATTCTCAGCATGTTAAGAACTGCTGAACCAAATCTCAAGAAGAAAGTTAGTAATGTACTAATGGTCAAGAAGGACAAAGGTAAGCGCAAAGGCAAGGGTAAGACCCAAGCCAAAGGCAAGGACAATTCATCCACTTCAAAGGGTAAAGGTAAAGTACCTAAGGAAGGGGACTGCTTCCATTGCGGTGAGACTGGACACTGGAAGCGGAACTACAAAGTCTACCTTGAGGAAGTAAAGAACAAGAGAAGTGGGACTTCTGCCTCAGGTATACACGTTATAGAAGTTAATCTATCTATTTCTTCTACATGGGTATTAGATACCGGATGTGCATCTCACATTTGTACTAATGTGCATGGATTGAGAAATAGTAGAATAATGGCAAAGGGTGAAGTGGACCTACGAGTAGGTAGGCAATGGCAAAAAGTTCTTCGCGTATGTGTAGGAACATATTCTTTGTCTTTGCCTCGGGCTTATCTTAGAACTAGAGGAGTGCTTCTATGTACCTGCATTAACAAAGAACATAATTTCTGTATCTTGTTTAGACAAGAAAAACTTTTCTTTTATAATAAAGGACAAATGTTGTTCCATTTATTTAAATGAAATGTTCTATTGTAATGCACCACTTATGAATGGTCTCTATGTTCTAGATTTAGATAACCCAATTTATAACGTAAATACAAACGTTCAAATCGAATGATTTGAACGACATATATCTCGCATCGCGCTAGGTCACATAAATGAAAATGCATATCCCAACTCCATAAAGATGGATTATTGGACTCATTTGATTTTGAATCATATGAGGTATGCAGTCTTGTCTTTTAGGAAAGATGACTAAAACTCCATTTAGTGGACATGGCGAGAGAGCGATGGATTTGTTATAGGACTCATACATACCGATGTATGTGGCCCTTTCAATGTCGGGCCAGAGGAGGCTATAAGTACTTTATTACTTTACCGATGATATGAGTAGATTTGGCTACTTATATTTGATGAGACATAAGTCGAGAATCCTTTGAAAAGTTCAAAATGAAGTACAAAACCAACTTGGTAAGCGTATTAAGCTACTTCGATCGATCGAGGTGGTGAATACCTTAGTCAAGAGTTTCGTGATCACTGGTGAGTGTGGGATAATATCCCAACTCACTCCACTGAACACCACAATGGAATGGTGTATCCGAGAGGAGAAATCGACTCTATTAGATATGGTACGATCAATGATGAGCCAAAACTGATCTACCTACTTCCTTTTGGGTTTAGCTCTAGAGATGTACCGCTTACACTTAATCGCGTCCATCAAAAGCCGTAGAAAAGACACCATATACGATATATGGACCGAAGAGTCCCAAAATGTCTTTTATAAAGATTTGGGGTTGTGAAGCTTACGTTAGACGCCAAGTCTCGATAAACTAGGACCCAAATCAGATAAGTGTTATTTTGTAGGATATCCCAAGGAAACTAAGGGATATTACTTTACAATCCCACACTTGGCAAGGTGTTTGTTGCCAGAAATGCTGTCTTTCTAGAAAGAGAATTTATTTCTAGAAATACTAGTGGGAGTAAAATTCATCTTGAAGAAGTTCAAGATGATGATAACACTAAGGCTTCGATGGAAAATGAACAGGAACCACAAAGTGTTGTGGATGAGGAATTTGTTGCCCAAAGAGTTGTGGAGCAAACACCTGTTCAAGTAGACCAACCTCTTCGTAGATCTAATAGTATCCGTGCCAACCCGAGAGATATTCTTTTCTCTTGATCGACAAGCGGTGAAGTATTGCTTGTCGATCTTGACGAGCCTACATCCTATCAAGAAGCTATGATGAGCCCAGATTCTGAGAAATGGCTAGAGGCCATGAGATCAAAAATGGAATCCATGTACACTAACCAAGTATGGACTTTGGTTGATCCACCTGAAGGGGTAAATCCCATTGGGTGTAAGTGGGTCTTTAAAGTAAAGACTGACATGGATGGTAATAAGCATACCTATAAAGGTAGATTGGTGGCTAAAGGATTCAAACAAATTCATGGTATTGACTATGAAGAAACCTTTTCACCAGCTATGCGATGCTTAAATCCATTCGGATCATACTTGCTATCTGCTTACCTACCATGATTATGAGATCCGCAGATGGATGTCAAACCGCTCAATGGAAAGCTACTCGAGGATGTGTACATGACACAACCTGAGGGTTTTGGAGATCCAAAGCATCCTGGAAAGGTATGCAAACTGCAAAGGTCCATTTATGGACTAAAGCAAGCCTCTCGAAGCTGGAATCTTCGATTCGATGATGCAATCAAAGAGTTTGGTTTCATCAAGAATGAAGATGAGCCTTGTGTCTACAAGAGAAATAGTGGGAACACAGTTGTATTTCTTGTCTTGTATGTAGATTATACTTCATCGAAATGATATTCCTCACCCAATGTGAAGATGTGGTTAGGGAATTGTTTCTCGATGAAGGACTTAGGTGAAGTCGCCTATATTCTAGGCATCAAGATCTATAGAGATAGATCTAGAAGATTACTTGGCCTAAGTCGAGTACATACATTGATAAAGTGCTAGATCGCTTTGCTATGCAAAATTCTAAGAAAGGGTTTCGCTCTTTATCACATGGTGTGAGTCTTTCGAAGACTCAATGTCCCTCTTCTAAGGAGGAGAGAGATCGCATGGATAAGATCCCTTATGCATCAGCTATAGGGTCTATCATGTACGCCATGCTTTGTACTCGTCCTGACGTCTCGTATGCTTTGAGCATGACGAGTAGATACCAGTCAGATCCAGTGAAAGTCATCGGATAGCAAATAAAAATATTCTTAAGTACTTACGAAGAACGAAAGAATATTTCCTGATATTTGGAGGCAATGAGGAGCTAACTGTAAAGGGTTACAGTGATGCAAGCTTCCAAACAGACAAGGATGACAATAGATCGCAATCGGGGTACGTGTTTTGCCTGAATGGTGGAGCTGTGAGCTGGAAGAGTTCGAAGCAGGACACGATTGTCGATTCTACAATGTAGAGTATATTGCAAAGATCCGATGCAAAGAAGGAGGTTTGTTTGGCTCCGCAAGTTCATCAGTGAACTTGGGGTAGTTCCTAGCATTGCAGATCCAATAGACCTCTATTGTGACAACAATGGGGCTATTGCACAGGCTTAGGAACCTCGATCACATCAGCGGACCAAACACATACTGCGGCGCTTCCATCTCATTCGAGAGATCATCGATAGAGGTGATGTGAGGATATGCAGAGTACCGACAGAAGCTAACATCGCAGATCCATTGACCAAGGCTTTGGCACAGAGGAAGCATGATGGTCACACTAGGTCACTAGGTATTAGATATCATAGTGATTGGTACGAGTGCTAGTGGGAGATTGTTAGTTAAAGCCCTAGAACCAATCATGTGATGGTTGAATAGGGAACATTTTGTATCATATTCTATAAAGGCAAAGGATTGGTTATTATATTTACATCTTGCTTGTGCCAGCTAATTTAAATATAATAATGCCCTAGAAAAGTAGGTTCTTATCTACAGCACATCAATCGCGTAATTGATTATGAGAGTCAGAGAGAACACTTTCCTAAATGTTCCTAGTCAAGTATTAATATGCAAGGGCAATATTAATACATAAAGACTAGCATGTAGGTCAATTGATGACTTGATCTCACAAGTCATGGATATATGATATCAAGTTGACACATGGGTATATATTGAGAATATATACCGAATGACCCGCCATGAGAAAGTTTCATGGATCGTTATATGAGTGTCATAAACTTTCTCATGTGACTATTGGTATGAATAGTCCTTAGACACAAGTCACTACGGTTCCTACATAAGGAGTTATGTACTTTGGTATCACAAACGTCCACCCGTAATAGGTGGACCATAAAGGCGACATCGGGTATGTAACAAATTATGCGGGAGGGATGTGAGTGATGTAGATGGGATCTATCCTCTCATATGACGAGAGTGATATCGGTGGGCCTTGATTGAGTAGAACTACTAAAACGCATGGCCATGCTCGAATGAGTCAATATGAGATATTGAGCTCATTTGTTTGAGTTAGTTTACTGTGGGATCAAGAAACACATAGATTGATCGAGGATGACACGGCCTATGCCTCATTGATCAACTGATATCAAGGATAGAAGGACACGGTCATATATTATAGTAGTCACGGAAAGGTTAGTCGGATCTTGACTTATCTCGTAACTTGGGTAGCAATGATGTATTGCTAGATGCCGCTCATTGCTTGTGTATCTAAAAGAGTTTAGGTCCACTGCCAACGTTATGAGAGCCTATAGGGTCACACACAAAGAGCATGATAATTAGAGGAATTAGAGTATTCTAGTTTGACTAGAATAATTTGGGAATAAGCTTAAGTACAAAATGGTTTTTGGACTTTAAGCTTAATGAGAATTTTAGCTAATTGATTTAATGAGATTAATTCAATATGTTAACTTATTGATTTAATAAGATTAATTCAATATGATAACATAAGCTTAATTGAATTAATAAGATTAATTCAATATGATAACATAAGCTTAATTGAATTAATAAGATTAATTCAACATGCATGAATGCCACATAAGCATGCCACCTAAGCATCCACCTAAGCTAGATAAGGTGGAAGGGGACAAAATGGTTTTTGTCTCCTTAAGTGGCCGGCCAAAACAAAAGGGGTCTCAATGCAATGGATTGCATTAAATTGTAGGAGGTGAAAGGGTTTTGCCAACCCTATAAAAGGCCCCATGGAGTGGCCGGCCAAAGTATCATTTTTGGATGGTGATTGTGGTGTGGTTGTGAGAGAGAGCTTGAGAAGCTTGGTAGAAGCTTTGGTTGTGTGGCTTTGTGAGTGTAGGCTAGCAAGAAGAGTAGTCTTCTTCCTCCTTTCTCTTCTTCCCTAGATTTCTCTCCTTTAGGGACTTCTCTAGCAAGAAGTAAAGGAGATCTCTTCTAGTTTCTCTTGTGAGACAAGAGCTTGCTCGTGTGGATACGTATAGAGGCACGGACACTTGAACGTGCTAAAGATCCAACAAACCGAAAGGAAAAGCGGGATTAACAAGGGCACGCAACAAAGGTAATCCTCTCCTATAAGATAGGTTTGGTTTAGAGAAATTTATTTTATACGAGTTTGCTTTCGCATGGATCACTTGGAAGGGATCCTATTTTCCGTTGCACATATGCCATTTGGCATACGAGATTTCCCTACAACATGACCTTCCCAAGTGTGCCAATAATCAAAAGTACACACTATGACCTCTAAATTTAGATAGTGTCAATTTTATTGATTTTCATGTTTTCAAGATATATATTGACACAACCTAAAATTCTTTGAAATTAAAACTCAAGGATATTTCCAAAGTAACCATAACCTTGAAAGTAACCTTAAAGTGCCACCTTTATTATGGTTGAGTTAACTACCCATCCAATCAAGGTTGGCACACCCTAAACCCATCTTAGCGTGAATCAATCACGCTCTTAGGAATCCAAAATCGATTCGAGCTCCTAGGGTTAATTAGGTATTCCTTAGGGATAACCTCCCTAGGTACCTTCCTAATGACCCTCCTAGGCTTGGTAGCCTTGGTCATTTGGGTCTTACCTAGGTTGACTCTAGGGGTAACTCCCCTTGCAACCTTCTTAGTGGCCATCCTAGGTTTCCTAGAAACCCTAGCCACTAGGCACACACCATGGTCAACTCTAGAGATGACTTCCCTATTGACCTTGGTCTTCCTAGACCTAGTTAGTGTTCCATAGTCAAATGGAACACTATGGTAAGCCACCTTAGGCTTAGGTTTGTGACCCAAACCTTTCTTGCCCTTGGTTGACTTTTGACTCTTAGGTCCTAGATGTTGACTTTGACTTCTTGACCTAAAAGTTTGACAATTAGACCCTTGAAATTGATTTTGTATCTTGTTTAGGGTCTTTTCCAATTTCTCAAGCCTTGACCTCAAGGCTTGGTTCTCTAATTCTAATTGCCCAATTTTAGAATTTTGATTTAAATCTTGGGCATTGGACTTCTTAGGCATATGCCTAGTCCATTTAGGGTTAATACCTAGATGTTCTTGTATTTTCTTAATAGATTCCCTAGGTATGGTTTTTCTAGGGACATTAGTCCCAAATTTCTCCTTATTATTAAGGTGTACCTTCTTAGCTCCTAAACAAATATGTTTGTTATTTCTAGCATGCTCTTTATGATAAATAGCAAGAGAATTAAAAGCATGCTTTTGCCTAGAAATTGAAGGTGCATTAACAAATTTTACCTTAGGGTTTGCCTTAGAGGCTTCCCTACACGTGTTGCTCCTTCTTGCCCTTTCTTCTTTCCTTGGGCATCAATTTAAATGTCCCTGCTTGTCGACACTTGAAGCACACCACGTGCTCCTTGCTCTTTGACTTGGGGAACCGCATCCTTTGACTTTTCTTGACTTTTAGGTGCCGAGGAGCTTTCTTGATCCTCTTTGGGCATTTGCTCTTATAATGCCCATACTCCCTACACTCAAAACACATTATATTATTTTTATTTTGAATTGAGGTGTTTGAGTTACCGATGGTGGTGGAGACCCGAATTGGACTTTGAGCTTCTTCATCTTGACGGAATGTTGAAGCTTCTTCTTGAGGTTGCTCGGTGTAGAAGATGGTCTCTCCTCTTCTTCTATTTCCTTCCGATCCGGAAGTTGACTCTCACTTCCTCCCGATTCCTCACTTTCACTTGAGGATGAGCTCTCTTCTTCGGTCTCCTCCTCTTCCGAATCTTCTTGGACCGATTCGGGATTTTCGTGGAACTTGATCAACTTGTTCCACAATTCCTTGGCATCCCTATAGCTTCCTAATCTAGACAAAATATCGTAGGTATCAAATCAATTAGCATTTTTGTTACCTTAACGGTTGTCTTGAATTTTCCGTTGCTCCTCGGTCCATCTCTTCATCTTGAGGATTTAGCTTTCTCCTCTGAGCATCAAAACCTATAGTCACGGCAAGCCAATTTTCTATATTTGTCATTAGAAAATATTGCATTCTACCTTTTCCAATACGCGAAATGTTCGCGGTTGAAGGAAGGTGGGATGTTGACGCTGCCACCCAATTTTTCTTGAAATTCCATATTCTTCCCTCTAGCTTCTTCAACTCTCGGCGGTTAGTCCGTAGAAGAGCCTGCTCGATACCACTTGTTAGGACCTTTGTAACGCTAGAGGGGGTGATTAGCGCCAATGGAATTCAATCGCGGTTGTGTCTACAAATTCGTTAAGCGCGGAATATAGATAATACAATAACAATAATGAAAACACAACACGCTAACACGAGTATATAACGTGGTTCGGAACCGCACGGTTCCTACTCCACGGATTGGGCTCAAATGAGCCCTAGCGATGCCAATCACACACCACTATCAAATAACTCCTTCTCGGAACAATCCGGAGGTGGAGAAACCTCGTACAATATGATTACAACAATAATCAAATGAATACAAGCAATATAGTGAAATACAAAGCAATACAAGTAAAGGAAACACTTTACAAATGCTCTTTGAATGCTTGATCACTTGGTTGATCGAGTAGCACTTGGAGACCCTGAATTGCAGCAGCAACTCGCCCCAAATCGCCTCAAAGAACCATACCTTTTTCTTCCACCACGAGCTCCATATATAGCTTCAACCTGTGCTGGAAAAAGTCGATCAGTCGACTGATCGAGACCATCAGTCGACTGATGCCACTGTTGTCGTGAGACAACGGCTAGTTCCACGTTGGATAAGTCCAACGGAACTACCATCAGTCGACTGATTGTGACCATCAGTCGACTGATGGAGTCCTCACTCGACCAATGAGTCTCGACTCCATTCTCGCGGGTCGACTCGAGCACCCCGATCGATCGACGATCACGATCGCTGAGCCATCACCGACCGCCAACCTATGGCAATGATCGCTAGGCCATAACCCGCAGTCAAACCCTAGTTGACTTGGTCCAGTCGACTGCCACATGGCACCAGTCGACTGGCACACCTCAAACATGAGGTTTTAACTCAAGTATGGTTCCCCCATACTTGCTAGACCACCCTTAGCCTAGACCTAAGCCTTCTAGTCACCTCCATCAGCCTCACGCCTCTCGGATCCCTCCAAGTCATCCATGACTTGTTCATCCATCGCTCTAGCCTTCAGGTGCTTCCGTCGGCTATGTCATGCTAACGGTGTCTACACCGCCAAGGCACATTGGACTTACGCCGCCAAGACTCCGCTTGGACTTTACGCCGCCAACCATTGGACTTATGCTGCCAAGACTACCGCTTGGACTTTACGCCGCCAATATCAATCCCCTTGGACTTCAAATGCCAACCCATGTTGGACTTTCCATGCCAAACCATGCTTGGACTTCTCAAATGCCAAGACCATGCTTGGACTTTCCCTTGCCAACCCATGTTGGACTTTACATTGCCAAGACCCATGCTTGGACTTTTCCCAATGCCAAGTGTCCCACTTGGACTTTCCATGCCAAGTACTCAAGACTTGGACTTTACCAAATGACAATTACATTGTCATATGTTTTTGTCAAAACATCAAAACACATCAAAACATCACTCGAGCCAAACTCGAGTCCTGGTCAATCGTGACCTGGGCCGATTGCACCAACATAAAATTCATTGCTTGCACCTCCATCATTGGAAGACTGAACACATACTCCACTATTCATTGTACTCTTTCCATTTCCATATTCTTGAGTGTGGAAATTATATCCGTTTATGAAATATGCTGGCCAAGTGCGTACCATTGCTTTTGGACCCCATGATAGATGGATTAGCAATTCTTGCTGAACGTAAGTTTGATTAGCATAAACCTATACTCAAATGAAAATGATATTTATTTAAAAGTTAAGATATGTGTAAACAAAAATGAGGTAATTAAAACTGCTTACATATGATTTGAACCATGGTGCAAATTCCTGATCGCAGAAGTGATCAAAGTCACGTGTCGGGATTTCAGAATATAAGTTTTGGAAAATCCTATAATAAAAAATTGTATTATAACATAAACAAATTAACACTTGACGAAGAAATAGGAAATATATACTAACTCGAAATATGGCGATACTCGACAATTAAGTAAAACATATGTCCTGGCCGCCCGCCATTCTTGATCGATTAAGTATCGTTGCTTACATGGCCCACTTGGTACCAAGATAATTAAAAATTGAGAATGAATTCAAATTGGGATCGAGGACCTTCATCATTCCTTCCGGATTTCCGTCTTTTGGTCCAACGTGAGGCTCAAAATAATATGATGCAAAAGTTGTTACTTCCTCCACAATATATGCATTCACAAGAGGCTTCAACATGTGCCTTATTTTTCACTTTTTTCAAATGATATAAGAATCTGATTGTAATATAACAAATTGTATTAGAAATGAATATATAAAAAAATTAAACATTTTTATGCAATATTAACGAAGTATAGAATATGCGAATTATACCTTTCAAAAGGATACATCCATCGATAATGAACTGGTCCTCCAACTTTGGCCTCATATGGCAAGTGAACCAAAAGATGTTCCATTGAATCAAAAAATACAGGCGGAAAAATCCTTTCTAAATTGCACAAAATGATTGGAATGTCTCTCTCTAACTTCTCCATGTGTGAATATCCCAAAACTGTTGAGCATATATCATGAAGAAAAATACTTAACTCTGTAATGACACCCCAGACAAAATTCGGTAAGACTTCTTTAAAGGCAATAGGAATTAGTCTTTCCATAAATATATGGCAATCATGGCTTTTCAAACCCATCAATTTGCATTCTTTCATATCGACACATCTCCCAAGATTAGAAACATACCCATCAGGAAATCTCAATGACTTCAACCATTCACAAACAACACGTCTCTGTTCCTTATTCAATGTATAAACTGCCTTTGGTTTTGGTCCTCTACTATTTTCATCAACATCAAGGGTGGGTCGTTTACAAATGAGTCGCATATCTTTTCTTGCATTCAGATTATCTTTTGTTTTTCCGGTGATATCCATCACTGTATTTATCAGATTATCAAAAATATTCTTCTCAATATGCATAATATCGAGATTATGATGAATCAAATTACTAAACCAATACGGTAACTCCCAAAATATACTTCGTTTGGTCCATTTATGGTTGCTTCCATATTCATAAGTTGTACCATGTGGCTCTTCAATAACAGATGGAAAGTGAAGAACTCTATACCAAATATCTTGACTTGTCAATCTCAATGGTAGAGGGGTTCTTTCAATTCGATTCCTAGTGAATTCATCTTTATTCCTTCTGAAATTATGATTTAGTGGTAAAATTATGCGTGACAATCAAAATAACAGCTTCTTACCATGCTTCAATTTAATCGACTTTGATCTCTCCATACATATTGGGCATCCTAAGATCCTGCGGTACTCAACGATAGCATACCATAAGCCAGAAAGTCATTTATGGTCAAAAGAAAAGCAGCCTTCATTACAAACATCTGATTAGTATGAACGTCGTATGTAGGAAAACCTTCATCCCATAGTTGTTTTAGCTCTGCAATCAATGGTTGCATATAAACATCTATTAACTTCTTCGGATTTTTTGGGCCAGGCACAACCAATGTTAAAAACATATACGGTGTTTTCATGCACATCCCAGGCGGAAGATTATACGGAGTTAATATAACTGGCCAACAAGAATAGTGTCTTCCTGATTTACCAAATGGAGCAAATCCGTCAGCACAGAGACCTAACCTAATATTTCAGTCTCCTTCGCAAAATCAGGATATGTTCTATCAAAATTTTTCCACGCCTCTGCATTTGATGGATGACACATTAGTCCCTCTTCTGTTCGATGATTTGCATGCCAAGTCATGTGTTCAGCAGTTGTCTTTGATGCATAAAGCCTTTGTAACCTAGGAGTTAAAGGCAAATAAAACAAGCGACTATATGATTTTACGTCGTTGTTGCCTCCTACTAGTGCTCTTGTACCTATCTTGATTACAGAATTTACAAACATCCACATCTGCATCATCTCCCCAATATAACATACAACCATCTCTGCACACATCAATTCTTTCCACTGGGAGACCTAATTCTTTCATCAGTTTTTTCATACTGTACAAATCATTGGGCAGTATATGATCACGCGGCAATGCCTCTTCAAAAGCTTTAACAAAATTATTAAAACACTCTTTAGACACATTATGCTCTGCCTTGACATTCAACATTCTTGCAGTGAATGATAGTTTAGTGTGAGTCTCACAACCAGCCCATAAAGGTGCATCTGCAGCACTCAACACCTCCTGAAATTTGAGATATGCTTCATTATCCATATTCTGACCGATATACTCTGCACCTCTTCCAAGGGTGATGCATTAGTAAACATTTTCTCAATGTTGGAGGACAACTTGAAGTTGCACCTTGTGATTGGGAATCAAATTCGGGCCCTTCGCATCATATATCATCCTCGATATGGATTTAATTGATTATAATCACTTTGATCCCTAGAGACTTGTGTGTTGTGTCTATCATAAACTTCATCGGATATAAATGGTTCACCATGACATGTCGATTATAGTAATTTGCAGCGAATCCAAATCTACAAGATGCTCTGAAACTTTGCTAGGCGGTAAAAATCTACCATTGTGACACTTTACGCATGGACACATGCTCGATTACCATCATAAAATCAACATTCTCGTCGCGAAATTTAACAACTCTTGCAACCCACTCATAAAATCATCAGTTAAACCCCGACGTTCAGGTAAATTCCTATTATACATCCAACTCCTTTCACGCTGCATTATGTCTGTTTTCAATCAATTATATTAATATAAACTCCTAGAAATTACAATAATACAAATATACAGTTAGTTCACATATGAATTCACTATGTTTAACAATCTTTAAACATAATCGAAAAAAGACAACAGTTGTAATGGGTTGCAGATTCTGATGGTGTATGTGAATGTTTATGAAATGGTAATGTGTCATATCCTTGAATTTTATCATACTTGAAAACTTATATTATATATGTTACATGAGTTGAATGTTTGCAAAATCAGGATATAATAACATATAATATGTTTCCATGTATTACTGCATTTAGTATACATTATCCTTTGTTATAAAAAGACATCTCACTATCTTATGCTAACCACCATGGCATTAAAATAAATGACCAGCATAAAAACTGCAAGATTATGGTAATATATGGAGTCCCAAAGATGATTTTTAATGGAATGCATCTAGCAATTAACCTATACCATACCACTCTAATACCACTCTAGATCAACGTAAAATTAAAATAATATAAATTTCAATATAAAAATAATAATGATTTAAAAAAATATTATACCACTGTGTGTCGGCATCTCCCCCAGTCGATTTTGGCCTAAATGATCTTCGGTCTGCCAGTATCAGATTTGAGGCCAATCCCATAAAACATAGCGTATATGTGACGGCTTATAAATCGCTTTGTTTTAAAATTGTCCAGACTTCTGACAGAGACTTTCAAACAACCGCACCGTACTTGGTAGAAATGACGAATCGCAACCAAGATTTCGCAAGGATTTTCAAGCATGCATAAGTCGAGCAATAATCAATGGCTCACGACGTTCCTTGATAACAAACTAACTGGGTCGACGGCTGGTCGCATACCGGTATTGTTTCGAATTGGAAAAAATAATAAATTTATGACAACTCTTCACATGATTGCGTCATTGGCGCCACGCCGAGGGACGTATAAGCTATAAAACGGCTTTATCACGGACCGAGACTTAATTATGACACCGCATATGGGCGACCCGGAGACGTTACCAGGTCCGGCAGAAGGCGAAGCGCGGCGGTACGGAGGCGGCTGCCGCAGGAGGCAGGGGCACCGATGGTCGGCAGGAGGCGGCCGGCCACCGGCGGCGGCGAGGCGGCGGGCTCGAGGCGGGGGGCACGCGATCGAGGAGGGGCGCGGCGAGGCGACGTGGCGCTCGAGGCCACCGGGGGCACGCGACCGAGGAGGGCGGCGGCATTAGCGCGGCCACGCCGCGCCGGCTGACGGGCGCCTGGCGGCGGGCGGTCGGCGCCGTCGCTCACGGCGCGGGGCACGTCGATGAGGGCGCCGGGCACGGCGGCGCGATCGGTGCGACGGCGGCAATCCAGTGGCCACCGCGGGGCGGCGGCAGCGCGGCGGTGGCTCTGGCGGCCGGCACGAGGGCGTCGGTTTAACGCTCAGCGAAGCGAGGCGAAGGGAAGACCGACGGCGGCGGTGGGGAAAGAAAAGGTTTTAGGGTTCGATCAGCGCAGGAAGGAAAAGATTAGGCGGGTAAAATTAATAAATTTTGCAACGAATCTGATTGTTAGAATTTGCAACGAATCCAAAGATTCGTTGCAAATTCTTTATTAAAAATAAATAAATTTTTTAAAACGTTAAGTTTATTTTGTATTTTTAATTTAGCAACGAATCCAGATTCGCTGTAAAATAACCGCTATTCATGGTAAAATATCGCAACGAATGATTCATCAGAAATTTGCAACGAATCCAAAGATTCGCTGCAAATTTTTTATAGCAATACGCAACTAATTTAAAAAAATTAAATTTTTTAAAACGTTAATTTTTTTTTAATATTATTTTTGCAACGAATCCTGGATTCGTTGCTTTTTTGCAACGAATTCACGAATTCGTTGCAAAATATTTAAAAATAAACTATTTCAGCCGAACTTGTTTTCTATTTTTATTTTTAGTAAATTAAATATCTGATTAATTCAAATTCAGCTAAATTATGGGATAAAATTATTTCACGCAAATTGGCATTTAAAAAATAAATTGTAGAAATTGCAACGAATCTATATTGCTAAATTTGCCAAAAAATTCGATGAAAATTTATTTCGTTACAAATTTGATTTAAACCTAAAATTGTCATTTGTTGATTTGCAATGAAAATAATTCGTGCCAAATTTACTAAAAAAATAGCTTTTGTAGTGAATGGGTTAAGTGATTCTTGATAAAAATCTTCAAAAGTACATAAATATAAAAAATTAAAAGAAAATTATTCTACATAAATATATTTAGATAATATTTATTTTAATTTAATATTGAAACATTTAAATAAACTTGAATCGATGCCTCCATTGTACAATGAAAATCTAAAATTGTATTTGAGAATATTTGATTTTTAAATTCCATTGGATAATATGTTTCAATGTATCAATTCAATGATCCCTAACTGCCACCTAATTGAAAATTGTTAGAGTCTTTACAATACTTATAGTTTTGTATTTTCTCAAGATATTTAGTAAAAATAGATGATTTAAGGGTACAATATCTCGAACCTTAGAAGTTTTCATACTTTTATGTCTTGTGTTGGTGTAATCGCCCGGTTGACTCGAGTTTGACTTTAATAGTATTTTGATGATAGACAAAACTTATGACATGAGATTGTCATAGGAAAGTCCAACATGGAGTTGGCATGGAAAATCCAAGCATGGGGCTTGGGAAAAGTCAAAAATGTAAGTCGGCGCTTAGTGCTTGGTGAGAAATACATTGCGAAGTCGTGCGCTTGGTGCATTTGGGAAGTCTTGAGGACTTGGCAAGTTCACTATGCTCGGGGTTCTTGAGTCGGTGAAGGATGGCATTGCGAAGCCGTACGCTTGGTGCATCCGAGGGACCGCGGACGGGAGAGAATGGAGTGAGGACCAAGGGAAGCATACTTCGAGGAAAGAGACGCAGAAGGATGGCATTGCGCGGTTGCGGCGCTTGGTACATCCGAGGGACGAGGCCGAGGGAAGAGAGCCGGGGAAACTCCATGAGGGATGAGGTGGACTTGGCCAAGTGACTAAGATCGAGTGTTAGATGCTCAAACTTGGTGTTTGAGAGTTTACCCGACGGCGATGCTCAAACAACTTAGTGTTTGAGGTTTTACACATCGATTGACATAGGTGGATCGGCTCCAAGTCGATTCGACCGATTTGTCGTGACCGACAAGTTGAACAAGTGATGATCGAGAGGAATCGATCACGACGCCATCGATCCGATGATGGCGATCGGTAGAATGGTTTATTCGAGCCGTCACGCCGAGCACTCGATCGATGGACCACAATCGATGGGTATCATCCCGATCGATGGGTGATCCATCGAAATCCAACATGGATCCGCCGGAGACAACAAGATCGATCACGATCAATTGACTTGGCAATGACATCGTACGTAATCAACGGTTATTAATGGAGCTCGAGATGGAGGATTTCGTAAAGACTTTAAGGGTGACATTGAGGGAATCACGCTGCATTCCGCACCTTCAAGAGCCAACCAAAGCAAGCAACAAACAAGTGATCAAAAGCAATCGTGAAAAGTGTTCTTTTGTAGTGTATTTGTATTCTTGTTTATATTTCTATATTACTTTGTAATTGCTTGTACGAGATTTCTCCACATCCGACGATTGTCGATAAGGAGTGTTAGTTAGTATCGTATGATAACTAGAGCTCTGAGCTCGCCAGAGAGTTGGAACCATTAGGTTCTCAACCACGATATCTTGTGTTTTGTTGTGTGCTTGTGTTGTTGTTTGCATTTCTATTTGTTTCTATTATTTCGCTTAACGATAATTGTAAACGACACAATGAACGATCGATTCCACCGCATAACGATTGAGCGCTTATTCACCCCCTCTAGCCGACTACCGATGTTCCAACAAGTGGTATCGAGCTAGTAGCTTGTCGAGGACTAACCGCACAAGCAGCACTACAAGATGGTCGACTAACCTCCAACCACCAAAATTCAAGGAGATTTTCAATGGTGGAGAAGAAAATGGAGGTATATCTAGAAATCGATTTTGACTTTATGCTAATCTTAAAAAATGGTTTCGAATTTCCTAGGGATGAAAGCAATAGGCAAATTGAGAAGTCAAGTGGACTCCAAGACCAAATCAAGGGCTTCAAGACAAATCTCAAGGTAATCGAATTACTTAGTGATTTGATTCCTAACAATATTTGGTCTAGGCTAGGTAATTTTAGGGATGCTAAGGACTTATGGGACAAGGTGATAAGATTTCATGAAGAGCCCACATTGGTCCATGAAGATGAAGAATGCCCATCAACATCCGGATCCGAGGATGTTGAAGAATTGCCACCACATTCGAAGATGTTGATGATTTGGTGGAGACATCCACCTCTAGCATTGAGGGGGAGGAGAGGCCTTCTATCGCGGAAAAAGTTCAAGAAGAAGCTTCAACATCGGGGAGAAGCGAAAATTCCCTAGGTAACTCAAGTGTTGTTATTATAAATAAAAAATATATAACATGCTTTGAGTGTAGGGAACAAGGGCACTATAAAAGTAAGTGTCCTAAGAAGGTGAAGAAGGTTCAACCGGCACCAAAAGTCAAAAATGCCGGAGTCCCCACAATTAAGAGCAAAGAGCACATTGTATGCTTTAAATGCAACCAACGGGGACACTACCGAAGTCAATGCCCTAGGGGGAAGAAAATGCAAGAAGGGCATCTCATGTAGGGGGAGCTTCTAAAGCTAACCCTAAGATAAATTTAATTAATGCACCTTCAATTTCTAGAGTTAACAAGCATGCTAGGAATTATTTTAGTTCTCTTGCAATTATTAATGAAAAGCATGCTAGTAGAAACAATAAGATTTATTGTTTAGGTGCTAAGCATGTAAATTTATCTAAGGATAAACCTAGGACCAATAACACTAGAACTATTTTACCTAGGGAATCAATTAAAAGAATAAAAAAAAAATTGGGTATTAATCCCAAAAAGTCTAGGCACATGCCTAAGAAGAAGTGGCCTTCCCAAAAACCTAATGAACAATCAAAATTGGAAAAATTAGAATTAGAAAACCAAGTCTTGAGATCAAAACTTGAGAGAATGGAAAAGACCCTTAAGATTATAGAAAATTTTATTCAAGGGTCAAATGCCCAAAAGTCAAGACCTAGGGTTCAAGAACGGTCTAAGGGAAAGGAAGGTTTGGGTCACAAACCTAAGCCCAAGAAGACTTATCATAATGTTCCCTTTAATTATGGAACAATTTCTAGGTCTAAAAAAACCAAGGCTAATAGGGAAGTTATCACTAAGACTAGCCATGGTGTGTGCTTAGTGGCTAAGGACTTAAGAAAAATCAAGAAAGCCACTAAGAAGGTCATTGGGGGAGTCACCTCTAGAGTTGACCTAGGAAAGACCCATTTGACTAAGGCTTCAAAGCCAAAAAGGGTCATTAGAAAGGTATCTAGGGAAGTTATCCCTAGTGAATACCTTGTTAACCCAATGAGCTCCAATAGGTATTGGGATCCTAGGAGCGTGATCGATTCACGCTAGATGGGTTAGGGTGTGTCAACCCTAAGTGGATGGGTAGTTAACCTAGCCATGGTGAGTTGACATATTAGGATGTGCCAATATGCTTGAGAAGTTGAAAAATGATTAAATTTGCACGATTAGGTCTTAGAGGTATTGGTGTGCCATTTTGGGTTTATGGCACACTTGGGAGATAATGGTATTAAGGCAAAAGAGAATTAATTCCTAGAAATGACAATTTAGATTTAACACTTAGGTATTTTATATCTTAGTATATTTTACTTGTCATGATTTATTTGT